>ONZH01030759.1:0-435411 GCA_900303285.1 Rhinella marina | reverse complement strand
GTGCGCCTGACAGTATGGAGCTTCCCGGCCGCACGAGTGATACAGCGATCGGAAAATTGAACACCCCCCCATGCCAAATCTCACCCTAACCTTTTCCCTCCTAACATTACATATATCACTACAGAACATACAGGGTAAGGCTACATTCACACCACAGTTGTTTTTGCAGCCTCCGATCTGCATATTTTGCGGCTCAGATGCGGACCCATTCACTTCAATGAGCACTGTGTGCTGTCCGCATCTGTATGTCCATTCCTATTTTTGTCCATTTGCGGACAAGGATAGGCATTGTTACAGTGGATCTGCAAAAAAAACGGATGCCATACGGAACATCATCCTTTTTTTGCGGATCCGCAATTTGCAGACGGCAAAACACAATGTTCGTGTGAATGTAACCTAATACAGCCCCATACCTCTTACATCCAGTATAATACAGCTCCCCATACCTCTTACATCCAGTATAATACAGCGCCTCATACCTCTTATATCCAGTATAATACAGCGCCCTATACCTTGTACATCCAGTATAATACAGCGCCCCATACCTCTTACATCCAGTATAATACAGCGCCCCATACCTCTTACATCCAGTATAATACAGCGCCTCATACCTCTTACATCCAGTATAATTACAGCGCCCCATACCTCTTACATCCAGTATAATACAGCCCCATACCTCTTACATCCAGTATAATACAGTTGCCTCATACCTCTTATATCCAGTATAATACAGCGCCCCATACCTCTTACATCCAGTATAATACAGCGCCCCATTACCTCGTTACATCCAGTATAATACAGCCCCATACCTCTTACATCCAGTATAATACAGCGCCCCATACCTCTTACATCCAGTATAATACAGCGCCCCATACCTCTTACATCCAGTATAATACAGCCCCTCATACCTCTTACATCCAGTATAATACAGCGCCCCATACCTCTTACATCCAGTATAATACAGCGCCCCTCATACCTCTTACATCCAGTTAATACAGCGCCTCATACTTCTTACATCCAGTATAATACAGCGCCCCATACCTCTTACATCCAGTATAATACAGCGCCCCATACCTCTTACATCCAGTATAATACAGCGCCCCATACCTCTTACATCCAGTATAATACAGCGCCCCATACCTCTTACATCCAGTATAATACAGCGCCCATACCTCTTACATCCAGTATAAATACAGCGCCCCATACCTCTTACATCCAGTATAATACAGCGCCCCATACCTCTTACATCCAGTATAATACAGCGCCCCATACCTCTTACATCCAGTATAATACAGCGCCCATACCTCTTACATCCAGTATAATACAGCCCCATACCTCTTACATCCAGTATAATACAGCGCCTCATACCTCTTACATCCAGTTATAATACAGCGCCCCATACCTCTTACATCCAGTATAATACAGCGCCCCCATACCTCTTACATCCAGTATAATACAGCGCCCCATACCTCTTACATCCAGTATAATACAGCGCCTCATACCTCTTACATCCAGTATAATACAGCGCCTCATACCTCTTACATCCAGTATAATACAGCGCCCCATACCTCTTACATCCAGTATAATACAGCGCCCCATACCTCTTACATCCAGTATAATACAGCGCCCGTCATACCTCTTACATCCTGTATATACAGCTCCCCATACCTCTTACATCCTGTAATAATACAGGCTCCCCATACCTTCGTACATTCCAGGTATAATACAGCGCCCCATACCTTAATCCATATAAGCCCCATTTCAGTATAATACAGCACCCCATACCTCGTACATCCAGTATAATACAAGCGCCTCATACCTCTTACATCCAGTATAATACGCGCGCCCGCATACCTCTTACATCCAGTATAATACAGCCCTCATACCTTTTACATCCAGTATAATACAGCCCCATACCTCTTACATCCAGTATAAACAGCGCCCCAATACTTCTTACATCCAGTATAATACAGCGCCTCATACCTCTTATATCCAGTATAATACAGCGCCTCATACCTCTTACCATCCAGTATATTATACAGCGCCCCATAACCTCTTACCATCCAGTATAGATACAGCGCCTCATACCTCTTACATCCAGTATAATACAGCGCCCCATACCTCTTACATTCCAGTATAACTACCTCTTACATCCAGTATAATACAGCGCCCCATACCTCTTACATCCAGTATAATACAGCGCCTTATACCTCTTACATCCAGTATAATACAGCGCCCCATACCTCTTACATCCAGTATAATACAGCGCCCCATACCTCTTATATCCAGTATAATACAGCGCCTCATACCTCTTACATCCAGTATAATACAGCGCCCATACCTCGTTACATCCAGTATAATACAGCGCCCCATACCTCTTATATCCAGTATAATACAGCGCCCCATACCTCTTATATCCAGTATAATACAGCGCCCCATACCTCTTACATTCCAGTATAATACAGCGCCTCATACCTCTTACATCCAGTATAATACAGCGCCCCATACCTCGTACATCCAGTATAATACAGCGCCTCATACCTCTTACATCCAGTATAATACAGCGCCTCATACCTCTTACATCCAGTATAATACAGCGCCCCATACCTCTTACATCCAGTATAATACAGCGCCCCATACCTCTTACATCTAGTGACGTCTCCTCTGATGTAGATCTTCTCTTTCCTCATCTTCTCCTTTCAGACCAGACGCCATTTTTCAGCCATTTCTCATCTCTGCAGTTAGACAGAAAAAAATCTTAGTTTACTACTTTTCCATCATCCTCCCATCTTCTGGACAAATCATCCTACCACCCCCAGTACTGTGCCACTAGTACCACACAGATAGTGCCCTTCAATAATTATTGGCACAGTGTCCTAAAATA
This sequence comes from Rhinella marina, assembly GCA_900303285.1. NCBI lineage: Eukaryota > Metazoa > Chordata > Amphibia > Anura > Bufonidae > Rhinella > Rhinella marina. The sequence continues at coordinate 432,527 of ONZH01030759.1, read as the reverse complement.
ACTGCGCCAAGCAAATAGTGTCCCCGACAATAATAGTGTAAGCATAACGTCCCCAGAAATAACTGCGCTGATACTGTGCCAGGGTGCCCCCACAATAATAATGCTCCCCACAGTAATATTGACCCGCCCAAGAAATAGTGCCCCCAAAGTCCCAACTAATAATTCTCTGCCAGAGTGCACTTGTTTGTAATAGTGCTCCCAACAGTACTAATGTCCCCACTGTGCCTCAGAAGTAATAATGCTTCCAATGTGCCAGTAAGAAGTGCCCCCAAAATTTCACCCCAATAATGTGCCAGTAAGAAGTGCTCCCCACCCATAGATGCCCCTCCAAATTATGTGCCAGTAAGAAATGCCCCAATAATGCACCAGAAGTTTCCCCCCAAAATCATATGCCAGTAAGAAATGCCCAGTGCCCCCATGTGCCAGAAAAATGCCCCCAGTGTCCCCATGCCATAAATAAATGCCCCCAAGTGCCAGTAAGAAATGCCCCAGTGCCAGTAAGAAATGCCCCCCAGTGCCCCCATGTGCCAGTAAGAAATGCCCCCAGTGCCCTATGTGCCAGTAACAAATGCCCCCAGTGCCCCCATGTGCCAGTAAAATGCCCCCAGTGCCCCCATGCCATAAATAAATGCCCCCAAGTGCCAGTAAGAAATGCCCCAGTGCCAGTAAGAAATGCCCCCCAGTGCCCCCATGTGCCAGTAAAAAATGCCCCTATGTGCCAGTAACAAATGCCCCCAGTGCCCCCATGTGCCAGGAAAAAATGGCCCCAGTGCCTGTAATAATGCCCCCAGTGCCAGTAAAAATGCCCCCAGTGCCAGTAAAAATGCCCCCAGTGCTCCCATGTGCCAGTAAAAATGCCCCAGTGCCCCATGTGCCAGTAAAAATGCCCCCATTGCCAGTAAAAATGCCCCCAGTGCCCCATTGTGCCAGAAAAAATGCCCCCAGTGCCAGTAAAATGCCCCCATGTGTCAGTAAAAATGCCCCCAGTGCCCCCAATAGAGCTCCGGTCCGTGCTACAATAAAAAAAAAATTAACACTTATACTTACCTCCATGGTGCTGGCAGCGATGCGATGCAGGCCTCTTCCGGCCTGTGTCCCGTGCTGTACGGCTCAGGCGGCACGATGACGTCATCGCGCCTCCTGAGCCGGGCCTCTGATAGGCTGCAGGCCTAGTGCCTGCAGCCTATCAGAGGAACGGGCAGGGGAGACGCCTCTCCCTCCCCTGCCCCGCAGTACAATACAGGCATCTGTATCGCCGTCCTGCCCCGCCGCCTGCCCTCATCTGCAGGGCTGCGCCGCACCTGGCTAATTGGCGGTGCGGTCCTGCAAGGGGGGACGGGACCGGCCCACAGAGGGCAGTGGCCCTTCTGGCATTTGCCAGAAGTGCCAGACGGCCAGTCAGACCCTGGGTGCTGCCATTTTAAATACCTGAAAAATGCCCATGGTCATATAAGATAATCTACATTTTATGTAGAAATTTTATGGGAAGGATTTCTGCTTGCTGTCAGTGACTGGAAACATGCTTGTTTATATTCAGCGCTAATCACGTTCAATTGACACAGGTGTTCACTTCATTACATGCCAGCTTTAATACACCAAAGGATTTATGATCATGTTTCCTATCAGGCATTTGTTTTTTGTTTTTGTCTTCCCTGTCCCAATATAATTACTGATGTATCCCTCAGACTAGTTATTAATAACAGCTACTTTGTGTGCTAGAAATATGATGATGATAATAATACCATGTAATAATGAACATGTCCAGAACAATTCAATAAATCAATACATATTCTGCAACAAAAGTGTTGCATTCAGCGGGACAGTCGTGGGTTTTCAGCAGCTATTCCGCGGTCCAAGGAGGGTTGCCAGATGCAGATACATTTGAATGCATTGGTGAAATACCTCCCTGCTCTACCATTTACCGGCCTGTGCTCTGCCCAGCAGCAGATGCAACGTAGTGACGTAATTGGGCCTGCTGAGCTGAGTAAGATTGCGCACAGGCAAATGATCATCCCACGGTGTGTGTGCTCTCTTGCTTAGCTCAGCAGGTCAGTATTAATTTTTTATTTAATTAACACTAAGGGGGCAACATTACTGTATGAAGACACTAAGGGGGCAACATTACTGTATGAAGACACTAAGGGGGCAACATTATTGTAAGGGGGCACTAAGGGGGCACTAAGGGATCATCACTACTGTAAGGGGGCATGACAAGTGTGTGGCGGCACTATGGGGACATTCTAATGTGTGGGGGCTCTAAGGGGGTATAACTATTGTGTTGTGCATTAAGGAGGTATAATTACTGTGTGGGTGCACTAAGGGGGCATAACTAGTGTGTGGAGGCACTGAGGGGCATAACTGTGGGGCACTAACAAGGCCTTTTTACTGTAAAGGGGCACTAAGGGGGCATTCTTGTTGTTAGGGGGTACTAAGGGAGTGTAACTACTGTGAGGGGCACTAAGGGGGCATAACTACTGTGTGGGGGAATGGGACAAGATTGGACATGTTTATATAGGCATTGGGCAGAGTTAGAGACATGGTTTACTGTAAAAAAAATAATTTGATGCAGCACGTTTATCTCCTTGGGCTTTTCAAAAATTGGGAGGTATGGGTAACCCCCTAGACAGACCTCTGATGACCAATAGAGTGGACCTGTAATACAGTGTGTATTGTTTCCAAAGCAGGGCTGCCATCAGGAATTTCGGGGCACCCTACAGGCAAATTTCGCGGGACCCCCCCCCCCCCCCGTGCCCCCATCAGACCTCAGGTCGGCGTCTCGTGCCCCCATCAGACCTCAGGTCGGCGTCTCGTGCCCCCATCAGACCTCAGGTCGGCGTCTCGTGCCCCCATCAGACCTCAGGTCGGCGTCTCGTGCCCCTATGAGACCTCAGGTCGGCGTCATGTGCCCCCATCAGACCTCAGGTTGGCGTCTTGTGCCCCTATCAGACCTCAGGTCGGTGTCTTGTGCCCCATCAGACCTCAGGTCGGTGTCTTGTGCCCCTATCAGACCTCAGTTCGGTGTCTTGTGCCCCCATCAGACCTCAGGTCAGCGTCTTGTGCCCCATCAGACCTCAGATCAGGGTCTCCCCCCCCCCATTAGACCTCAGGTTGGCGTCTTGTGCCCCCATCAGACCTACATCCCCAGGTTGCAATGCAGAAGTACAGAAGATGACCTTATTCAATAATGACCCAGAGCTAGAGATGAAAACACAAGCAAAATGACCCTTCAGACTGGGCTGGCTGGGGCAAGTTACTTACTGCACCGCGTTGCTGGGCTGCTGTCACTGCACCTGCCACTAAGATGGCGCCGCCTCAGTCTTCATCTCTCCCTTGCGCTTAAGCTGTCTCCTCCTCTGCTGGTGGCGGTGGGAAGGAGGAGACAGCTGAAGCGCGGCAAGGAGGTAGGCGGCACACGCTGAGCCGCGGAGAAGACTGTGGCTGGGCACTGTTAAAGGGCAGTGGGGTGAGTGAGGACTCGGAGCCGGCATTAAAGCGGCTCAGTGGGACGGGACTCGGGAGGGAGCAGCAAAAATAAAAAATGAATTAAAAAAAAAAGCCAGCAGCTGAGTGGGCCCCCCGAGGAGCTCAGGGCCCCGGCACATGCCCGGGTTTGCCGGGTGCTGACGCCGGCCCTGTGCCCGGGCCCCCCACAGCAGGTTCTGCGTCCGGGCCCCCCCACAGTAGGTTCTGCTGTACCCCCCTGATGGCGGCCCTGTTCCAAAGTATGCCATTTAAATATATAACCAACTATACACAGGGCTGCCCTTAACCTTATTGCTGCCTGAGGTGAAAACTGAAATGGTCCCCCCTTCCTCAGGATAAGCCATCACCCTGCACCCCCATTGATCAGCTGCTCCATGCGAGCGTTGCTCATTACACTACGCATCGTCTCAGAGGCATAATGTAATTACAAGTACTCGCTCCATTCACTTGAACGGAGTAAGTACTTGTAACTCACACTATGCTGCCGCTGCAAAGGAGACGTTGAGCATTGTAATAAAGAGGAAAAAGTGCTTGCATGGAGCAGCTGATAAGCAGGGGGGCCGAGTGTAGGCCCCCAGCCCATCAGATATTGATGACCTATCCTGAGGCTAGATCATCAATATATACTGCCTGCACAACCCCTTTAATTGGGTTGCACAGACTGTCAGTGGGTGCAACAAATTCATCAATTTGTTGCATTTTCCATCAGCACAGAGGCAATCAAGACTGGAGTTTAAACGTTAGTATTGATAAATATCCTCCATTTTTTTTACATATATATATATATATATACACTCACCGGCCACTTTATTAGGTACACCATGCTAGTAACGGGTTGGACCCCCTTTTGCCTTCAGAACTGCCTCAATTCTTCGTGGCATAGATTCAACAAGGTGCTGGAAGCATTCCTCAGAGATTTTGGTCCATATTGACATGATGGCATCACACAGTTGCCGCAGATTTGTCGGCTGCACATCCATGATGCGAATCTCCCGTTCCACCACATCCCAAAGATGCTCTATTGGATTGAGATCTGGTGACTGTGGAGGCCATTTGAGTACAGTGAACTCATTGTCATGTTCAAGAAACCAGTCTGAGATGATTCCAGCTTTATGACATGGCGCATTATCCTGCTGAAAGTAGCCATCAGATGTTGGTTACATTGTGGTCATAAAGGGATGGACATGGTCAGCAACAATACTCAGGTAGGCTGTGGCGTTGCAACGATGCTCAATTGGTACCAAGGGGCCCAAAGAGTGCCAAGAAAATATTCCCCACACCATGACACCACCACCACCAGCTTGAACCATTGATACAAGGCAGGATGGATCCATGCTTTCATGTTGTTGACGCCAAATTCTGACCCTACCATCCGAATGTCGCAGCAGAAATCGAGACTCATCAGACCAGGCAACGTTTTTCCAATCTTCTACTGTCCAATTTCGATGAGCTTGTGCAAATTGTAGCCTCAGTTTCCTGTTCTTAGCTGAAAGGAGTGGCACGCCGGTGTGGTCTGCTGCTGCTGTAGCCCATCTGCCTCAAAGTTCGACGCACTGTGCGTTCAGAGATGCTCTTCTGCCTACCTTGGTTGTAACGGGTGGCAATTTGAGTCACTGTTGCCTTTCTATCAGCTCGAACCAGTCTGCCCATTCTCCTCTGACCTCTGGCATCAACAAGGCATTTCCGCCCACAGAACTGCCGCTCACTGGATGTTTTTTCTTTTTCGGACCATTCTCTGTAAACCCTAGAGATGGTTGTGCGTGAAAATCCCAGTAGATCAGCAGTTTCTGAAATACTCAGACCAGCCCTTCTGGCACCAACAACCATGCCACGTTCAAAGGCACTCAAATCACCTTTCTTCCCCATACTGATGCTCGGTTTGAACTGCAGGAGATTGTCTTGACCATGTCTACATGACTAAATGCACTGAGTTGCCGCCATGTGATTGGCTGATTAGAAATTAAGTGTTAACGAGCAGTTGGACAGGTGTACCTAATAAAGTGGCCGGTGAGTGTATATATATATATATATATATATATATAATTGCAAAGAACGGACAGCACCTCCTACAGGTGAGAGTCAGGTGCAAGCTACCTACTGGCTAGTAAACATCAATCAAAAAATGGCAGCAGCACTAGATAAGCCATGACACATAAAATGAACATGAGGTAAACAAATGAAAAGGTAAAAAAGCATAACTGCTATGTAGTAAAGTGGAAGCTCTTAGCGCATATAAATGATCATAAATATGTCGGGCTCATCCACCAACGATCAAGGTGGCTTCCAATCGGATGAGTCCTACACTAACACTGACCTGCATCCTACATCCTATATATATATATATATATATATATATATATATATATATATATATATATATATTTTACTCACAAAAAGTTATTTGGCTATTTGGATATTTGGCTTGCGGGTGTAATTTCAGGGTGAACCTAAAAAAACTTTTACAGGTGAACTTAATGTGACCTTCTCTAAACTTCTGAATGCACATGTCCAACTGCTCAATGTTTCAGGACTTTTTGCACAACTTGCTAACAAGGAGCTTAACAGCAAAATTCTCAACAGGTGTTTGAGCCTTGAATCGCCCAATATATTTCCTGGTTCAATTAGAATTGGTATTTAAACAGTCCTCCTCATCATGCTGTTCACATTTTGACATCATGAGACCAAGACAACACCTAACAACTGATCAACAGTACCTCGCCACTGCAGGCTGAAAAACCTGCGAACACGTGACATGATCGCATCTTCAAAGGTCCTTTAATAATAATAGTAATAATAATCTTTCTTTATATAGTGCCAGCATATTCCACAGTGCTTTACAGTTCAGGGGTTCATGTACAAACAGTCATAAATAGCATAGCAATAGACAGGTCAATAATTAGAACAAGAGGAATGAAGGCCCTGCTCGCTTACAATCTATGAGGAGATAGGGGTGACGCAAAAGGTAAAAGTGTTTTTGTTTTTTTTGTATGATGGTCCAGGGTAGGATGGCACGGGTAGGGTGGTAGACAGATGAGGGAGGAGATGTAGGGGGTGCAGCACTGTGCAGAGCTTTGTCGGTGAGAACGAGCAGTTTCAATTGGATTTTATACTGTATGGGCATTACGATTACCTACCATTACTTTATTCCAAAGGTCCTTTATACTCTGGTATGTACACATATGCCAAGGGGTCATTGTACATTGCGGTTTTGTTGCAGTTTTTGCCACGAAATACAGCAATCCCCAATGACACAAATGTCTGCAGGGCTGTGCAGGAATACAGTGCTGAATGCTAAATTGCTGCCCCTCTACTGTTCTAGCACAACTCCGCCTGAGGCAACCGCCTCACATTGCCTAATTAGGGATGCACCCCTGACTATACAACGTTTTTCATGACGATAGTTCTTTAAGAAATGTATGATGAAGAAAATACCCTCTAACAATGCCCAGGAGATTGGCCTAATATCCTATTGGATATGTCTTCCTAATGTCAGCAAAGCCAGTGCTAAGAAAGTAAAAGGAAATGCACTGATGCAAGTCTAATCATTGTATATTTGTCAAAAGCATGACACTCCCTTTGTAGTGATTTTATATGTGAAAAAGTTATCTGGCATTGAATATAAACCAATTTTCAAGTTATCTACCAGATTAGTTATAAATAGGCTTAACAAAACTGCCACTGCACAGTGTACAAAAAGTGTATCCTACTAATCTTCACGTCAAGAGCATACGTATCATAGATGCAGCCTCTGCAGCTGCTGTTATTAGAGTCCCAGGGGTGCACCACCAATGAGGTCAAGTGAGGCAATCGCCTCAGGCAGCACCAGATAAACGGCAAGAGCGGAAGGGGAGATGAGCGCTTTCATTGTGGCAAAGGGTTTAGGTTACAAAATTGGCATTTGGGGAGTAACATAGTAACATAGTTTATAAGGCCGAAAAAAGACATCTGTCCATCCAGTTCGGCCTGTTTTCCTATAAGTTGATCCAGAGGAAGGCAAAAAACCCCTGTGAGGTAGAAGCCAATTTTCCCCACTTTAGGGGAAAAAAATTCCTTCCCGACTCCAATCAGGCAATCAGAATTACTCCCTGGATCAACGACCCCTCTCTAGTAACTAGTGACTTTAGTTGCCCTCCTCTGAACCCTCTCCAGCTGTGCTATGTCTGCCTTGTTCACAGGAGCCCAGAACTGTACACTATATAGCCAAGATCCCCTATAGGGTAATCCTCGGGGTGTTAATATATACAAAACCAGTTTGATCACACCTTTGATCAACAAAATTTGCCCCTTTAGGGATTCCCTAGGATTATGTAGATAAGACTTAACTTTTATTAGAAATGTATAAATAACAAATATTGCACTCAAAAATATTAATATTAGAACTGTCAGCCGTCAGCTGTGCCCTATTGGTACTAACACCCACGTGTTGTGGGTATAATTAGGTAGCCAGGAGTCACCTTTTTATGAGGATATATTTTTATAGATACTATGTGACAACATATGGTTGGGGAATGGTAATAGCCCTTAATTCTGGAACATAGTATCATTAATAATAGAGGTTTAGAACTGTTGAGCCTATAATAGTTACTTTTGTTATAATTGCACTACAAACAGGCTTTCTGTTCATTGTATCGCTGTGTGCTGCCACTATGCACACAGCGATCAATGCCTGGGCTGTATGAGAGAGTCTGCCTTATTTCAGCAGAGCCCTCTATGTAGGCTATTTTCACAGTTCACTACTAACCTCTATTAGAAAAGGCTGGTCGTGCAGCAGCAATGGTTGTGTTGATAATGCTGCCTATGTTTTAATAAGACCGGGGAGCTGCTTACCCAACAGAGCAGGCTTGTATAGCGGTTCGCATGCCACTGAGGGACACTGGAGCGTTACAGTCACGTGGTGCGTGACCGCTCCGGACTGTCCGTCAGCCTGTCCTGCGTGCGAACCTGCAAGTGCGCGATATGTGATCGACGCTAGGTACCGTCTGTGTAACTGATCGGGGACACCTTTCCCCCGATCAGTGAAAGATCGGTACTACAAACTGGCTCTGTATCCGGGAGATCGCGGGTCTGTGCGGTCACGTGATACGTGATCACCACGATTTGTTTGTCTCCCTGTACAGCGCCAGCCAGGACAATGCCTCGCTCTGTATGCTGTTTCCCTAAGCAGCGCTAGCACAAACCTTTGCCTCACTCCATAAATAGCTACAATAGGACTTTGCTGCCAACTGTCTAAAACCTGATGTCTATCACCCTATCCCAACATGTTTCACCACTGTGCGTGGCTTCGTCAGGGGGGTGGGAATAGCACTGTATACAGTATAGAACTGTACACAGTACTCCATGTGTGGTCTGACTAGTGATTTGTAAAGTGGCAGGACTATGTTCTCATCACGGGCATCTATGCCTCTTTTGATGCAACCCATTATCTTATTGGCCTTGGCAGCAGCTGTCTGACACTGGTTTCTGCAGCTTAGTTTGCTGTTCACTAAAATTCCTAGGTCATTTTCCATGTCACAGTTACCCAATATTTTACCATTTAGTATGTACTGATGACTTGCATTATTCCTTCCCATATGCATAACCTTACATTTGTCAGTGTTAAACCTCATCTGCCACTTCTCTGCCCAAGCCTCCAGTCTATCCAGATCCATCTGTAGCAGTGCACTGTCCTCCTCTGTGTTAATTACTTTACACAGTTTAGTGTCATCTGCAAAAATTGATATTTTACTGTGCAAGCCTTCTACAAGATTATTAATAAATATATTGAAGAGAATAGGGCCCTATACTGACCCCTGTGGTACCCCACTAGTGACAGTGACCCAATATGAGTATGTACCGTTAATAACCACCCTCTGTTTTCTATCACTGAGCCAGTTACTTACCCACATACAGACATTTTCTCCCAGGCCAAGCATTCTCATTTTATATACTAACCTTTTATGTGGTACAGTGTCAACTGCTTTGGAGAAGTCCAGATATATGACATCCATTGATTCGCTGCGGTCCAGTCTAGAACTTACCTCCTCATAGAAACTGATTAAATTGGTTTGACATGACCGATCCCTCATGAAGCCATGCTGATATGGAGTTATTTGCTTATTTTCATTGAGGTACTCCAAGATAGCATCTCTTAGAAAACCCTCAAACAGTTTACCCACGACAGATGTTAAACTTACCGGCCTATAGTTCCCGGGCTCTGTTTTTGGACCCTTTTTGAATATTGGCACATTTGCTATGCGCCAATCCTGTGGAACACTCCCTGTCAGTATAAAGTCCTTAAATATCAGAAATAAGGGTCTAGCGATGACATTACTTAATTCTCTTAGGATACGTGGGTGTATGCCATCCGGTCCTGGCGATTTGTCTATTTTAATCTTTTTAAGACGCAGCTCTACTTCTTCCTGGGCCAGACAAGGCACTATTAATGGGAATTTACTTTTATATTCTGCATTTCATCTGACAGTTTATTTTCCTCAGTGAATATAGTGGAGAAAAAGATATTTAGTAGCTTTGCTTTCTCCTCATCGCTCTCTGCAACTCCCCCTTCATTACTCTGTAAGGGGCCGACACCTTCAGGTTTATACTTTTTACCATTTATATAATTAAAGAACATTTTAGGGTTAGTTTTACTCTCTTTGGCGATTAATCTCTCGGTCTCTAGTTTGGCTGTTTTTATTTGTCTTTTACATATTCTATTTTTTTCCTTATAGTTTTTCAATGCTTCCTTGCCCCCCTCCTGTTTTAGTGATTTAAATGCTTTCTGTTTGTCATTTATTGCTATCTTTACAGTTCTATTTATCCACATTGGTTTTTTCTTGTTCCTTAACCTTTTATTCCCATAAGGTATGTACCTCTCACAATTAGATATTAGGATGTTTTTAAAAATATCCCATTTTGTGGCTGTATTTTTATTTTTGAGGACTTTGTCCCAGTTAGTTAGGCCTATGGCCTCTCTTAGTTGGCTAAATTTTGCTTTTTTGAAGTTTGGTATTTTTGTTCCTCCCTGAAGAAACTCTCTTTTGAATGACAGTTGGAAGGTTATTATATTATGGTCACTATTTCCCAGGTGTCCCCCGACCTGCACATTTGTTGTTCTGTCAGGTCTATTGGAGTGCCATTTCAGTTTTCACCTCAGGCAGCAGAAAGACTAGGTGCACCCCTGCATTAGACTATGACTGAGTGCTTTGTCAGACTGGTCCTAGGGTGGGGTCTCAAATACTGTACCATTCACCACACGTTCAAGATGTGGCCGTGGTGCAGTCAGCATGGTTTGCAAATGATTAATCTGGTAGATAACTTAAAATATGAGCACCAGAAAGTTGTCACAAGCGATGTTAAAGGAAATGTGAAATCAAATGTTTTTTTTCTGCCAGTTAAAAACAGGTAATAACACATATCCTTTTTTCTAATCTTTTTATTTTCTGAACATGATTATGGGGGCGCCATCTTGCCTGTGCTGTTCTTATCAGCATTTAGAAAGCATTATGAAAATTGCTTTACTGCAGCCACATGGTCCATATATATGCAATGGTCAGGAGGGGACCTCATTGACTTCTGTGGGAGAGTTTTCTAGGCAGGCTTTGTACTGGGCAGAAGTCATTGTATAAGGAAAGAATAGATAAGCTTACAATCACCCATTGTGAATGGTGGATCCTGTCCTATCTATCATTCTACTCTAGCCTGTAGTGATAGCAGGTAGCAGGTAACTGCAGTAAAGTGATCTGTACAGACCAAGAAGTGGCGCATATAATTATTCTTAGTGGCCAGTGGGAAAATTGCAGGATTTTATGGTTTTTGTTTAAATATAGATACTGACATGGAAAATTAAAAATAACAACCAAAAATGACTTAAAGAGGACCTTTCACCGCTCCTGACATGCCTGTTTTAATAGCTTCATGCATTCCCCATGTAATAACAATTCTGGAGCATCTATTCTTATGTCTGTATTTTGTGCCATTCCTTTATTATTTGCACTAGAAGTTATTAATGTAATAACTTGAGGATACCACTGAGGAAGGGGTAGGATGATAATACCCCGAATGGTTGAAGTAACGTGGATATGGTATGGTTGAAGTAACGTGGAATGGTATGGTTGAAGTAACGTGGATATTGTCATTCTGGGTTGTAATACCACTGAGGAAGGGGTAGGATGATAATACCCCAAAACGCGTATGGTTGAAGTAATGTGGATATTGTCATTCTGGGTTTCAAATCGAGACTTCTCAAAGGAAACATTTGGATTTTCTGTTTCCTTCCCTCAAAGAACAAACACACGGGTCCAAGAGGTTTACACCCAGCAATAACAATAAGCTACATAGAAGCTGCATAGAAGGATCCTATTATAAGACAGAGACCAGAACTTGCCACATGGTGTGCAGCATCATATAAATTGTCTTTTATTTTCATATATCCAGGCATTTTTTCACCACCAGCGGCGCCATATTACAGCTTATTATCGCAGTATAAAATTTATGTCTATTTATATGCTCTTATTCTTTGCTTTATATGTTTTATATCTTTATTTTAAATACATACACCCAACGTTGGGTTTTAGAACATCCTATAGGGACCTTTTATACTTGATATTAGTGGAATAAATTTTATACATTTTTTTTTTCCCAGATAGAGTGTGCCCACTGTATCGTTTGTGATTTAAACAATATGTCATTTTCTGATGACACATTTCCTTTAAAATAGTCATTAAAAAGGATGATTTTCATAGGCTTTTTTTGTTTTAATCCCATCCCCTGCAGTGCCCTTGGTATACATTATGCCTCCCATAGTGCCCTCTGGACTTCAAATGGCCTCCACAGTGGCCTTTATAATGAATAATGCCCCCTCAGAGTGGTCCGCATTATGAATAATGACCCCTTTGTGGCCCTTATTATGAAAAATGCCACCCATGTGAATAATGGCACCCTTAGTGTCCTCTAGTAGGAATAATGGCCCCCTTTGTGCCCCCCATTAGAAATGATGGCCCCCTTTGAGCAGGGCCGCTTTATTCATAGGGCATATGGTGCATCTGCACCGGGCCCACCAATAGGTCACGTGGGGGGGGGCCCCCCTTACAACCGGCCGGTATGGGCCGCCGATAGGGCAGTACAACTGGTACTGCCCTATGGGGCCCGGACTCTAGGACACTGGGGGGAGGGGGCTTGGGGGTGCAGGGGTTAATGATTCTTACCCTGCCGCTGGCGTCGGTCTCCGACTCCTGGCTGCGCGCTTCCTCCTGGGCTGGCTGTGTGATCCCGCGAGATCCAGCGCTGGGTCACAGGTCTCGCGGGATCACACACTGCAGGAGAAGAAGGCGCGCGCAGGAGAAGAAGACCGGAGCAGCTTTTTGTAAGTATTTTTTGTGGCTGGGGCCCCCGGGGGGGGGAGGGTGGGGTGGGTGGGGGCTGGGGGTGTGTGGTTTGGCTGACCTGAGGTCTGATGGGGGCAGAAATGGCTGACCTGAGGTCTGATGGATGGGGGCACAAGAGCTGACCTGAGGTCTGATGGGGCACATTAAGCTGACCTGAGGTCTGATGGGGCACAAGACCCTGATCTGATGTCTGATGGGGGCACAAGAGCTGACCTGAGGTCTGATGGGGCACATTAAGCTGACCTGAGGTCTGATGGGGCACATTAAGCTGACCTGAGGTCTGATGGGGCACAAGACCCTGATCTGATGTCTGATGGGGCACAAGAGCTGACCTGAGGTCTGATGGGGCACATTAAGCTGACCTGAGGTCTGATGGGGCACATTAAGCTGACCTGAGGTCTGATGGGGCACATTAAGCCGATCTGAGGTCTGATGGGGGCACATTAAGCTGACCTGAGGTCTGATGGGGCACATTAAGCTGACCTGAGGTCTGATGGGGGCACAAGACGCTATTTGAGGTCTGATGGGGGCTCAAGACGCTGACCCGAGGTCTGATGGGGGCACGATACGCCGACCTGAGGTCTGATGGGGGCACGAGACACTGATCTGAGGTCTGATTGGGCCACGATACGCCGATCCCTGTACTGTGACATCACTGTGTTTATTATCTCTGTACGGTGACATCACTGTGTTTATTATCCCTGTACAGTGACATCACTGTGTTTATTATCCCTGTACTGTGACATCACTGGTGTTTATTATCTCTGTACTGTGACATCACTGTGTTTATTATCTCTGTACTGTGACATCACTGTGTTTATTATCTCTGTACGGTGACATCACTGTGTTTATTATCTCTGTACACTGACATCGCTGTGTTTATTATCTCTGTACTGTGACATCACTGTGTTTATTATCCCTGTACAGAGACATCGCTGTGTGTATTATCCCTGTACAGTGACATCAATGTGTTTATTATCCCTGTACGGTGACATCACTGTGTTTATTATCCCTGTACGGTGACATCACTGTGTTTATTATCCCTGTACAGTGACATCACTGTGTTTATTATCCCTGTACAGTGACATCGCTGTGTGTATTATCCCAGTGCAGGAAGAGGTAAGTGGTCTGTGTTTTTGTGTTTGTTTTCTATTTTTCAGGGTCGTGAATGCAGAGGACTACGTCGGATTCGGTGGACTACGTCGGACCAGCTTTTTTTTTTTTTTTCATAAAATGGTCAAACAGGGGTCTGGGGGAGTGTTTATTTCAATAAAATGTTTTATACTTGTGTGTGTATTTTTTTTTTTCCAATACTACAGTTTTAGTAATTACGGCTATCTACAGACGGCCCTGATTACTAATACTGGGCTTAGTGCTTGCCGGTATGGCAGGCCAGCACTAACCCCAACATTATTACCTCGGCACCCACCGCCACCAGGGGTGCCGGGAAGAGCCGGGTACCCGCAGGACCGGACCTTCAAAATTGAGGGTCTGGCTCTGGGGCGGCTGCAGACTGGTACCATTAGGCTGGGAAGGGCCAATAACCGTGTCCCTTCCCACCCTGGTAGTGCCAGGCTGCCGCTGCTGGTTGTATCTGGCTGGAAAAGGAAAAAAGGGGGGGACCCCACGCCATTTTTAAAAAAAATTATTTAATTATTTTTGTAAAAAAATGGCGTGGGGTCCCCCCCTTTTTTCCTTTTCCAGCCAGATACAACCAGCAGCGGCAGCCTGGCACTACCAGGGTGGGAAGGGACACGGTTATTGGCCCTTCCCAGCCTAATGGTACCAGCCTGCAGCCGCCCCAGAGTCAGACCCTCAATTTTGAAGGTCCGGTCCTGCGGGTACCCGGCTCTTCTCGGCACCCCTGGTGGCGGTGGGTGCCGAGGTAATAGATGTTGGGGTTAGTGCTGGCCTGCCATTCCGGCAAGCACTAAGCCCAGTATTAGTAATCAGGGCCGTCTATAGATAGCCGTAATTATTAAAACTGTAGTATTGGAAAAAAAATACACACACACAAGTATAAAACATTTTATTGAAATAAACACTCCCCCAGACCCCTGTTTGACCATTTTATGAAAAAAAAAAAAAAAAAAAAGCTGGTCCGACGTAGTCCACCGAATCCGACGTAGTCCTCTGCATTCACGACCCTGAAAAATAGAAAACAAACACAGACCACTTACCTCTTGCTGCACAGGGATAATACACACAGCGATGTCACTGTACAGGGATAATAAACACAGTGATGTCACCGTACAGGGATAATACACACAGCGATGTCACTGTACAGAGATAATAAACACAGTGATGTCACCGTACAGGGATAATAAACACAGTGATGTCACAGTACAGGGATAATAAACACAGTGATGTCACAGTACAGGGATAATAAACACAGTGATGTCACAGTACAGGGATAATAAACACAGTGATGTCACCGTACAGGGATAATAAACACAGTGATGTCACAGTACAGGGATAATAAACACAGTGATGTCACAGTACAGGGATAATAAACACAGTGATGTCACTGTACAGAGATAATAAACACAATGATGCGACTTGTTAACAAGAAAAAAAAGTTAGCCATTTTGCAATCTGTAAAGTTTACCCGAAAGGGGGGGGGGGCCCACTCTTGATCTTTGCACTGGGCCCACCAATGTCTTAAAACGGCCCTGCCTTTGAGCCACCCAGTAGAAATAATAGCCCCCTTAGTGCCCACCATTCTGTTGTGTCAAAAAATCTCACTCTTGCACGCACTCCTTGTTCCTCACTGGCGGAAGCAGGACCTGACGTTCCCAGTGTGGTCATGTGCCATCATCACGCAGAGAACATCAGGTCCCGCTGCCTCCAGTGAGAAGTTACTGTAAATGGTGAGGTGAATTTAAAAAAATATATATTTTAACTCCTGAAAAGCGTTTTTTTACATGGTGTATGGCGTTTGAATGGGTGCACTTCTGCATAAAAGGCCGTTAAAAAACGGCCATTGATTTCAATGAGGTCTGTCCGGCATATAATGGCAAAAATAGGACACATACTATTTTTTGACAGCTGCTATTCGCTGGCCATTAAAAAAGGTCACGTGAATAGCCACATGGACTAAAAACGGCCGCGTGACAGTTGTTACAAAAAACGGCTGTCACATAACTGTTTATCACTGTTGTGTGAATGAGCCCTTAGATCTCTCCGCTCCATTTTAGATACCTCCTTCTTCATTTGTCTGGACCACATGCATTATGAATATTATGGCATAAGGGAAAATGTTTAGTGTTTCCTAAATTTCTGCTTCTAATTGGAAGTGGAAAAAAGTTCTTAAATAATAAAAAAAATCAAGCACCACACACCAGCTTAAAAATGGCCAAAGGCACATCAAATGGAAGATTCTACAGCTAGGAGCCAAGGGAATATGATCTATCTGCTTTTCCTCAGAAGTATCCCTGTGAAGGAAGATTAATAAAGCAAAAGTTTACCTGCCATAAAAGAACAACCTATTATAAAGGAGCAGTGGGAAATCAGTGTTTGAGGCTTCTTTTAAACATTTTTTCTTTCTCTTATTTCTTATTCACTTATATTGTGAGGTAAAGTAAGGAAGCACAGTATGTTGTCCTTTCCACTGGTTCTATGGTTGAGTTATTCAGTATAATGTGTGGTTGAACCTTTTCTTTCAGCTATTCTCTTTACTATTCTTTGCTGTATGACATCTGTATGGCTCTGCAACAATTGAATCATCTCACTTTTTTTTTAAACAAGTTTACACAAAGTAACAGAAAGTAACACATATTACTTAGGGCGCGTTCACATCGCCATTTTGAGATCCATTCTTCTCATCTGTCAAAAGAACAGAAAATTTAATAGAAAATAGATCCTTTATTTTGAGCACCCATTGTGCTTATTTTGCATCTGGAGTCAGTTCCATCTCAGATCCGTTATTTTTTACGGGAAAAAACAGTCCTCCACGCAGGACTTTTTCCCATCAAAAATAACAGATCTCAGCCGGAACTGACAAAAACAAATGTGAAATAAGCACAAAGGATGCTCATAGTATAGATATATATATATATATATATATATATATATATATATATATATATATATATATTTATTTACTTATTTTTGTTCTTCTAACGGATCAGAAGAAAAGAATGCACGCTTAAAGGGGTTGTGCAACTTTTGGGGGTGGGAGTTTGGCAAAAAGACTTTCCTTGGCAGAGTTGCAAAGGGAAGAATATTTACCTCCTTCCTGGTTGAATGGGTTACTTCAAATTAGTTAGCTAAAGAGCTGCCTCCGCTCTCCTCACTGCTCTGGCTGTCATGAACTATGATCCTACAAACAGTTGTGTGTGTAGGAATGAGTGAAAGTGCAGAGAGGACGGACAAGACTGTTGTGGGGCTGTGGTAATGTAAAGGAGTGCACACAAGTGCTGGTGCTCATTAGCCACACTCCCCACCCATCCGTCCCCTCTGGACATTCATTTTGCTCATTCCTACACACAGAGCTGAAGATGTTATCAGCTGTACGTCGGATCATAATTCATGACTCAGATTTGTGAGGAGCGTGGAGGCAGCTCTTTAGCTCGCTGCTTTGAAGTAACCTGTGCAGCTGTGTGATTAGGAGGGGGGAAAAGGGTCATCATAAATAATCAAACCTATTAGGGAGTTTGTTTACTATAAAGTAATATTTAGGTATTTTCAAGAATTTTATTAGGGAATTTGTTCATAATAAAGTAATATTTAGGTATTTTCAGTAAATTTATTTTAGCAATTCTAGCAGACATTTTCTGACATAGTAAGGCGTCACCTGGTGTTTAAAGTCTATGTGCATGTCCATTTACTGTGGTGAGTGTTGTTGGTCACCCATTCTCAGTCACTTTCTCCACAGCCAGGTGTCTGCATACAGAGAGTAAAATTGAAATAGCTTTCTTCCCTGAGTTCACTGCAATAAAGTTAATAATAATGGCTCTCTTCCTCGCAGAAAGCTATTTCTATTACCTGCTGCATAATGAACAGGGGATCACTATGTAGAGACCAGGCTCTGGGGAGAGTGCGGAGCATGCATCTGCACATTGCTATACACTGCTGAACACAAGGTGGTGCCATACTATGTAAGTAAATGTCATAACTCTTCCCTGGATCATTTTTTAACAACATGTAAAGGGAAAATTATTCTTAATTTTTTATGATCTATAAAATGAATCTGAAAGCGCAGCAAAAAGTCAACTACCGTAATTACGCTTCCCTTTTTTTAACTCTCAGACTAGCATTGTGGATTCCATCTATAATATAACCATGACATGATCCCTTCCTTCCTTTAATTTTTTTTCTTTACATTCTGACCCCTATAACTTTTTTACATTTATGTCTATGGAGCTGCGTGGAGCTCATCTTGTGAAGTACAATCTGTATTATTTATTGATACCATTCTGGGGTGTTTGGCTTTTTGATAACTTTTATTCAATTTTTTTTTTTTGGGGGGGGTGAAGTGGCAAAATCAGCCATTTAGATTTTTTTTCGCTGTATTGGATAAATATTAAAATTTTTTAAAAATTGAATACATTTTTTTTTTACTGTTTAGATTTATTTTTAATATGGGAAATTTTTAATATAAAACTTTTCAACATACAGTGGTCTGATCGCTTCACCCATAGACTGCAATGATTTAACAGGGCTCCATAGGAACGTCGCTATGACAGGCCTCGGGAGCTTCAGAAGGTCCTAGGCTGCCATAGAAACTGAACAGCTCCCTCAATCTTGGCACAGGGGTGCAGTATGCATCAAGTGAGGGGTGACTGTTTCTGAACGTGGATGTGGTAAGAACTGGAGGACACTAATCAGGGCATTATTAATACTGGGAGCCACTAATGGGGGCATTGTTATTCTAGGGGCAACTAATGGGGGCCATGTGATGTCGAGGGAGCACTATGGGGGTCATTATGAATACTGTGAGGGCACTGCTGGGATTGGGATGTTTAAAAAAAAAAGCAAATGAAATTCATCCGTTTTTAACAGCCAATAAAAATTGATGCAGAATGGCCATTAAAAACTGACAGAAGGACATAAAATAGATGCAAACATGGATGCAAAATGGCCATGAAATACTGACGGTGTGCTGTTTAATAGCTGTTTTTTTCCACTGTCATGTCATGTGAATGTAGACTAATTCAGTGATATCTGCCAACAACTGTTTATGTAGAATGTAAGAGAGTCTTTCATTGTCTGCTGTCAGGGAACACAAAAATCCAGTCCTTGCTGATCTTTTCCAGATATGTCTAGCGCTCTCTCATTTTTCTTTATACCTCATTTATAAAATTAATACAAATTAGATCCATTTTATTAACATTAGTGTTAGACAATGGACTGAAAAACTAAGTTGCATGAGCCTTCTATACCCTTTTTAACCGACTTTGTTTTGTTGCCTATAGCAACCAATCACTGTACAGATTTAATTTTGAAGCAGTAGTAGCAAATATTAAAGCTGTATTGTGATTGTTTGCCATGGGCAACACAGAGTTTTCTGTTATGAAACAGTTTTGTTTTTTTATGAATCTCACCTGGTGTCTTTAACCCTTTCGCGCCCGGAGGTTTTTTCGGTTCTGCATTTTCGTTTTGCGCTCCCTGCCTTCAAACAGCCATAACTCTTTTATTTTTC
Source organism: Rhinella marina (assembly GCA_900303285.1). Lineage (NCBI taxonomy): Eukaryota > Metazoa > Chordata > Amphibia > Anura > Bufonidae > Rhinella > Rhinella marina. Next base: position 413,039 of record ONZH01030759.1, on the reverse strand, counting down.
TGTTCACATAGCTGTATGAGGGCTTGTTTTTTGCGGGACAAGTTGTACTTTCCAACGCCACCATTTAATATTTCATATGGTGTAGTGGGAAGCGGGAAAAAAATTCCAAACCGGGTGAAATTGCAAAGAAAACGCTATTCCGCTACAGTTCTACGGGTTTCTTATTTACAGCGTTCGATGTGCATTAAAACTGATCCGCTACTTTCATTCTACTGGTCAGTATGAATCCGGCAATACCTAATATGTATAGTTTTTCCTGCGTTTTCATAGTGATAAAATAATTAGAAAGTTGCCCTTTTTTTTTTTTTTTCCTTGTCAAATCTTGACCCCTATAACTTTTTGGTATTTATGTGTACAGAGCTGTATGGGGGCTCATTTTTTGCGGGACGATCTGAAGTTTTTATTGATACCATTCTGGGGTGTGTATGACTTTTTGATCACTTTTTATTTAATTTTTTTTAGAAAAAAAAGTGACAAAAAACGGCAAATCGCCATTTGGACGCTTTTTTCCGCCACACAATTCGCCGTATTGGAATTTTTTTTTATATTTTAAAAGTACGGGCGTTTTCGGTCACGGTGATACCCATGATGTCTATATTTATTGTTATTTAGGTATTTATTTTTTAATTATACGGAAAGGGGGGTGATTTGAACTTTTATATCTTTTTTATATATTTTTTAACATTTTTTTTTAATTTTTTTTTTACTATTTGAAAGGTCAAATATGGGCTGATATATTGTGGCTTTTTTTTTTTCTTTATGAGCAATCATGGATTTTATAGACTCAGAAATCCAAGAATTGCTCATTTCTTATCCTGGCCTGCCATCTAGTGGCCAGAATAAGAATTGCACTTTGAAAACTGTAATCCTCACCAGCGAGGATTACAGTTTTCATATGGTGTACAGACACCCCGATTGGCCACACGGGGTGTCTGTACACCACCCGGAAGCGAATGCTTCCGGGTTGAGACGCAACTAGATGCCGTGATCACGTGTGATCACGGCATCTAGGCTCCCAGGAAGACGCCGCCGATGGCGGTAAGTAGCGGCAAGTCTCTGCTGTTAGAAACAGCAGAGACTTGCCGGCCATGACGCCCGCCGCACCCGCGAGCGGGCGTCATGTGCCCGCATCGCCCCAGCGCCGTACATGTACGGCGCTGGGCGCGAACGGGTTAAATTTCTTTGTAGTTATTTTGTTTATTCCAATTCAACTAACATAAAAAATTAAGCAACTTTAAAAAATTTTCTTGATAAAAAGTATCCTAACATTTTGTGTCTATAGACTTGTTTATCTCCGTGGTGACAGACTACAAACAAACCTTGTGCAGTCTGATTTTGCAATCATGCTCTTACTTCTATCTGTCCCTGACTTTATGCTAAATTCTTGCTGAATTAGGGTTTGTGTGCCAGCTGTTCTGTGCATTGGGGACCCCAATTTGCCGTCCCCAATGCAAGAGCACCATCCGTCAACTTGAATGGGATCATGTCCTATTTTTTTGTGGTGCAGAGGCACGGAGAGAGACCCCACAGAAGCACTCCATAGTGTTTCAGTGGGGTTCCGTGCTTCCGTTCTGCACTACTCCTTCCAGATTGTGGTGATACGGTGTGCACGTGGCTGGTGCCCGTATATTGCGAACCCACTGTTTGCGGGCCGCAATACGCGCATGGCCAGACAATGGTATGACTAACTGGTTGAAAGATAGGTTTATTCCATTACATACTTGTGCAATCCACGAAAAATTGGAATCATTATGAGAAGCATTTAAAATGGTATTTGACCATACAGAACAGAAAAAAAAAAGAGTGACAGTGTTACAATCTATGTGTGAAGAGCTTAGTAAAAGTGTCCTCGGAAGAGTAATCACTATTCACCAAGAGGTTGGCTCTTTTGCATTTTATAGAACGCTACAGCGCTCTTTAGCAAATGTTAAAGTCTAACCTTTAAATCTTTAGCCAATGTCACAAACTGCAAGGTAAACATTAAACAAAACAATAAGAGTTGCATCCGGGGAAAAAGTCAAGTAGTTTAATTATGTTTTTAGTGCATAATTAATGCTGTGCAGCACTTCCTCCACAGCTGGGTATGCTGTGACATCTCCTTAGAGGTAATCATGGGAATTGAAGCTCTTATTAAGTCTGTTCGAGAATTGTTGTAATGCAATAAGGAAATTTAGAGAGAGCGATTTTCTCATGAATTAATTATTATCTGTTAACTGTTTTGGAGAAGGACAAGATCAGAACATCGGTTCAAGTAATACCAACATTTGGTAGTAAGAAGACAATAACAGTCTTAAAGGGGTATTCTAGTCCAATAATAAAAGATGTCCCGTGACCTGCAAATGGTTAAAAAACAGCTTATACTCACTTTGCCGATCCCCTTCTGCCATGGTTTTGACACTCCACTTCTTGCTGCTATCCTGTTATCTGTTTAATGGCTAGAAATGCCACCCAGCCAATCAATGGCTGCAGAGATGACCCGTCCCGGGCTGTGATTAACTGAGTTCCCAGATATTTCTGCAGCATTATGTGGAGAGCAGTGGGGAATTGGGCACCCAAGCAGTCCATAGGACATTTTTCTTATTGGGCCTTTAAATTATATTTCCTTCTGCCTGCTGTGTTTGTACCTATGTCATTGAAGGGGTTGGATCACTAGGATATGCCCAGAATGTCAGATAGGTGCAGGTCCGTAATCACTCCTGTCTCCAAAAGAGGACCACCAGAGTGAAGAAGAGCACACTGAACATGCACAGCCACCCTCCATTCACTGCTATAGGAAATCGGAAAATAGCCGAGCATTGGATTGTAAATTTCTGGCAGTCCCATAGCGATGAATGGAAAAATGTCTGTACTTGTGCTCTCCTTCACTTTGGGGGCACAGTTATGGAGACAGGAGTGGGTCCCAGAGGTGGGACCTGCACCACTATGACATTCATGGAATATCCTAGCAATATGTCATCAATGTTCAAGATGGGCCAACCCCTTTAAAACCTAATGCAGACAGCTCCACTGTTCCTCCGTTTGGTATGAAGCTGTTATAAGGTGTCCATTTGGATACCAGTATGCCATTAATTCCATTTGGCACACTCCATTAGATTCTGTATTTCTACAGGAACAATATAAACCACCTGACAGAGTCCTGTATGGTTCAGTGTACTTCTGCTTGAGACCCAACCCTACATTAATATCCAATAAATAGACTCCATCAGCGTGCAGTGAATCTTTCTATTTATCATGTTTTATTTGGTTTTTATTACTATGGCTATAATATAGTATACAATCTGTACAAGGGTAATTACTGTAAATATCCCCTTTTTAGTAACGTCCTCTAGCATTTTTAAAATATAGCCTCCAAAAATAACCTCTTGACTGTTTTATTTATTTATTCAGTGTCGTTTTACTCTATGAAATCTGAAACAAAATTTGCTGATACCTAGAAACCAAAACATTGCTGTTGATGCATCTGTTCTGCAAATTTTTTTTAATGTAAAATGGTATTCTGTTGTGAATGGTATGTAAATCAGAGTCATAACCATGTTAAAAGGGTATCTTGTAAAGTGATGGCATACAGCTAACATAATCCATTGCTTAAAGAGTAACTAAACCTTTGTGTAAACTTTTAATAAGATATTCCTAATGCCCTAATAAAAGTTTTTCTAATATACTTTATTAATTAATTTTGTATTTTTATTATACTTTTTCCTCCATAAAGCCCACCATTCCCTGTGCACTTAAAACTCAGTTCTCTGTACACCGCTGACAACTCAGCAGTGTACGGAGTACAGACTGTGAAATTTATGAATGGGACCACAGCAGCGCAGGGAGTACGGCTAGGAGTGTATATTTTGCTCCTTTCTGTGCCCCCCGGAAGTTTACTAACTCCTGGCATAGCACCCATGCATACCCATGCACTATGCCAAGATTAGCTGAGCGGAGCAGGCTCCTGCTTCTGTCTGCTCTGCTAAGCTAAAAGCTGACATGCAGGACTCTTAGCTTAGCGGAGCAGACAGAAGCAGAGAGTTGGAAAAGTGTGCCGCTGCTCCATTAATTTCTATGGGAGCTCTGGAGATAGAGGACAGTAGATGTGTATTACTCACACCTGAGTGTCCCTTTTGTAGAGAAATATGGCTTTGTTGAGGGTGTGATATCTTGGGACATGTGAGTTTTTTAGGGGGAGATCTTTCGACAAGACTGGCATGTGTTTCTCAAGGATATGTTTAAAAGCATTACGTTGAGAAAATTGAGAATGTGGTAAAATTATAACTGTAATGTTTCTCCTCTCCCTCCTGGGTAATTTGTTTTGAGGCAGCTCTCCTGGTTCTCTCTCTTTACCCTTTCCATTGAGGTCCTTATTAAACCCTTTCGATAACCTTTTTCTATCAGCATTACTTGCTCTTTTAAGATGTTATCATCTGAACAGTTTGTCTGTCCCTCTTCATTTGACCATAGGGAATATTGTTTCCTTTTATGGCAATGATAGTTGTCAAAGTCCAGATAGCAATTAGCTTCAACATTTTTAAAGTGTGTTGTCTTAATCTGGTTTCCTGCTGTGGAAAGATGTAGGTCTAAGAGAAATAGCCTCAGTGGGGTTAATGTGGGCTGTAAAAGTAAGATTCACTTCATAAGTATTTGAACCTTGGACAAACTGCTCCAGAGTATTTTGGTCCCCTTGCCATATAAAGATAATATCATCAATGAATCGCTTATAGCATCTTGTATTGTGCTGACTAAGGAGGCTCTCCTTTTCACCCCTTCATAAAGAGATTAGGATATAAAGGGGCAAATTATGTACCCATGGCAGTCCCTCATTTCTGTATGTAAAAATACTTATAATAATGATTTAAAATAAAACTTTTGGGGGGAATTCATCATGAGGGTAATATTTGAAGACAGTTTTGCTTGACTATGTGTTGGAGTACTTTATGCCACATTTATCAAATGTCACATGTAATTTCATAAATTTGCCTTATCCTTAAACCTAACACTTTTGTCTAGAGAAGCTACTCCATTTTTCCTACTCCAGCCTTCTACTGGAGCGACGTTGTGACTATTTTTGCGACTTTTTAAAAAAGTCTCAATGACAAATCTGTAGTGAAAGTCATTAATATAGCTAACCACACTCACTTTTCCACCCACATTTCAAAACTGGAGTGAGTGGTGTAAAAATTCAAAAAGTCACAATGTTTTGTGTCAGTCCAAAAAGTTGCAAAAGCCCTATTTATTAACTTTTTAAAGCCAGAATTGTGGAAAGGTGAAAGGTATGATAGACCTGGGCCATAGACTCCAATATAAGGACTCACTGAGTCTGGGGCATAAGTGGGTATTTGTTTTTATGTACTCCTAATGAAGGCGATTTTTTCTGTTTTTCCCTAAAACGTGTTAAGCTATTTCAATAACTACCCTTTATGAAGAAAGTTCTCTTGTACACTCTTGGACATATCATGCATGTATTTGAGATCTACAGGCAACCTCAGCGGGGAAGGCTAGGGTTTGCAAGTGTCTTAAGCTTTATCTTGCAATCCCCTTCCATGGTGGTGTGAGTACCATGTGAATTACTTATAGAGTCTTTTTTGCATGTGGATAGTATATCATTCCATGAAAGCAAAGGATCAAACTATTTTCAGGTTGTCACAAGTATAGATAAGATATAATTTTGCAGACTTGTCAATGCTGTACAGCTGTCTAAGGTGATATATAACTGTGAATCAATTCTGGAAAATTCAGAATTGGTGTTACTACTTCTTGAGTAAGTTGTATAAATTCACTATAGCTTGATTTCTTGTGACATGTCGTATATATACAGTTGGGCAGAGAAACATAACCATCAATATCAAACATATCGTATTCACATGTTCTAAAGAAATAATTACAATACAAATTATATATTCTGAGAATATGGCTTTTTACCTAATATTATTACTTGATTTATACATAAATGGGGAAATTAAATTCAGGATATGCTTCGAAAATTATTATAATTTATACTACCTAAACCTGCGAGTCTTCCCTCTGCCATATGTCATGTGGTGGAAAAATGATTCTTTGGGGTCAAGGTCAAAGGTCAAACTGTTGAATAGTTTCCACCACAGCTTTCCACTACATATATTGTACTGTAAATTGCCACAGGTCTTTAAAGTAAGATCTACCCTAAGGGTACATTATAATGTGACAGATTTGTGGCAGAAATTTTGACAACTGTTTCATTCATTTGAAATGCAGCGGATATGCTTGGTGAAATGAATGATCCCACAAATAATGTTCAAGAAGTCATAGCACCCTCCAGAGAAGATGCAAAATGACATGATTTTTTGTTTTCATAGTTTGTGTTCACATTAGATCTGATTTTCAGGCACCAATTTACGAAACAAACCTGCAAGAAGTGAATATATCTTAAGACTCGTTCTTTAAGCCCTAGGGTCTGGCAGCTATCTTCATCTTAAAATGAGATGGTAGCACATCCAGCACATTTGGGTTCTGCCTGGCAAGCTGTGTTGGAGGCTCATATAGACATCACTTGCATAGGCTGGAGAACAAAATATCAATACCTGTGATTATTAATGACTGCCAGACGACTTTTATCTCTTTTACCTCTTCTTCCGGGTCTCGCTGTGTACTGTGACCTGACGCAAACAACGTCAGGTTATAGTGCGCCCCTACGTGCACTACATCCTGCTATTGTGTGCGGTCAGAACACCACAGTGGGACCCCAAAGAAGACCAGGGGAGGTGAGTACAGCCAAAGCGGTGCTGCCCTCACCTCCCCATGCCTCCTGCATGCTAATGACCGCTTAAAAAATGGAAGAGGTCATTAGCATTTAGACTATAAGACTCATTGCCATTTATTCTCCTTTTGGGGAAAAAGTGCATCTTATAGTCCAAAAATATATATGTATTTGTAGTTTTTACCTCAAATGTTACATTTTGGTAATAGGAGGAAAAGCATCCTAAATTGTGTTGAAAATGTTTTCCCAAGTACAACAATATTCCCTATGTGGTCATAAATTGCTGTTTGTGCACACCACAGGGTTCAGAAGGGAAAAAGCATGGGCATTTAAAGCCTCATTTTAGAAACCACAGAATTTACCAAGGGGTATAGTGAGCATTTTGACCCCACAGTCGTTTTGCAAAAATAAATACACAGCAGATGGTGATAGTTTTCTGGTAATGTTCTTGTGTGAAGCCTTGTTATTTGTGGTATGTGGATATTTTCATTGATACCATTTTGGGGTACATACAGTACGACTTTTTGATCGCTTGATATTGTGATGTTTGGAAGACGACATGACCAAAAAAATGACTGTTCTGGTAGTTGTCTGTTTCATGTGTTTACGTTTTTATGGCATTCACCTGACGTGGTAGATCATATTATATTTTTATAGAGCAGGTCTTTTCAGACACGACAATACCAAATTTGCCAATTTGACTTCAACGGTTGAAGGTCTGATCGCTGCTACAATGCATTACAATACATGCTGTATTTCAATGCATTGAAACTGTCAGTTTCATACTGACAGTTCACATTTGAGACCTTGCCTGTGGGCAGGACTCATGGGCTTCCATAGCTGGCCTTTAAAGGCCTTGGGCTGACGTAGCAACCACCAGCACCCCGCAATTGAATCACAGGAAGCCGATGGGCTGAGATTTGGTGGTCAATAGTGAACCTCTCTCTCATGCAGCAGTTACAGAACGGACTTGAATGTCAGTAACAACCAGGCCCCTGCCCTGATTGAGCGAACACAGCTCCTGCGCCCGCCCTAACAGTGCGCTGTACGAGTACAGAACAATGTGGGAACGCCATTCCATTGTATGGAATAATGGGCAAAAAATTGGCACAAAAATTGAGCTTAGATGGGATATAGGGGCGTCAATACAATACACAACGTTGCATGTGAAAATAAAAAGACTTTCTGAATACCTGGGACCCCTGTTGATCATCCTTGGTTAGGACAAGGAGGCCTAAAGAGTACATCTTACAAGCGACCTCGGCGGGGAGGTGTCTTGAGCTTTATCCTGTATCTCCCTCCCCGGTGAAGTAAGACCCTTTCTATATTTATTTTATCACATCATTTTATCAGTATAATTTTATCACTTTATTCTGTCATGTTACAGATATGTAACGGCTAAATGCTGTATCAATTACTACTTCCAGCACTACTTTTTCATTGATCTTTTTATTATCAGTATTTTATCCAAAGTTATACCTCAATTTTATTAAAATATTTTCTATTCACTACATTGTGACAATTACTATTATTCTAAACTGTACCTTGTGTATTGTATTGGCGCCCCTATATCCCATCTAAACGCAATTTTTGTGCCAATTTTTTGCCCATTATTCCATATTTCACCACAGTCCACCAGCCGGTGCACTGCTCCTCTAGGGTGCAGCCTTATGTAACAATCGGTTAATTCAGTATACCTAGTCCCTTGGCGCTCTTTCCATTCCCATCCCCCCTTCTTTTTCTCTTTTCCCTTATTTTTGATTCCCTCTCCCTATTAACCTGCTTCCTATATTATTTCCATTGTATGGCGGATGTTGGCGGGTCCTCATTTAAATCTGCAAGGATGTTTCTGAATGCCCTTGGAGAGTTTGCAGCTGCACAGAGCTCGTGTGGCTGCCCTTAGGGAATCCAAACATGGTTTAGTGTCCCTGTCTCCCCCATCGCTGAATAAGCACCATGCATACAGATCAAGAGGCGGCCATGACGAAGCTGCCAGCAATAAAATTATGTAATGTTAAAATGCCCCCCAAGGTCTTGTAAGACCTTATGGGGGTACAATGTGTATAAAAAATAAATAAATTAAAAAAGAAGCCCACCATTAGCATACCAACTGGTGGTTTTAAATAATACTGTATAATAAAATTGAGGAAAATATGTCTGGAAGCAAATCCTGCATTTAACTCACCAGCGAAGACCAACTATGTATCAACTATATAAATATGATCATTACAGAAAAGGGACACAATGTAAAAGCATTCTTTAACTGAACTTCAACTTGAAAATTGAAAAACATGGAAAACAGAATATTTTCCTCTTTTTCTTTAAAACATTTTTCCTAGGAATAAAAACGAATAAAGAAAAAAATAGTTAAACAAAAATGACATAAAAATGAAGCTCATGTATTACCTAAAAAAAAACCTACTAAAATAATTAAAAATAATTTAAAAATATAATTTAATAATTTAAAATAAAAAAAAGTTTCAAAAATGTTTGTGCTAAAAAATAACAGAGAATGGTGTGGTCATCAGTGGAGGAAAATCACTTGGTCTGAAACTGGTTAAACTGCTTACTTGTAATACAAAATGTGAACTGGGCTTTTGGTGAAGCATCCCCCAGTTGGGTCATTGTAGGATGCTATGGTGTTTCCATGGTTGTACCAGTCTCTGGTTTAACAACATGACTCATTTGTGCATTTAATGTTCCACTGGGTTAAGGAGATAAATGATGGATAAATGTGGATAATTCTTAATTTTTTTGGCATAGCCTACGACCATTGGTGAGGCTTAGGCATCAGCACATTCTAACTGCCGAAGCCCCAGTAGAAAAAGACTTAGAAGCCCTGATATGGATTATTGAACAATATACCTGCTATACATTATTTTGCAAATTAAAGAGATAATTTTTCTATTTGCTTGTATAAACCTCACTAATACTAATTATACTTATGTGCACACATGTAAACACACTGTAAAATGATAAATTATGATCAATTAAGTGATGCCCACACTTAAGCGTCAGTGACTGTTTAATTTGTTATTCGAATTAATAATTAAAAATTAACAATCATTTTCAGAGCTGTCAAACAGAAATGGAAAGACACGTTAAGGTCACAACTAACAAGCAAGGATACGCATGTCACGATTCGCCCTGCATTTTTATGAGGAGACATAACCGGTTGACTGTTTCTACACAGTAGAACATCAGAAACAGTTGCGGCATGAAATCTATGCGTAAAGTCACAGGTTGCCATAGAGACTTTCACAGTCTTTTTAGGCTGATTTCCAAAAGAAACATATTTTCAGCCAAGTACCAATAAATATGGCAAGGTGTACTGTTCTGGAATAGCAGCTTTCATGGCCATACTGATAAAGAGACCTTCAAATCTTGTGCATTACTTGCATGCCTGCATGCCCTGACTATAAAGCACACAAATCTCTCTCTGCAGGTCTATGAAGGCCAACAAGAAAATCTAAGAAATGCTGTATTTGTAGGTGCTACAGTACTCTTGAGTCTGAATAAAGGGTCAATTTAGCCAATAATGCAGTTCCTACCTAAAGCCACATGAAAACCAATTTAAATACAATATATGTTAAACAGAAAAGTGAGATTACCAATGAATTGTATTCAATCCATCTGAGAAATACATTACAGACTACCTGTTGTGTGCTGATTCATCTGGAAGAAGGTACTGTATTTTAATATACACTACTATCCCATAACTTGGTGTCTGCACCAAGCAACAGTATCAGTGTAGGAAATATGTTCCAAAACATCCATACACCTATCTTAGAGATTTATGGCCTATTCACCTGTGGGCAGGGCTGTGGAGTCGGAGTCATGTAGTCGGAGTCGGTGTCCTTATTGGTGGAGTCGGATTCGGTATAAAATGGACCGACTCCACAAATATATAACACATTGGTACAGTTAGCTCAATGCAGTATATGCTGAATATATTTTAATAAGAATTTGGGAAAATTATAAAATGTCCTACAAATGTCTGTTCTATTCCTGATCTAGGCTTTTAGATGAGATGAATGTGTGTTGCCCTTTATGTAGATGCTCAGTAGTGAAGCTCCTCCGCTACAGATCAGAGGAAAAAGGCACTGGGAAGAAATGGCTGCGCTCATCTCAGATCTGCTAGAGAAAACAGGATTAAAGAGGTTTTCTCACTAGTTACAAAGATTAGCTTTCAACAGAAATGGACAGTTAAAAGAAGACATTTCCTAAATACATTGGTCAGGCATGAACTATAGACAGTTCAGCAGGTCTCTCACTGCACACAGGTTTCTATGGTAACCTGCAGACCAGAAAGACTTATCTGATTGGCTGAGAGCAGGAGTGACCTCACCCCCACGGAATGATGGGACTGAGCTCTGAGTGATTACCTGCAGTAAGCAAAAGGTCCCAGTGTTGTGAGGACTGAGAAGCATAGCTTACCTGTAATTGTGTTAGAGATCACAATCTCCTGTTCGGTCAGAGTAAGTTAATATATGTTAATAACTGCTTGAGACCCACCCACAGCCTGAGGAGACAGAGTGAGTGCAAACTGACTGTCAGCCAGTGAATCAACATGCTGAGAAAACCCCTTTAAGGCAAGTACTTCTTAGTATATCTAAACTTTCAATAAACTGTGCATAAATCAATTGTCCAGTGCACGTTCTCTCTGTATGCTTTATGTTTCCTCTTAGCTCATGTTTGGAGAGGTTAGCTGCTCTGGTGGCTTCTATATACTATACAAAGAATATAAGGGGGAAAATTTTATTCTAAAATCTCAAATTCAGAAATACAGAAACGCATATGTGAAAAAGTACTAAAGGGGTGTAGAAGCCATTGCCAAGCCTTTGTTATCAACACTGCTCGTAGTGTCACTCTCTAGACTGTGGAGCAGTATGATGGAAAACACCAAGGGCCTTATGTATGAAAACTGTTCCATAGAAACCAATCAGAGCTCCCCTTTTATTTCATATAGTGCTTTGGAGAAATGAAAGGGGAGCTATGGTTGCTATGGGCAACAAAGAAAGTCTTAGACCTAGACAGTTTTTATATATCAGGCCCTTAGTGATCTGTACCAAGAGAAAAGCCTGATACTAAAAGTTCAGAGTAAAGATATCTAGTAAAACATATATCACAAACTTTTTTTTGACATGTAATATCTGTACTATTGATTTATGCAAAGTTTTTTTAAAGTTATTGCTTAAACATGCGCCATATATGAGGGAGTCGGAGTTAGGGGAAATTGAGGAGTCAGAGTCAGGGCTTTGGCTTACCGACTCCACAGCCCTGTCTGTGGGACCCGCATCTATCTCCAGAATGTGGGTCCCTTGACCTCCATTCTGGCCGGTGAAGTGACCTCTGGGCAACACATCCAGGCAGAGAATGAATGGAGGTGTGGCTATGCATGTGCATGTCTCTGCATTTACTTCTATGGGAGTTATGAAAACAGTTGAATATGAAGAGCAGAGGACAAATGAGATGGGGACATGGTACCCTCATCTTGGAGACAGGTGTCCTTGGGACCTACATGTGAAACATTATATGGCATATCCTGTGGATCTAAGATGGGAAAACCACTTTAAAATAAAACACATGGCAAACCTGAAGAAGAAACAAATAGTGCGTATGGCCCTCCTCAAGGTCTTAATTGTCACTTACCTGAAATTCATCAATTCAGAAATCTCAGCTGTTCTTTAGGCAGGGTTCAGTTAGAGCCTGTGAGCTGGCACAAGGGACGTAGTCATAAGCTGCCTAAGAGTTTACATTAGAAATATTCTTTTTAATTCTGCTCAGTAGTGCTCAGCTGCTAGCATTGTGAGCGCTTATGTAATATTGTCAAAATGTGTGCTCCATCACAATGCACATTTCATGTGAATCCAAGTGAATCTGTCATCTAGTTAATTATGCAGAAATAAGAAAAAAAATATCAATTTTTTACACGTTCCAAGATGTCAATCTTTTTATATTCTTATAAGGATACACCAGTTACTACAAAGCTTTACAACTATACAAACGTGCATTATGCACTATAAAGGACATGTTCCCGGAGGACATGTTCAGAATCTCAGGAGATGGAGTAAATGGGGTGTATACTATATGTCATATTCCTCCTTGCTAGATGATCTCCCACTGGCTGATTTGCGAGATCAAAACACACAGACGTTAAGTATTGTACAATTTATCGTCTGTGATATAGCATTCACTACTACATGAAGAATGAATATCTGCTGATGCTGGCTCCCTCAATTACTTTTGTAGTGAATATTTCATATACTTTTCCATATATATCGTTTTTAACAGTAAGGAGAGGGGGTGGCAGGAATTAAAAAATTTAATTAAAAAAAACTGAGAAGTTTTGAATATGTAGATATAGAAAGAATGCATTGATTTCAATATGTGTGCTTTAATGAATAAAAATCATCATTGCAACAACTTTTTTACAAAGAGCCCATGCCACTATTTTTTACTTATTTACACATGGTGTCAAGCCAGGCCCACCCCTGGCCACTATTGGCTGCATGATTTTGAAATAAAGCATTGCTGCAGATGGGTGCGGCTTGAATGCATGCAGTCAGGTGTGCAGTGGGGTCATACCTTTAGGGGCCATTCACACAGTGGATTTTAATGCTGTCAAAATCCGACACATATGCCGTGGCTGAAACCGTTTACTTCACTTGTTCACTTCAAATGGTGCAGATTCAACCACTGTCAGTCACTGTGCCAAGAAGGGATGTGCCCCTTCTTGCCATGGTCCCGGCTTTTAACCACCAAACTGAGAACTGCAGTGCTGCCTCCTATTGAAAACCATGGAAAGCAGACACAATGTGGCCACCGCCATAATTTTGGCGTGGTGTCTGCAAGATCCGCTTTGTAAACGGCCCCTTAAAGTCACAATGAACAAATCTGATTAAGCGCTTATTCAGACAAAAATCATGGAGAACACGGATCGCACACCAATTCATTGCTTTTAAAGGGAACCTGGCATCCAGATTTTCAACATTTCACTACACACATTTTATTACACAATTTCAAATCATGTTTCATGGTTTGTAGAAAAAAATCAGCACTGAAGCCCTGTGCTGTACACTCAGCCTCACTGCACAGAGGAGGAGACAGAGTAGTCCTTCATGAGATATGGTGGGGGAAGGGGGGGTGGCATTGTCACTGCTGTAAAATGTCAATCATGGGGCAAGAGGCAGGAAGATGGTACAGCAAACTTAACTTGAAGGATGAAAATGCCAGCCTTCTTAAGTTCAAAGTGCTCATAAGCAGCGTGAAATAAAGTTAACTTTCTCCACAACTATGAAACACAAAAGCAGTATAAAGGCGCCATGTAGGACAACATTCTTGAAATAATAAGGAAATGAGCATAATTAAATGTTGAATATCTGAATGTCAAGTTCCCTTTAATGTGCATCTTCACATATCATCTTTCGATTTCCCATGATTGTGGATCAGTGTAAAGTCAAAGAAAGCATCTACTACTTTGATCCGTGGCCATGTGAATAAACCCTTGCTAACTTTTTCTGCCACTTTGAAAAGCACTAGAAAACAACTCCAGATCTAACCAGGTCATATACATCGTACTGCAGATTCAGCATGTGCCCTGTTTGTTAATCTGGTATGTGCTGCAAAGAAGAGAGATACTGATCCATTATTTTTTTAATGCATCTCTTCATTGGCTGAACATTGATTTATTTAGGTCAACTTGTACATGTACTATTGATTTTACTTCTTCAGGTTTATGAAGAACCTAGGAGTCCCAGAAGCTCTCAAATGTTACTTTTCCACAGGAGACTAAACCCAATAGTGTTGTGCCATATTTGGTATTGCAGTGCAAGCATCAACTCTCTGTCACTGATAGAGTAATTACGTTTGGCAGCAGAGAAAGCCTTAGAATTGAAGTCACAAGTGACCATCTTGCCAGTAGATGCCTTCTAGTTTAGGACTGCCCCAGCTCCTACAATGGAGTGCATACACCTCCCCAAAAAACTGATTAATGATATCAGGACAGTGAAGAGGTGGTACAGAGGAAAAGTCTGGAAAGTGGATTCAGCTTCAGGGGTTTAGGCCTTGGTCTCAGCCCCTTTTGCGGGTCAAAGCAGAAAAAAGTGCTAGGAAAATGCTGGATAGCCCACAGGCCAGAGACTCCAGGTAATTTCAATACAGCTGACAATTTATCAGGGTCCATTTGTAAACCTTAGTCCAATATTACGTTCCCCAAAAAGTACATTTTTCAATTTTTGCATAAAGTCTGTTCTCCCTAAGATACTGTAGGACAGTGTGAACATGCCTGCGGTGAGGTCAGGCAAGAAGGCTAAGATGTTGTCGAGGTAAACAACAACACAGGTATAGAAGAGATCCCTAAACATCATTCGATGAAAAACTGCTCAGGCATTGCTGAGTCCAAATAGCATGATCAAGCACTCTTAGTGGCCATTGTGGGTATAAAAGGCTGTTTTCCATTAGTCTCTTTCTCAGATTCGGATTTTACGGTCTGCAAAGATTAAGTTTAGTAAAGATCCTCACTCCATGCAGCATGTCAAATAAATCTGGGATCAGCTGCAATAGGTATTTATTTTTGATGGTAATTTTATTCAATCCATGTTAGTCATACAGGGTCATAATGATCCATCCTACTTCTTTGACAAAGAAGAATCCAGCTTCAGCTAGAGATGAAAATTTGTGGAAAAACACTTCTCCAGATTCTCTATAATGTATTCTGACATAGTCTGTGTTTCTGAAAAATACAAAGGATAGACTCGACCATGAGGAGGTGTAGTCTCCTTCTTATAGAAAGCATTAGCACAACTGGAGTTGGCTGCTGGCAGCCCATGCAGGTTTTGCTGGACAGGTAGAACAGTTGTCAGACATTGTCTATGACAGGAAAGTCCCAGATGAAGCACCTGTCGAGAGTTGTAGTCCAGGACAGGGCTTGGTGACATATTACATGGTCTCGGTATGAGCCTTTCCATCAAGGGATGTCACCAACAAGGGCTTCTTTAGACATTGAACTAGAGGCCAATACTGGTTCACCAAAGCATGATTCAAGAAGTTTCCTGCCAAATCAGAGTCTATGAGGGTCTGAATGGTGAACTGTGTACCTTCATATGGCAATTCCACAACAAAAGTCAATTTTAGAGAGATTGAGTCTTTACCTAGGAACTCTAGACTCGAGAGTTTCCCACCTTCTTAGGGCTGATACAGGTGTAGTGTCCTCTGTCTCCACAATATAGACACAAATTATTCATGCACCTGTACTGACAGTCCTCCGTAAACAACATGACCCTGTCCACCTGCATGGACTCTTGTGTAGTAGATGAGGGAGGATAAGAAAGAGGCAGTGGTATTTTAAAATACTGGTACCAAGCACATAAGTCTCCTTCTTTAAATGAGTAGCTTCTGTAGCAGGTTCTCTGAATCACAGGTCAAGGTGGGTGGCTAGAGATATCAATGACACCAATACAGACAGTATGTCATGACCCGCCAGATCGTCATTAATTTACCCAGACGGACCTTCCAAAAAAGGCGCCACTAGAGCTACATTACTCCAAGCCAACTCTAAGGCCAGGGCATGAAACTAAATGGCGTACTGGCCTACTGTGAGGTTGTCCTAATGTAGACATAGTAGAGAAGAGACTGTAGAAGATGTTTGTCCAGGTGCCTCAAATACTCCAGGAGGTTACTTGTAACTGGCCTCCACTCTCCCACAATGGATTAATCCAGTCAAGGGCCTCACCAGACAGATGCAACTGGTAGGACAGCAACTCAAAATGGTAGATTGGTTAATGGACCCTTAACATAAATGGGGTCACCATCATAACATGGGGAAGTTGACAAGGTCTGGAACCTCCTGTGGGGGCTGATGATGCAGCTGCTGCTTATGGGTGCAGTAACGCTGCAGTAGTTTTTTTTTTTAACTATTATGATACAAAATACTCATTTTCATACATGTTAATGTGGTTAAAGAGGACCAGTCACCTCTCCTGATATGTCTGTTTTAGAGGCTACGTGAATTTGCCATGTAATAACAATTCTGGAGCATCTATTCTTAAGACTCTGTGCTGTGATGTTAGTCTGGTATTCCTGCTAGAAGTTTATGGATAAAGGTACAGATAGGGGTTACCAGCAGGGGGTGTGTTCCTGCACAGTCTTCACTGGCTTCACTAATGGCACTAAAAGTCAGAATGTGCAAGGACACACCCGAAACTGGTAACTCCTAGCTGTACCTTTATCCAAAATCTAGCAGAAATAACAGAAACATGGCACAGCATAGAGTCATAAGAAAGAGATGTTCCAGAAATGTCATTTAAATTGGATTACAATTATTTACAGAAACAGACATGTCAGGAGAGGTGACAGGTCCTCTTTAAATAGAAATCTAGATGCGCAATATATGAAGATATATACTTTTACCATTCTACCTTGTACGAAAGGTCAATACATGTAGTGTATTACCTTCAACTATTTGCATCTAGAAAACATTAGAAAAGCAATAAACAAATAGCAAAATCAAATTTCACATTCATTATTGTGACTGCATTAACTCTGCTTGTCATTCCTCAAAATATGCAGTCACAATCCTGCTTACAATCTGTGTCTAATAATTTGCTTTGTTCTCTCTGCAGAAACTCAGAAGCAAAACCGTGTTCTGTTCTGGATCAATATCATGCTCTGCATTACAAATGTGCATAATAGGATTTTATAATGTGCTATTTAATTAAAGCTTAGATTCATATGCTGCATGGGCAGCTGCTTTGGAAGAAAGAATCATGGCAATGTGTTCAATGCATAGACATAATTCTAGCAGTACAGGGCTTTTGGAAATGGCTTTATTCGGTTTAGATACACATGTAGTGAATTCCTAAGACCACAGTGTGAAATTGTTATTGCCCTTTTTAATTTGAAAAATATATGATGAAATGAAGGAACAGTTTACAAACCAACATTCTGAGAGCTTAATTTCCCAGAGAAGCAAATGACTTTGATAGAAATTATGCTCAGCTAAAAATAGCTGCAAGGTTGCCCGAGAGCTTTTAGCGTTGTATTTAATTCTAAACTAATTAGAAAATTAATATGGAGTAAGAATTTTATTAGGGTTTGTGGAATGTGCAATGATTTTATAACATATGGTTTGGTCAAGCATGCAGAATGTAGTTCGCAGGCTGCTAAAGCACATCATTTTCAAAACATCATTTTAGACAGTACAAACAGTATATATAGTGTGTGTATATGTTACTATTAGTTTTATTCTTTTATACAACTTTTAAGATGATAAATATTCACCAGATGTTATGTATTGGGCAACAGGAAATGATAAAAACTGACTTTTAATGGATTGAATAATTTCACACACACACACACACACACACACACACACACACGTAAATATAAATTATTTACAGTGAAATAAATAAGTATTTGATCCCTTGGTGATTTTGTCAAGTTGCCCACTGTCAAAGACATGAACAGTCTATAATTTTTAGGGTAGGTTAATTTTAACAGTGAGAGATAGAATATCCAAACAAAAAATCCAGAAAATCACATTGTCTAAATTATATATAATTATTTTTGCATTTTGCACAGAGAAATAAGTATTTGATCCCCTACCAACCATTAAGAGTTTAGGCTCCTCCAGACCAGTTAGACGCTCCTAATCAACTCGTTATCTGCATTAAAGACAGTTGTCTTAAATGGTCACATGTATAAAAGACTCCTGTCCACAGACTCAGTCAGACTCTAACCTTTACAACATGGGCAAGACCAAAGAGCTTTCTAAGGATGTCAGGGATAAGATCATAAACCTGCACAAGGCTGGAATGGGCTACAAAACCATAAGAAAGACGCTGGGTGAGAAGGAGACAACTGTTGGTGCAATCTCACCTTGTGGTGTATCCTTAATCATGAGGAAGGTGAGAGATCAGCCTAAAGATCAGCTGGGACCACAGTCACCAAGAAAACCATTGGTAACACATTACATCATAATGGATTAAAATCCTGCAGTGCCCACAAGATCCCCCTGCTCAAGAAGGCACATGTGCAGGCCCGTCTGAAGTTTTCAAATGAACACCTGGATGATTCTGAGAGTGAATGGGAGAAGGAGCTGTGGTCAGATGAGACAAAAATTGAGCTCTTTGGCATAAACTCAACACGCCGTGTTTGGAGGAAGAGAAATGCTGCCTATGACCCAAAGAACACCGTCCCCACTGTCAAGCATGGAGGTGGAAACGTTATGTTTTGGGGGTGTTTCTCTGCTAAGGGCACAGGACTACTTCACCGTATCAATGGGAGAATGGATGGAGCCATGTACTGTAAAATCCTGAGTGACAACCTCCTTCCCTCCATCAGGGCATTAAAAATGGGTCGTGGCTGGGTCTTCCAGCACGACAATAACCCAAAACATACAGCCAAGGCAACAAAGGAGTGGCTCAAAACGAAGCACATTAAGGTCACGGAGTGACCTAGCCAGTCTCCAGACCTTAATCCCATAGAAAACTTATGGAGGAAGAAGATCAGAGTTGCCAAGCGACAGCCTCGAAATCTTAATGATTTAGAGATGATCTGCAAAGAGGAGTGGACCAAAATTCCTTTTGACATGTGCGCAGACCTCATCATCAACCACAAAAAACGTCTGACTGCTGTGCTTGCCAACAAGGGTTTTGCCACCAAGTATTAAGTCTTGTTTGCCAGAGGGATCAAATGCTTATTTCTCTGTGCAAAATGCTAATAAATATATATAATTTAGACAATGTTATTTTCTGGATTTTTTTGGATATTCTATCTCTCACTGTTAAAATGAACCTACCCTAAAAATTATAGACTATTCACGTCTTCGACAGTGGGCAAACTTAGAAAATCAGCAAGGGATCAAATACTTATTTTCCTTCACTATATATATATATATATATATATATATATATATATATATATATATATATAGAGCGTAAATTTGTAGCTACCTATTATAACAATGTGCGTGGAAAAGTGTATCCGGAAAGCTATGTTGTCTCAGCACAGCATAGTTAGCTGAGACAGGTTGTTTAAAAATGAAAGGGCTGGATTCTAATAGAGTGGCAAGTAGGTGTCACAGCTCTGGACTGCTACAGTGACTGTGGCGGACAAAATACGGGGGTAAATGTGTGACCTTGGACCAGAATCCTGTCCCTGCCTACTTGCACGATCACTCTAATAGTTACCCACAACTGGATGCCTATACTGAATACATGCAAGGGAAGGAGGTACAAACAAAGACACGAAACAATGCAGAACACAATAAAGGTGTAGTCAGGCAAGCCGAGTCAGAACCAGGAGAAGCAAACAAGACCAACAAACGAGGTAAAAGCTTAGTCAGAGACAAGCCAAGTAGTCTGAAGCCAGGGGGTCAGTATCAAAAATACTAGGATTAATGGAGAGTCAAAATGAGCCGGATCAATGCCAGGAGAAGCAACTAGAACCAAAAACGACAGAAGCCAAAAAAGGCTGGGTTGCCTTGAGGTCTGAGTGGGGTCTTATTAAAGGGGTTGTCCAAGTTATGGAAAAAAAAATATAGCACTGTAAATCTGATGGGTAGCAATATATAACTAAGTTCAGCAAGTTTTAGGCAAAAAAAAAAATCTATATTTCCTTATTTCCCTGGTTCTCTTCTGGCCTTTATTTACATGCAGTAATAACAATCTCTGCCCTTCCCCCTCCCCCCTTCTCTGCAAAAGCAGTGAATACAAGTGCTGAGTGACATGTCTGCCTGCTGGGATACTCAGCAGCATGCTGTATGTGTAGGACTACAAGTCCCAGCTGTACAATGACACTGCTGATACACACAGGAAATTCTCCCTACCTGTTCTTGTACAATTCCTCTATAGCTCCTTGCCCAGCATTTGCCTCCTCTCACTGCTGCAGCTACTATTTGTTGTAAAGCCTTGAGCCCTCAGTGTGTTCTGGCTGAAGGGGTTAATGTTTTATCTGAAGGAATCCAGGGAGAGAGCAGATAGCAGGAGCCCGGCAAAGAAATGGGGCGTGGCCAGTGACGTCTCGTGTACAGACTGTTATCTGAACTCTGAGGCTTGTACACAAAACAACAAAGACCAGGGAGATAAGGTGACATCACAGGTCATGTGACCCTCAGTCAACTCTGAGAAACCAGAAGCTTTAGAAACACAAAGTATATGGGAAAGTTGTTATACCTGACAAGTTAAAAACATACAAAGAACAAAAAAATAACTTGGACAACTCCTTTAACATTAAGGGTATGATCTGAGGTCTGAATGGGGTCTTATTAACATTGGGGGTTTGATCTGAGGTCTGACTGGGGGTCTTATTAACACTAGGAGTCTGATTGGGGCTCTGAGCTGAGGTCTAATTAACTTTGGGAGTCTGATTGGTGGTCTGATCTGAGGTCTAATGAAAAATTTTTTTTCTTATTTTCTTCCTCTAAAAACTAGGGCGAAAATACGGCATATACAATATGACATGCAAAAGTATTATTCAATTTTTATTATTCAAGTCATCTTTTAGAATTTCCCTTTCGCCAATGTGTGGTGAGGGAAATATTTATAACCTTAGAAAGCTGTATAACTGTGTAAAACGAATGGTAGAAAGGACTACTTACTGCATACTGCTGCTAAGCAATGTAATCTGTATCTAGTAACAGTACCAAGCCTAATGTTAGGCGGATGTTATGAGATGGCCTCCTTTGTCTGGTGTACTGTCATCTCTCACCACCTAGTGTTGTCTTGCCTGGGAACACAAACACTTGACAATAATGAAAAACAAGAAAAGACAGCAGGAGGCAGAAAAAATAGTTATATAAGAATTACCTGCTCAGAAGCCCACCAGGAATTTATCATGTGTTCAGTTTTAATTTTTATTTTTTCCCCCAAAATATGTCAAATTAAATTTCACACCAGCAGGAGATGTTTTCTTCCTTTGATTACTGAGCACAGTTCACAGAAATTGGAATCTCAACAGCTGTAAGTAAAAGCTGTCCAAGTCTGGAAAATAACCAGTAGCTCGCTGTTTATCTAAACTTACTGTGAAGTAGGAAAGAAGCAATGGATGGCAGCTACTGAAATACCGGCAGGACGGCTGCAAGCATCTCTGTCAGGGGCATCCCATTAAAATCCCATCTACACTGCTATTCAAGCTACCAATACCATCTGTGAGCCTAACAAATTCTACAGCTAAATCTATCAAAGCCTCTAGAAAAGATAACGATTATGCAAAAGATTATACATGTATCTGATTTCCCTTGTGATATGCAATGCACAAAACTCTGATGCTAGAATAATATGCACCAAATTTATCAAGAGGGGCAAGTCTCAATAAATTTGGCAGTCTGTGCATCAATGTATGCTTATGATGTCAATTATAGTAAATCTGTTACTATATATATAGTAAATCCCGTCATACCCCTAAAAACAAAGGGATGTTAGCAGCGTACAATAAAAAAAAAATAAAAAATAAAAAAAGGTTTGCATGAAATGACTGTGACTTTGCTGTATATTCTTTTGTAACATCCTCCACAAGGCCCACATTTATTTAAAGAGGTATTACCATCTCAGACTTTTCTGGCATATCTACTGCGCACGGCTGTTCTCAGAACTCCTATAGAAGTGAATGCAGATAACCATACATGCATCGCCAACTCTCCATAAACTGCAGCCCAGCGGTGGGACCCAAATCTATCAGACTTTTATGGTAAATGGGAATAATTATTTAACCCTTTCGTTACCATAGCGATGGACAAACATGACACCCACTTTCACATGCAGTAGGCATCATGGCCGGCGGATCTCTGCTATTTCAAATGTAACCGCCAAGGTAATTTAAAACCTTTAGATACCGTGCTTGAGTGCTTCTTACCAGCATCCTCTGCGGCCCAAGAGGATGTCGGCAATTGATTTAAATGTGCTAGGTCTCGCTGAAGAGACCTAGTGCATTTAAGCTATAATTCTTATTTTGGTCAGCAGATGGCAGGCCAACATAAGAAATGAGCAATTCTGACATTTAAATGGAAATTTAAAAAATCCATGAATGTTCACAATTAAAAACAATTGGATTTTGTAGGCTCAAATATGAGCTTCAAAATCATAACAATAAAGTAAAAAAACTATTCAAAAATATATAAAAAAATATATAAAAGTTTATATAACAAAAAATATAAAACATCATGGGTATCACCGTGTCCAAAAACATCCGTACTATTAAAATATAAAAATGTTTTTCCAATACAGCGAATAAGGTAATGGAAAAAAGGGTCAAAATGGCCAATTTTTAATTGCTTCTCTTACCCAAAAGAATATAATAAAATGTGATTAAAAAGTCACACACTCCAAAATGGTATCAATAAAAACTACAGATTGTCCCGCAAAAAAATTAGCCCCCCAAACAGCTCAGTAGATATAACTATAAAAAGGTTATGGGGGTCAGAATATGGTGATATAATTTTTTTTTTTCAAAGTTACATTTATTTTTACACTATTTAGACATAAAAACCTAAACATATGTGGTATCGTTGTCCAGAGAGAGAATGAAGGGCATGGGTCAATTTTGCCACAAACGGAACGCCATGGGAACAAAACCAGTAAAACGGTGGAGGAATTGCGTTTTTCCTAATTCCACCGCATCTGGAATTTTTTCCCCGCATCCCACTACATTGTATGCCATAATTAATAGTGGCATTAGAAATTACAACTTGTCCCGCAAAAAAACAAGCCCTAATACAGCTATGTGAACGGAAAAATAAAAAAAAGTTATGGCTCAAGGAAGATAGGGAAGAAAAATGAAACAGCAAAAATGAAAAAAACTCCAGTATCCTAAGGTTTAAAGGGGTTGTCCCACAAAAATATTACACATTTTTCAGACCATCAACTGGATCTGAATACTTTTGTAATTAGATGTAATTAAAAATTTTGTATAGCTGCTGAATTATTCAGTAAAATTTATCTGTATAGCGCCACCTGCTGTTTGTGTTTTTGTTTTGTTTTGTTTTTACAGTCCACCTCAATAACATTGCTGGGGTGGATACACATGCTCAGTTCCATCCTTCAACTACCCCCAGACCTACCTACTGTTAGAAGCTGTGACAGTTATAGGGAGAGAGCTACAGCAGAAAAAAAAGATAACCCCTGAGCTGTAGTGGAAAGGACATTACCCCCAGGGAATTACCCCTCTTAATAAATAAACTAAATCTGACAAATTAACTTGAGCAATGAATCGGAGGAGCTCTGAATCCATGTGAGGTACAGATATGGTTTTAGCTTTGTTAGAGATCTTCATGTACATTACATTAAAGGGGTTTTCTCACTTCAGTAAGTGGCATTTATCATGTAGAGAAGGTTAATATGAGCCACTTACTAATGTATTGTGATTGTCCATATTGCTTCCTTTGCTGGCTGGATTCATTTTCCAACAGTGCTCATTTCCATGGTTACAGACCACCCTGCAATCCATCAGCGGTGGTCGTGCTTGCACACTATAAGAAAAAGCGTCAGCCTGTCTGGTGGTCGGGACCTTGGGAGCGCACATAGGCTGGGGTTTTTTCCTATATTGTGCAAGCTCAACCACCACTGATGGATTGCAGGGTGGTCTGTAAACATGGAAATGAGCCGTGTATAATGTGATGGAAAAATGAATCCAGCCAGCAAAGGAAGCAATATGGAGAATCACAATACATTAGTAAGTAACTTTCTCTACATGATACTCGCTTACTGAAGTGAGACAACCCCTTTAATCTTGGGATAACCCTTTAAGACTGGCATGGGTCTATGGGGCTTATACTTCATCGACTGTCACAAGACTGGTTATCTGAGGACTCTCACACTCAATCTTTAAATAACTTTTGGTGCACATTAAAGCTAAGACATTTCACAGATGTTAAACCCTTAACGCATATTAGTGTACATGTACATCATTATGCTTAACCGGTAGTATGCAGTGCGGTAGGCTGTGCCAGTTGTATAATACAGCAATAATACAGCAATCCCTGGAACAAACTGCAAGTGCTCCCTTTCCCTACAAAACTGCTACCAGGAAATTGAAGCAGAACACACTTTATAAAATCAATATGATGTCTATGTAATACATGGAGATGCTGAATCCTCTATTGCACCAGATGTTCTATGTAGCAACTCCCCTTTCTGGCTCACAGATGAGGGCAAGTTAGAGCTTCTTTATTTTTAACTTTTGACTATGTTACCTGTAATGATATGAAACATTTCCCAGTGATATACTGTATTTTGCAGCGCATGAGAAAAAATCTTCAGCATAAACAAAAGTTAAAAAAAATATGAAATCCATTTAAGAATCACAATCCACTGGACATTCCCTACTTGTTAGGATCCCTGACAATAAATTGAATACATGTCCATATACTGGGACCCCTATCAATCAGCTGTAATCTGTGGAAAAACCTCACAGTAAAGATTTCCTTTTCCTTCAGTGCCACAACAGAAGAAATTACAGCATTTTTCACTTTATAAAACGCAGGTTTTAGAGGAGGTAAATAAGAAAAAAATATTTTTCACCAGACTCTTTATCAGAGCCCACTTGAGACCCAGAATCTTCATCAGACCCCCAAATTAGAGCCCCCAATCTTCATCAGACCTCAGATCAGGCCCCCAAATCAGACCCCCAATATTTATCAGACCTCAGATCAGACTGCCAAAGTTAATCAGACCTCAGATCTGACTCTCAATGTTAATAAGACCTGAGATAAGACAAGAATGAATAAATAATAAAAGAATACATAAAGGAAGTTACCTTTCCTGCAATGGATGGCACCACCACTCGGTAGATCCAGTGTCAGTGCTTATGCACACTACATCCTGACCTTGTATGCAGCCACGACACAGTAGAGTAGATCGGCGGCAGAAGACCAGGGAAAGGTGAGTAAAGCTAGCACCAGGGGAGTGTATTCAGCACTTCCTGATCCTACTGTACTAATGAGTGGTTTCATAATGGAAGTAGTCATTAGTATTTGCTTTTTCAGACGCACGGACATTTTCCCACCACTTTTGGGGGAAAAGTGTATGTTATAAAGAGAAAATACAGTAAGAATTACATGGTGACCATTGATAATTAGTAATGAAAACATTGATAGAGGTTTCCATAGAGATGGTTTTATAATTCTTTTAAATGTTTTTCTGCCAGAGATCAAAATAAAAGTGAGAGCTGATGAGTGTATTCATGAACTATACAGCGATATTCATATCCTATAGTGTAGTTTGGGATGTATATGTGAACTTAAAGGGGTTGTCCGGGTTCACAGCTGAACCCAGACATACCCCTAATTTCACCCAGGCAGGCCCTGCTCCGATGCCCTCCCTTGCCCTGCGCTGGATCGCGCAGGGCAAGGGTTTTTTGTTTGCATTATACACACTGCCGGGCGGAAGCCTTCGCCCGGCAGTGTGTTCATGACGTCACCGGCTGTAATGGGCCAGCTTTAGCGCTGCCCTAGCCGTTTTACTGGCTAGGGCCGCACTAAAGCCCGCCCATCAGCACCGGTGACGTCACCGGGCTCCCTGTTGAGCGGAAGCCTCCGCCCGGCAGTGTGTATAATGCAAACAAAAATCCCTTTCCCTGCGCGAACCAGCGCAGGGCAAGGGAGGGCATCGGAGCAGGGCCTGCCTGGGTGAAATTAGGAGTATGTCCGGGTTCAGCTGTGAACCCGGACAACCCCTTTAACACAATCTCTGCCCACAAGAGACAAGCTCTAGGTTTTGGTGTATTGTGTTGGCCTTTGATTTATTTATACATAATAGGTCACCACTCATTCTTTTTCTAAACTAAATCAACCTATTTTTGATCATTTTCTGAGTACTGTAGTCCACCCATTCCACTTATTACTTTAGTTGCCTGCCTGCTGAAGCGCTAACATTGTACACAGTTTGTATTGAGAAATCTCATGATCGATCCTCTAAATGCCAATATCATACCTCAAAGTTAAAAGAAAACTGTAGAAATGTCAGCTTATAATTTTTCAGGACAAAAAAAAAGAAATATGGACAAATAAAAAGAAAACAAAATTTAAAGAATCAAAATATTTTGTAATAAGAACCTGATTTAAATATAATATTCTTAATACACATACATTTTAAAACAATTTTGGACCTGCAAACTGTTTGTTAGATATTGGAATATTACCAGAATAAAATATAAAAGTAAAGAGTAAAAACAGATACTCCCTCAGAAAAGCAAAGAGACACAGAAACAGCAATCTGTAGGCGTGTTCTGTGGAATTTACATTATAGCTACAACTGAATAACAGGTTCATGTCACAGTGAAGCCATGTCATGAAGTTTTATAACAGAACCACTTGCGCCATTTATATCATGTGATATACATCAAGTGATAACAGCAAAACCATGCTATTCATTAGCTGCTTATTAAAGCACTCCCATGTCCAAGGCAAAGTGGTACAGTATATTAAGATCCCTAGAGCTGGAGACGTGGAATAGACAATGATTTGCAGCAAGGAGAACAACACCTACAACCTTGAAAGTCTTGAACGATATCAGGTAGGACATGCAACCATGCAAGGTACGTACATCGTTACAACTCATATTTTTATATTGCTCCAATGATAATGTTAAATACATTATGTAACATTATGTAAATAGTGTTGATTAAAATATCCTACCCTATTGTGCATACACCCCCCATGCATACCCATGTGTCTCCATAGTCATAGTCTACAGACACACCCTGTGTGCAATCTGGTGTAAGGCTAGACACAGAACAAAACCTCCCTAATATTTCCGAGGCAACATGGCTCTCCCACCACCTGGCACTACCTGGTGGTTTTGCAAGTCATGGACATACATGAAGACAATTAAAAATTTGAAGTGTGGCCATTAATTGCTTGATCTTTGGGGGTCCAACTGAGATAATCACCAATCTCAGGAATCAAGTTCCCCCATTCCCAGTGAAGGACTGGCCATAGTAAATGGATGGTATAGAAATAATGAAGTACTGCATAAAGGAAATAAAAGTGAGCTTTTTATTAAGTCTTAATTTATCTCCTGCTGGTGTTAGATGCACCACAATTATAAAGAGGCATATATCTCTGCTCTCCCGGGAACATGTAAAAGTCACCATAGAGTCACAACTTTTTGTGAAAGTATGGCATGTACCAAAATTACTAATTTTTTTATTTCAGAAAATTGGCAAAGGGTAATGATAAATGTCCACCTTGGTGTCTATGTCGAGAACAAATCAAGAAAGTTGTTACCAATTGACTATTACAACATGGGCAGACATGAAGAAAAGATTTATAATGTACACTGTGCCTTCTCTTAATTTTAAGAGACTTCTGTATTTTCAGCCAAAACAACCCCATTCAGATGAACGTAACTGATTTTAAGTTGCAAAAATTTCTGCAACAAAACCTGCCATGTGTGAAGGGAGCCTAAGTGTTTTGCAGCAAAAGCTTGTGAACTGGTGATTCTGCTTCTTAATTTTTCTTTGACAAATTATCAGTATTATTTGACAACTACAACAAAATGTTCTTGATGTCACAGTTATAAATAGATGACATTACTTGAAAATCAGAATCATGACAACATATAAATAATTGGCAGGAATTTTCTCCATTATTCCTGAGTTAAAATGTTCTGATTCATTCATTTGCTGTAGCGTCTAAGCAATTTAAAAAAAAATATTTTAGTCTGCACACATATACAGTACAGACCAAAAGTTTGGACACACCTTCTCATTCAAAGAGTTTTCTGTATTTTCATGACTATAAAAATTGTAGATTCACACTGAAGGCATCAAAACTATGAATTAACACGTGTGGAATTATATACTTAAAAAAGTGTGAAACAACTGAAAATATGTCTTATATTCTATGAGCTTCAAGAGGTAGTCACCTGAAATGGTTTTCACTTCACAGGTGTGCCCTGTCAGGTTTAATAAGTGGGATTTCTTGCCTTATAAATGAGGTTGGGACCATGAGTTGTGTTGGGCAGAAGTCAGGTGGATACACAGCTGATAGTCCTACTGAATAGACTGTTAGAATTTGTATTATGGCAAGAAAAAAGCAGCTAAGTAAAGAAAAACAAGTGGTCATCATTACTTTAAGAAATGAAGGTCAGTCAGTCCGAAAAATTGGGAAAACTTTGAAAGTGTCCCCAAGTGCAGTTGCAAAAACCATCAAGCGCTACAAAGAAACTGGCTCACATGAGGACCGCCCCAGGAAAGGAAGACCAAGAGTCACCTCTGCTGCGGAGGATAAGTTCATCCGAGTCACCAGCCTCAGAAATCGCAGGTTAACAGCAGCTCAGATTAGAGACCAGGTCAATGCCACACAGAGTTCTAGCAGCAGACACATCTCTACAACAACTGTTAAGAGGAGAATGCGTGCAGCAGGCCTTCATGGTAAAATAGCTGCTAGGAAACCACTGCTAAGGACAGTCAACAAGCAGAAGAGACTTGTTTGGGCTAAAGAACACAAGGAATGGACACGGGAAATCTGTGCTTTGGTCTAATGAGTCCAAATTTCAGATCTTTGTGCGACGCAGAAAAGGTGAACGGATGGACTCTACATGCCTGGTTCCCACCGTGAAGCATGGAGGAGGAGGTGTGATGGTGTGGGGGTGCTTTGCTGGTGACACTGTTGGAAATTTATTCAAAATTGAAGGCATACTAAACCAGCATGGCATCTTGCAGCGGCATGCTATTCCATCCGGTTTGCGTTTAGTTGGACCATCATTTATTTATCAACAGGACAATGACCCCAAACACACCTCCAGGCTGTGTAAGGGCTATTTGACCAAGAAGGAGAGTGATAGGGTGCTACGCCAGATGACCTGGCCTCCACAGTCACCAGACCTGAACCCAATCGAGATGGTTTGGGGTGAGCTGGACCGCAGAATGAAGGCAAAAGGGCCAACAAGTGCTAAGCATCTCTGGGAACTCCTTCAAGAGTGTTGGAATACCATTTCAGGTGACTACCTCTTGAAGCTCATCAAGAGAGTGTGCAAAGCAGTAATCAAAGCAAAAGGTGGCTACTTTGAAGAACCTAGAATATAAGACATAATGACAGTTGTTTCACACTTTTTTGTTAAGTATATAATTCCACATGTGTTAATTCATAGTTTTGATGCCTTCAGTGTGAATCTACAATTTTCATATAGTCATGAAAATACAGAAAACTCTTTGAATGAGAAGATGTGTCCAAACTTTTGGTCTGTACTGTATATTTTTTTTTTTAAATGCAATACAGGTCCAAGTTGGTGGTGTGTGGAGGCCAATGTCCTGCTAATTATATTATTTAAAACAAAAAAACCAGCAGCACTCCAGATTTTATGGTGAAAGAATTAAGTGATTCCAAACTATACGTTTATTAAACTCAAGTGCTATGCTCTATGGGGAAAGTAATAAAAAATACTCAGAAGATCAATTTCCCAATTTGTAAATAATGTGCAAAGCAGATGGTCAATGATTTTCTTGTAATGTAGTCATGACTCATGCAATCTTATTTAACACAGTGCCACAGGTAGCAATTACCTTGCATCATGAATTATAGGAAAGAAAAGGTTTTAATTTGGAGTTCTTCAATCTCTGATTAGCATACCCAGGAATCCAGACTGTAGTAATTGCAAATCAATGAAAGTTTAGGATGAAATATAGACAACAATAATGGAGCCAATGGATCTCTGCTCACCAGCCTATGGCTTCAGGTACAAGTTGTTAAAGGGGTTGTATCATCCGAGAAAGCATAGGAGAGTGCACAGAATCCACTTACTTCTATGAGAGTTCTGAAAATACCTGAGCGAGTGCAGTCTGCTATTTCCAGAACCCTCATAGTAGTGAATGGAGAGTGCAGTGTGCATGTATGGCTGCCTCTCCATTCAACTTTATGGAAGTTTAGAACGCCAACAGAAGTGAATGAATTGGGGCCAGGATTGCATGATGCACCTTGGTTCACTTTGGAGGACCCTTCTAGAGATAGGTGTGGGTCCCAAAGGTAGAACCTGCACCAATCTGAAAATGGTGGAATATCCTAGCAATGTGTCACCAATGTCTCAGATGAGACAATCCCTTTAACCCATTAAGCCACCAAAACCTAACTTTACATCATGGATAGGCTTGTATTAAAAGAGGACCTTTCACCGCTCCTGACATGCCTGTTTTAATAGCTTCATGCTTTCCCCATGTAATAACAATTCTGGAACATCTATTCTTATGGCTCTATGTTGTGGCATTCCTTTATTATTTGCACTAGAAGTTATGAATGAATTGCTATTTGCCTTCAGTAAAGGAACAGAGGGGAGGTAACCAGTTGGGGGTGTGTACCTGCACAGTCTTAACATGGCAGCACTGATTGGCTAGAGTCAGTCTGTGCAGGTACACCCCCCCAACTGGTTACCTCCCCTCTGTTCCTTTACTGAAGACAAATAGCAATTCATTCAAAACTTCTAGTGCAAATAATAAAGGAATGGCACAACATAGAGACATAACAATAGATGTTCCAGACTTGTTATTACATGGGGAATGCATGAAGCTATTAAAACAGGCATGTCAGGAGTGGTAAAAGGTCCTCTTTAACTCTCCATGACATACAGTTATATCATGGAGATCATGCAGGCACAGGAGATGTGGAGCCACGGGAGCCCGGTACTGACTGACAATGGGGCTTCCACAATAACAATCAGCTGTTTAAGCCTCTACATGCCATGGTTAATAGTAACAATGTCATCTAGGCACTGATACTGAGGGAGAGACCTCCCTCTGTCCCTATCGGCTCTCCGCAAAAATAAAAAAAAATAACTGCACAGTGCCAATGCATTGCCATGGCAGTTGGAAGCCTAACAAGGGCCTCCAGGCCTGCCATGACTATATAAAGTGAGCATCCGGGGTTCTTCACCACAGCATGGCCGCAACCCGCCCGTCACATGGCCGTTCCGGGTGACCATACCCTAAGGCAGAGTGGCCTGGGTATACCTGATTTATAGCGATTTGTAAAAAATTAATTCAGAACAAATCAAATTTCTTGGCTAACTTCAGTGAAGTTGCCAAATCAAAATTATAACCAAACAGACGTGGTCAATGACTCCACCACCATATATCCACCGGCCCAATACTCCTGCTCTTTGCACCCTGCCAAGCATTCATCATTAACAGCACACCACCTAACTATAGGCAAGAGCCCCACAAAGTCTTAGGTGTGTCTCAAGGGAAGAAATGGGTGTGCTTTCTGACCACTGCATGGCCTCATGGAGTGCTGTAGTGAGAGTAGCCACCGTGAACCACCACTACTCCTATCAGTGCCACAACCACCACTTCCATCCTCTCCACCTTCCCCCATGATTCACTGCATATATGCTTATACAGACTTAGCTTAATAGACTACCATATACTGTTGCAGTGATAAGCTATAATGCATTGATATACAAGGTACACCAGTGCATTATAAAAGTGATCAAAGAATAGAATTTGATGTCCCCTGGTGGGACTAAAAAAGGAAATAACTAAGGTTACAGTTCATTTAAAAAAGTAAAACTAAAAATATTTTTTCATAAAACGTTTTATTTATTAAATTTGGTCAAAAAACACACATGCACACACGGTATCATCGCATTCCCATGTTTATCACAATTTGTATAACAAAGACAACTTGTTTTTTAGACATCCTGTGAATAACATAAAATAAAAACACAAAAAATAACACAATAGCTTTTTTCCCTTTCCTCCCTCCTCAAAAAATAATAGATATCAATAAGTCTCATATACTCCAAAACGTAAAAATTACATCTTGTCCTGTAAAACAAAGCCCTTATATGAATACATCAGTGGAAAATTGAATAAGTTATGGCTTATGGAATTTGGCAACAGAAACAAAAACCCTTGCTTTTGCATGAGATAAGCTACTGTTGTCAAAAAATAGTAAAAAACAATCAAAACTTTACTTATTTGATAGGATGGGTTCACATCACGTTTTTTCCCATCCGTTTAACATACGTTTTTTGTATAGTGTATGTTAAACGGATGGGAAAAACGTGATGTGAACCCATCCTATCAAATAAGTATTTCCTGCAATCCCATAGTGGGAAATAGAGAGGTGGCCACACTTGCATTATCCATTCACTGTTATTGGAATTCCAAAAAAGGCTGAGCATACTTGCTTTGTTATTTTCTGAAGTCCCATAGCAGTGAGTAGAAAGCAAGTCGCACATGCGTGGCTTCTCTCCCTTCACTTCGGGGACTGCGTTCTTGAGATAAGAGCCATCAATGTCCCAGATGGTAATACCTTTACTCTATCTCTCTTGCTTACATATTTATTTATCTTGCTTATATAGTGCACAGATATTTCACAGAGCTTTAATAGAAATTAGCATCACTTGCACATACCTATTAGTATGTCTTTGCAGTGTGGGAGGAAACTGGAGTACCCGGAGGAAACTCATGCAATCACAAGAACACACAGTACAAACTCCATGCAGATGTTGCCCTTGATTGAATTTCAAAGACCCCAATGCTGCAAGGCCTCACTGCTAGCCACTAAAGTATATGTACTCCAAAATAGTGTCCTTAAAAAATACAATTTGTCATACAAAAAATTTAATTCCTCATATATCTACACTGATGGCAAAATTTTAACATTTAGCTAAAGAACTGATAGCAACACACTGAGCATGCCTGACCTGACAAAAGCTCAGAACTACAGGTCGGTGCCATGGTAACTTGAGGAACACAGTGGGTAGCAGGGGAAGAAAAGTACTTTATAACTACTGAACGGTAAATATGTGAAACAGACATTATATTAGGTAATGATTGATAATGAATTAGTCTAAAACATAAGTTATATTTATGGTAACCGGAATACTCCTTTAAAGAGGATGGCTAGGATCAACTAAAACATAAAAACACAGCCGGAGGAAACTCATGCAATCACAAGAACACACAGTACAAACTCCATGCAGATGTTGCCCTTGATTGAATTTCAAAGACCCCAATGCTGCAAGGCCTCACTGCTAGCCACTAAAGTATATGTACTCCAAAATAGTGTCCTTAAAAAATACAATTTGTCATACAAAAAATTTAATTCCTCATATATCTACACTGATGGCAAAATTAAAACGTTATTAACGTATTGCTCTTCGAAAGGCGCAACAAAAAATATTTTTTTTTTGCATGATGTGCTATTACTGTGCGAAAGTAGTTAAACAGAAAAAAAAAACTTACTTGGTTTTGTAATCGCACCAACCTGCAGAATAAAAGTAACATGTTAGTTCTGCTGCACAATGCACGGCACAAAATTTAAAGCACAAAATCCATAATTTCTGATTCTGTCATTTCATCCCCTCCTCCTAAGTTACCAAAAATAGTGCCACTGAAATTAAAACTTGAAAATACGCCCTATATTAGTGGTAAAAATAAAAATGTTACTGACTAGTTATTAATGTGACAATACAAAAGCAAAATGACTGCTGTGGCCTTAATGCCAACACTGGGTAAAATCGTTGTATACGAGTGCTAGCAAAAAGCTTCATGAACCCCAAACTATTAAAGGGGTATTCCGGTAACATAACTTAATTTTTGATAAACTGAATTAAGGCTGCAAGCTGTGACACAACCAGAACCCATATAATATATATAACCAGAGCTTTATTTTACCTTGCAATCCATTTGTCTAGCTCCTGTGTGAACCTGCAACACACTGAGAGTATCATGGCTCCTGATCTTCCCTCACAAAACTACAATCCCCACAGTCCTTAGCTTTCCTGCTGTGAGTTTGTGCTTCTTCATGAGTGTTGATGATTACTGATTCGCTGCCTGATATTTCAGTCCAGACACGCGCCCTCTACTCAGTAATCAGCAGCGCACTAACATTTAGCTAAAGAACTGATAGCAACACACTGAGCATGCCTGACCTGACAAAGGCTCAGAACTACAGGTCGGTGCCATGGTAACTTGAGGAACACAGTGGGTAGCAGGGGAAGAAAAGTACTTTATAACTACTGAACGGTAAATATGTGAAACAGACATTATATTAGGTAATGATTGATAATGAATTAGTCTAAAACATAAGTTATATTTATGGTAACCGGAATACCCCTTTAAAGAGGATGGCTAGGATCAACTAAAACATAAAAACACAGCAATGGTGAAAAATGCCATAAAATTATAAATAAAACATTACTTACCTACCTCTAACTAGATTTATAAAGGGTGGGCGCATGCCCAAATGCAATAGGCAATTACCCAAAATGCAGCACTCCAAAAAAGAAATTAAGATAAGGTATCCTTTATGCACCCATGTGGTAACAGCAACTTTTCAGCTTAACAATTAACAATAGCCTTTCTCAAGCAAAAAACAGGATCATGCAGAGCATATATAGAGGTGAGACTCAAATTACATCATTACACGTAATTAATACATCATAATAATGAAAACCATCCAAATTACACAGACATGATCAAAAATATAACAATCTCCTCAAAACATAATTAGTATAATTCATACATATCCATATTAAAACGAAAGTGCAATTAGAACGGTAAAAATTCATAAAAGCCAAAAACCATGATTAGAAACAGGGTCGTGTGTGACCAATAAAGTCACTAGTGCACCCAATTGTATACTAATGTTACAAATACAGTGGCAGACTTCAGGTGTGCTCACCACAGGAGGATTAACATGGTGATCAAGAGCGCCAAGTCACTAAGCATGTCCGGAGCAAAAACACAAGCAGGGACATGCGCGGTAATGTTTACGTGAGACTATATATATGGTTAGCAATGATTTTGAGGACACACACAATTCCTCAGTGCCACATCTGGCAGACAACCCCATTGTGTGCCAATGGTCCTCTATTCTATTATCATAGGTTCTCAATTATCATCAGGTCAAGTAACTTACAGTATACTGAAACTTCCCAAAATGATTTGCCTCCATGTCAGGAAAACTGCTCTAATTTTATCTTCCTATACTGTATGAAACTCATACAGAAATCAACTGTTGTTCAACCATCAACCAACTTATATATCATGTGTATGGCCACCTTTAGACACATTTTGCACCTCACTAAACACCTTTCAAAAATGTCTAGAAAAGGGATTGTGGCTATAGAGTCACCAAATGTATTCATTATGTGTAAAATAAGAAACCAAGTGGAAAGTTATAGAAACGTATCTTTCAAGATCTGCTAAATCTATCACACATCTTTCATGACCACCGTGATACAGTCGCTGTCTTTATTGGATACATTATAATAAATTGTTTCCATTCCAGTTTCCAAGTAAAATTATACTTTTTACACATTTTATTACAATGATACTTTTTCACATTTTGTTATGTTGCAGCCTTGTGCTAAATATGCAATGTGAACTTTAGAAATGTTTGCAAATTTATAAAAAAAATAATAAAATTTCAATTTTGAATAAAGGTTCTGAATACTTATGTCAATGCAATATATTAGCTTTTCCTTTTCAATAAGTTAGCAAAGATTTTGAATATTCGTCATTATGGATTGAGTGCAGATGATGGTGACATTTTTTTTTAATTTTAGCACAAAGCTGTAGCACAACATATGAAAAAAGTGAAAGGGTGTCAAGATTTTCTGAATGCACTGTATAAACACACCCAAGTCACATTATTATGACCACTAACTAATATCTAGAGTAATTAACTGGATTTGTAGATATAGTGGCTCACCTCTCTGGAGATTATGAATATGAGGTGCTCACACCCTCGATTAACCCAAAAATCGTTTGAACTAAATATTAACAAGAGAGAAGAAACGGGTGGGCACACTCTTACTTGGTAGGAGAGATAATAGATAATTTATGAGCATGTGTTGGGACTATTATCGGTACCTGACGGGTATTTAAAATGGAAATACAAATGAGAGTATGGATAATGTGCTTAGCTTAAATTGAATACGCATTTATTTACTAATAAAAGTATCAGTTACAATAACACAATAAATAATCAATTAAAAATCACTCAAAAATCTATTAAACAAAAATCAAGTGGACTCCAGTGCTGGACTATGGGATAAAAGTAAAAATATATGACATAAATAAAAAGAAAAGAAAAATGGATGAAAGATGGAAATAGTATTGCACTTATTGGTATAGTTAGTTGGAATTAGTCCTTTCATCCACCAATAGTTCTTGTTGTGATCCTAGAATAAAATATTGTAGTTCATAAATCTTCATAGACCTTCACTTAGTCAATAACCATTCCTTGAGTTTGTACCCATTCAATAAGGTTAAATGTACACTGTGTTGAATGTACTCCGGTTCTGTTAAGATCCCGGTCTAATGGTGAACGTGAGTAACCTGTGAAGTAGTGGATTGTAGTACTTTACCCCTCTGGATGTGGGTCCGAACGGCAGGTGCTGGTCTCTTGCTGCAGCTTGTCGCCTTAGTGATTGCTCCGGCAAAACACGAGCTGTAGAGATTCACGTGTTTTTCTGTCAATGAGCAGCGTCCCACGTGGGTGCCTGCTCTTTGAATGGGAGGGGGCGGCGTTGCGAATAGTCCCGTATTGGAGCGCTCTTGGTTATTAGCCCTGTTTTTAGTATGTATAAAATGGAGAGTGAACAATCTTGGTGGACACTTTTCTCCTATGTTCTGAATTCATACAGGGACGTCTCTGCAGTATATTGGGAGAGCAAGTCTATTCGTTCCAGACGCGTTTCGGGGTTCTAGCCTGCCCCCTTTTTCAATGGCTTGAAAGACCCGCTCTTTTTCTGCTCTTTTTTAAGGATTAGTTAATTAGAAGCAGGATCCTGCTTGCTTCTTTATTCGGCTGGATATGAAATCTGGCGTGGAGGTGAAAGTAATTCCCTTCTTTCCCATTCATGAAATAAACTATGGTATTCAAATATATGGTCAAGCAACTATGTACATGTTCCATATAGAAATGTGGTATAGCAACAAAAATACAATAAATGATCATATGAGGTATATATATGCATATTTAGAGGATGGATAGAAATAATCAGTTATAATATCCTAAAGGAAATAAAACATATCCATATTTGTAAGGATGCTGTGTATATGTATTTATTTCATTTATAATAGTGTTAAAGTGAAAATACCATTCCCTAAAGTGAGGTGTATATCACTTTACTTGCCTATGTGGGTTTAATATATATATATTATCCTTCATTTACCATTAGTTATCCATAATGTGTCCGTAATAACATATGTTATGCTGAATATTCAGTAATTTACACTCCTCTTGTAGTTTACTTAGTTTCCTAGTATTCCATAATATGGTCTTAATTTATTTGTTATTTATCATTATTTTGTTTCAACTATTCTGTGTCTTAATACTCTAGTTTGACACCTAACCTTTGTTTCCAATGGGTTTATGGTATCTATCTTTAGGTTATTTCTTTTCCTCCTCCAATAAAGGAAATATATGTCAGTGCTAGTTTAGGTGTTGTCGTCTGATTGTTATTTCCATTACTATTTTAATTATCTTTCTTTCTTTTTTACAGGTATTACCAAGTGGCGGTGGATGAAGGTAAGTAGGTATACTTAGTTGATAAACTATCTATTTTATTGGTTTAATTGCTGTTGATATATTTTTGTAGGTCCATCATACTTCAGAAATTCTCTCTTAGATGATCTGAGCATGTGGGGGTGGGGGCCTCTCAGGGAGAGAGATCACAGTGCTGGTAAAACAGCCTGACCATGATGTCTGTCCCCAAAGGGCGCCCGTCCCATTTCAACTGTATTAATCCTCATAAGAAGCCAAACACCTCCATTTCTGCGTTAAGTCCTTTGGGTATCAAAGTATTGAATTCAAATATTCCTTGGATTCTAAATGTGACATGTTTTTTTATGTGATGTCCTCCCCTCCAGTGTTTTGTAATTTTGTCCAGTGCAGTGTATATTAGGGATGTGGGGTCTTGGTTGTGTACTTCTTTATAGTATTTTGATACTGAATGTAATTGATAACCCTTCTTGATGTTGTTCACATGTTTTTTAAGGGATCTTTTGGTCCTGCCAATATATTGTTTGTTGCATGGACACTGCAGGAGATAAATGATATCTGTGGAGTCGCAAGTGATGCAGTCCTCTATGTTGTGGATGTGTGGATTTGTGGTCGATTTCACTTCAGTGGTTCTTTTAGGAAATTTCGTGATTTGGCAGTTTGAACATCTGCCACATCTGTAGAAACCTTTTGTTTGTAGCCAATTGTATGACATTGGTGTAGTGGTCCTTCTCTTAATTGATGGTGCAACTTTAAGTCCAAGATTAGGTGCTTTAGTGAATGTGATCTGTGGTGACTTAGATAGTGTGGAACCTATAGTTTTGTATTCTATCAATATATGCCAGTGGGTTCTGATTATACGTTCAATTATCTTGAACTGTGCATTGAAGGGGAGGATTAACCTAATAGTTTCTTCTTTTCCTAATTGTGTGTGATTGTGTATGAAAAAATCTTCTCTATTCATTTCTCTGACTTTATTTAAAGAGGCTCTGTCACTACCTCCTAACCTATGTATTAAAATACATAGGTGGGTAGTGGCCTCACAATGAATTCAAATCAGACCTGTAATTCCCTTATAGATGCAGAGGTTGATGTGTAATTTGATGTTTAAAAAGTATGCAAATGAGCCTTCGGAGCACCGGAGGGCGGGCTTTTCCCTTCTGAGCACTGTATCTTCACCGCCCTCCCAGGTCCTAGGCACGCCCTCCAGTGTATAGAAACTCCC
Organism: Rhinella marina; assembly: GCA_900303285.1. Lineage (NCBI taxonomy): Eukaryota > Metazoa > Chordata > Amphibia > Anura > Bufonidae > Rhinella > Rhinella marina. Next base: position 373,649 of record ONZH01030759.1, on the reverse strand, counting down.
CTATCCTTTATGGTTGACAGCGCTAGACCGTTTGGCACATCTGAACGATGTCCCAGGCATGCGCAGTAGCGCTTGCAGTGCCAAACACTGCAAGCGCTTGGATTCAACTGCGCACATGCCGTCACTTCGCCGAACCCGGAAGTAACGGCGCGCGCTTCTTATCAGCTGAGAGGAGCCAGGAGCGAGCTTGGCGAAGTGACGGCGCATGCGCAGTTGAATCCAAGCGCTTGCAGTGTTCGGCACTGCAAGCGCTACTGCGCATGCCTGGGACATCATTCAGATGCGCCGAACGGTCTAGCGCTGTCAATCATAAAGCATAGGGGAGTTTCTAAACACTGGAGGGCGTGCCTAGGACCCGGGAGGGCAGTGAAGATACGCTGCTCAGAATGAGATTTCAAGTACTTCTTTAGGGTATTGCTTTTGGAGGAATTGGTTAGTTAATGCGCTTGCCTCTTCTTCAAATTTGTCTGTCATGGAACAGTTTCTCTTCAATCTCCTAAACTGACTCGTTGGTATGTTCAAAAGCCAGCTAGGTAGGTGGCAGCTCGAGTTTAGGATGAAACTGTTCCTCATGACAGACTTCTGAAATGTACTACAGATTATGTATCCTGTACTGTTATGTTTAGATCTAGAAATTCTGCTCTATTGTTTACGGTAGATGTAAATGTTAGATTGTAGTAATTTCTATTTATATTTTGTAAAAATGTATCTAATTCATCTTTCGTATCTTGCCATATGAAAATAATGTCATCTATATAGCGACGCCAGAGGCCAGACTCTCCCCCAGTAATGGCGCAATGGTATCCACTTCCCACTGCGCCATAAAGATGTTAGCATAACTTGGGGCGAATCAGGTCCCCATGGCGGTACCCTGCTGTTGGATGTAATAATTGGAATTATACCAGAAATAGTTGTGGGATAGTATGAATTGAATACCATCTGTGATGAACTCCCATTGTTTGGCTGGAAATGTACTATGATTTATTAAGTGGTTGTTAACTGCTTGAATTCCTTTGTTATGTTCTATGGTTGTATATAAAGAATTCACGTCGATAGTACCTATGTGCCAGTGTAGTTGAAAATGTAATTTTTCTAGAGTATGGAAAATGTCTGTCGTATCCTTGATATAGGACGGGATGTTTTTGACCAACAGTTGTAATAACCTGTCTATATATTGAGATAGATTTGAAGTGATGGATCCTATACCTGAAATGATTGGACGGCCTGGAGGGTTATCTAGGGATTTATGGACTTTTGGGAGGCAGTTAAAATACAGGAAGTCTGTCTGGAGTGGAAGTAACGTATTTATATTCTTTATCTAGTAGAATGCCTTCTTTTAGTCCTATTTTACAATATGTGAGTTGTTTCTTGAATTTTTTGGTCGGATCATATGTAATGAATTTGTATGTGGATTCGTCTGATATTTGTCTCATACATTCTTTATTATAATCACTAGTGTTCAGTATTACGATACCTCCCCCTTTATCTGCTGGTCTGATTGTTTGGAGCTCCTTGATCGCTTGTATTTCTTTTTTGTTTAAGTTATTCCTTGTTTTCCCTACTTTGATTTTTCTAATATCAGCTTCAACGTTTTTTCTAAAGGTGGCTATTTCAGGACTTATTTCCTGTCTATGATATTTTTTGATTTTTCTCTTAAATCTGTATGGGTGTAAGACATGTTGGTTCCTGTTTCTCTTGTAATTGTGTCTTTCATATAATATTTTTTCAGACACAACTTTCTGATAAATTTTTCTACTCCGATAAATGTATTGAACTTATGAATATTTTTGGTTGGGGCGAATTTTAAACCTTTTTGCATTATCGTGTTTTTCTCTGTCCGCTTCTTGTCTTCTTTGGTACTGGTGTGAACGTGTTTGAGGTCTGTTGTTGTATTGGTTGTCTTGATATCTCTGTTCCTGTAATTGGTAAAGTCTCTGATTGTGTTGATTTCTGTATTTTGTTGGTGCTTCTCTGTGGTAATTTGTGTGTTGGTGATTCTGTCGATATCTCAAGTTGTAATTGTGAACAGGTGATTGTGTCCTTTTGTATCTGTGATCCGTTTGTGGTGGAGATTCGTGCCGGGGTCTTACTCGATGATGAGGTGGGGTCTGATCTAAAAAAAGGGTGTCAGATAAAGGTTTGTATCTGTTAGACGTTGGGATCTTAAATGTATTCGTGTTTAAATGGCTCGGAGTATCCCCTGATTGTGGTTTATACTTATTAGTGATTTCTATGGGAGTTGGTTGTTCTTTTTGTCTTCTGCAATTACATTTTTTTAGTTTTTTTTCTGAATTATTTTTTTTCCAAGTTATCAAGGCTTTTACAAATCCTGTCCTGCCACCTTTTTGTGTTGCCGTCTGGTGTATAACTTTCTATTGTGTCTTTTAAGTTGTTAATTTGGGAAGTAGTTTCTTGCAATAATTGAGATCTTCTTTTAATGATCATTGTAATTAGTACTTCGGATTGAGTTTTTAAAAAATTGTCCCATTCCTCCTGGAATTCATTGTTCACCAAGTCCTGAGCCGAATCTTTGGTGAGCAATAAGCCCCTAGGTATAATATAAAATTGGTTCAGAAATTTGATTTCCCACTTATTCTTCAATTGTTTATGTAATAATTTTTCAAGTTGTTTGTAGGTATCATCTAATGAACTAGAAGGTGTGATTGGATTCTGAATACCATTCATAGGTTTGAATTCAAATTTCTCTATGTTTTTACACTTGTTCTCCATACAGGACTATTCGCAGCGCTGCCCCTCTCCCATTCAAAGAGCAGGCACCCACGTGGGACGCTGCTCATTGACAGAAAAACGCGCAAATCTCTACAGCTCGTGTTTTGCCGGAGCAATCGCTAAGGCGACAAGCTGCAGCAAGAGACCAGCACCTGCCGTTCGGACCCACATCCAGAGGGGTAAAGTACTACAATCCACTACTTCACAGGTTACTCACGTTCACCATTAGACCGGGATCTTAACAGAACCGGAGTACATTCAACCCAGTGTACATTTAACCTTATTGAATGGGTACAAACTCAAGGAATGGTTATTGACTAAGTGAAGGTCTATGAAGATTTATGAACTACAATATTTTATTCTAAGATCACAACAAGAAATATTTTATTCTAGGATCACAACAAGAACTATTGGTGGATGAAAGGACTAATTCCAACTAACTATACCAATAAGTGCAATACTATTTCCATCTTTCATCCATTTTTCTTTTCTTTTTATTTATGTCATATATTTTTGCTTTTTATCCCATAGTCCAGCGCTGGAGTCCACTTGATTTTTGTTTAATTGATTTTTGAGTGATTTTTAATTGATTATTTATTGTGTTATCGTAACTGATACTTTTATTAGTAAATAAATGCGTATTCAATTTAAGCTAAGCACATTATCCATACTCTCATTTGTATTTCCATTTTAAAGGGATTCTGTCAGCAGGATATACTGTATAGAGATAATGACATCTCTGTATTGGTCTTAGTGCTGTCATTCTAAATATGTTATTCTTAATGTCATCAGAGCTGTACTTTCCACAAAAAAGCGTTTTAATTCATATTATAATTACCCACATAAGGAGCCCAAGGGGATGTCCTGGGGGCCGTTGGAGCCCAGTCACGCCGCATATTTTCGAGCCCAGCACCGCCCTCCCGCTAATTATTCACTCCCCTTCATCACTGTGTTCTCCTATTAGGTACTGCGCATGCGCGGGATTCGCCGGAGGAGAACACAGTGATGAAGGGGAGTGAATAATTAGCAGGAGGGCGGTGCTGGGCTCGAAAATATGCGGCGGAAGGGCACCAACAATTTTGTATACAGTCATGGCCAAAAGTTTTGAGAATGATACAAATATTAATTTTTACAAAGTCTACTGCTTCAGTTTTTATAATGGCAATTTGCATATACTCCAGAATGTTATAAAGAGTGATCAGCTTAACAGCAATTACTTGCAATATTTGCCTAGAAAATGAACTTTATCCCCCAAAACACATTTCAACATCATTGCAGCCCTGCCTTAAAAGGACCAGCTAACATCGTTTCAGTGATTGCTCCATTAATACAGGTGTGGGTGTTGATGAGGACAGGGCTGGAGATCAATCTGTCATGATTAAGTAAGAATCACACCACTGGACACTTTAAAAGGAGGCTGGTGCTTGGCATCATTGTTTCTGTTCTGTTAACCATGGTTATCTCTAAAGAAACACGTGCAGTCATCATTGCACTGCACAAAAATGGCCTAACAGGGAAGAGTATCGCAGCTAGAAAGATTGCACCTCAGTCAACAATCTATCGCATCATCAAGAACTTCAAGGAGAGAGGTTCCATTGTTGCCAAAAAGGCTCCAGGGCGCCCAAGAAAGACCAGCAAGCGCCAGGACCGTCACTTAAAAGTGTTTCAGCTGCGGGATCGGGCTACCAGCAGTGCAGAGCTTGCTCAGGAATGGCAGCAGGCAGGTGTGAGTGCATCTGCACGCACTGTGAGGCGGAGACTCTTGGAGCAAGGCCTGGTCTCAAGGAGGGCAGCAAAGAAGCCACTTCTCTCCAGAAAAAACATCAGGGACAGACTGATATTCTGCAAAAGGTACAGGGAGTGGACTGCTGAGGACTGGGGTAAAGTCATTTTCTCTGATGAATCCCCTTTTCGATTGTTTGGGACATCTGGAAAACAGCTTATTCGGAGAAGACGAGGTGAGCGCTACCACCAGTCTTGTCTCATGCCAACTGTAAAGCATCCTGAAACCATTCATGTGTGGGGTTGCTTCTCAGCCAAGGGAATCGGCTCTCTCACAGTCTCGCCTAAAAACGCAGCCATGAATAAAGAATGGTACCAGAACGTCCTCCGAGAGCAACTTCTCCCAACCGTCCAAGAGCAGTTTGGCGATCAACAAGGCTTTTTCCAGCATGATGGAGCACCTTGCCATAAAGCAAAGGTGATAACTAAATGGCTCAGGGAACAAAACATAGAGATTTTGGCTCCATGGTCTGGAAACTCCCCAGATCTTAATCCCATTGAGAACTTGTGGTCAATCATCAAGAGACGGGTGGACAAACAAAAACCTACAAATTCTGACAAAATGCAAGCATTGATTGTGCAAGAATGGACTGCTATCAGTCAGGATTTGGTCCAGAAGTTGATTGAGAGTAACAAAAGTGAGTACACCCATAACAACATAACAACCCCAAACACACCTCCGACCACTGCCTTGTTAAATAAAAACTCAGGGTAAAGGTGCTGGACTGGCCAAGCATGTCTCCAGACCTAAACCCTATTGAGCATCTATGGACCATCCTCAAACGGAAGGTGGAGGAGCCCCTTGAGAAAAGCTGGCATCTCCTCCTCCCTGTACTGATGGTATGAATTTACAAACCAGGCGGGAAACCAGAACAGAGGCACAGCGGGGGAACGGAGCAGCACATAGGAAACATAGTAAGCGGTATAACCTGCCTTCAGTATGCCCTACACAGCCAGCTATTTACATGATGTCAGGACTGGTGAAAGTTCCTCTTTAAGGCAGTGCTGGAAAATAATGGTGGCCACACAAAATATTAACACTTTGGGCACAATTTGGCCATTTTCACTTAGGGGTGTACTCACTTTTGTTGCCATCGGTTTAGACATTAATGGCTGTGTGTTGCGTTATTTTGAGGGCACACCAAATTTACACTGTTATACAAGCTGCACACTGACTACTGTACATTATATCAAAGTGTCATATCTTCAGTATTGTCCCATGAAAAGATACAATTAAATATTTACAAAAATATATCTATATATTTCTGAATTATAAAAAGATTTGTTCCTATGTCATGCCCTTTATTTTCAGCTCAGTGACCTGACCATGCTACAGAATAGCATTGTTTCTAGGAGAATAGGCAGCGTCTGCAGCTATAATCATACCCATCTGTCAAGCTCTTCAGAGCCTTGGGTGAATTATCACTGAAGATTCTCTATGTGTATTGTTTCCATTGGAAAGCCCATTAAAGAAAATGCATTTCTTCCAGTGAACAATCAGTACTGAATACCCAAGGTATATAGCACAAATCTAAGATCTCTCTAGCCAAATGTCCATGCTATTCAATGTTATACTGATTTCAGATTTAAGAAACGCCTTCACAGCATACAAAAAATACAGTGCTTTATGTCTACTCCAAGATTAAACAATACCTTAATAAGCAGCAATCTCCGAATGGAAGGAGTTAATACTGCTCAGCACTTCTAGAGCACAGAATAATACGATCAACTGTAAACCTAGAAAGGATCATGCTGAAGGTTTATCTGCTTGGTTTATCGGATGCCTCCCAACAAAGGGATGAACTGTCAGAAAGCGCCACTGCTATCTGTAGAACGGGATATAATGGAGATGGGGGAAGAGCTGCTTATGTGCACAAAACCTGCAAGATCCTAATTATCCCGGCTACAGTTTCTGCCGCTGGCAAGCATTTTGTTCTGAAACAGAAGCAGAAATTCTGTACACATCATGACCATTTACAAAACACATTACTTTTAAGACAGGAATTGTGTCAATTTTGTCTGTCTATCTATATCAATCTATCTACCATGCATCTATCTAAAACATCGAAAAGACAGCACGATGGAAAATATAAAAAATGCAAAAAGTTTATTCAACCATGTGGATACGCGACATTTCAGCTCAACCTTAGAGCATCTATCTATCTATATTATCAATCTATATCTATCTATCTATTATCTAATATCTATCTATCTAATCAATCTAATATCTATCTATCTATAATCTAATATCTATCTATCTATTTATCTATCATGCGCCTATCTATCTAAAATAGCAAAAAAGCGGCACTCTGGAAAAATATAAAAAATGCAAAAAGTTTATTCACCCATGTAGAGACACGATGTTTCAGCTCAACCTTAGAGCATCTATCTATCTATCTATCTATCTATCTATCTATCTATCTATCTATCTATCTATCTATCTATCTATCTATCATCTATCTATCTATCTATTCTATCTATCTATCTATCATCTATCTATCTATCTATCTATCTATCTATCATCTATCTATCATCTATCTATCTATCTATCTATCTATCTATCTATATCTATCTATCTATCGTTATGGGACTCAGTTATCAAAACCATCATAATGTAAACTATCATTTCAGATTTGCCTTCTAGATTTAAAGATTTCACTGGAAGTGCTGCATTAACAACGCTCAAGTTTGTTTACAAGGCACGCATTATATGTTTAAGTAAAAGTATCAGGGTGGACATAAATCAAGCAGGTAATTTCGCAGAAGAACATTTATCACAAATTCAGACTGGAGTGCATAATTTGACAAATAAACAAATGGCAGGTTCAGCACTTACAGTCAAGGTGACAGATGCTGTTTAGTCTTGTGGCTAAGACATAAAGACCAGACATAAGCCAGATTTGGGGGTCATTAAGGCCACTAGAAATCCACAAAAAAATCCAATACAATATATATATGTGAATTCGGTTTCAAAATCTCATTCAAACATTTGTCCACTGCAGTTTCACTGCGGATATTAAGGGACTGTATCATCAGAAAATGACCTATTTAAATCAAGTTTCTGCGTTAACTCCTTAGTGACTAGACTGTTTTGGGCCTTACTGACCAAGCGTTTTTCTTCCTTTTTTTATTGGCATGTTCCTTTTGATTGCTTTTAAACTACAATATACTGTACTGTCCCTATAGTGCATTGTAGGGTTGCACGATATATCGAAAACTCGGTACGGTTTCGGTACCTAGTGCGGTACCGAAGCTCGATACCGAGTTTTCTTGCAGTCCGATACTTAGAACATGGCGCGCGCATCACTTTAATGCGTTGCGCCATGTTCTAATATCTGCCTGCCGCGCTGCCAGGGCCCCCGCGCCCCCCTCAGATCAGCCCACCCAGGTCCCAGCAACTTAAAAAAAAAATCATACTTACCTGTTCTGGCCGCCGCTGTCCCTCGCTGGTTCCGCGCTCCACCGTCTTCCCTGCGTGCACTATGACCTGACGCTATGACTGACGCAGCGTCAGGTCATAGTGAGCGCCGGCAGGCAAGAGACTGGAGCGGGGAACTGAGGACAGCGGCGGCCAGAACAGGTAAGTATGATTTTTTAAAGTGGCTGGGTGGGCTGATCTGAAGGTCTGAGGGGGGGCACAAGACACTGACCTGAGGTCTGAGGGGGGCGGGGGGGCACAACTCGCTGAACCTGAGGTCTGATGGGGAGGCCATGCAAGAGGCTGGTCTGATATGGGGGCACAAGAGGGCTGACCTGAGGTCTGATGGGGGCACAAGAGAGGCTGACCTGAGGTCTGATGGGGGCACAAGAGGCTGACCTGAGGTCTGATGGGGGCACCAAGAGGGCTGACCTGAGGTCTGATGGGGGGCACAAGAGGCTGACCTGAGGTCTGATGGGGGCACAAGAGCTGACCTGAGGTCTGATGGGGCACAAGAGGCTGACCTGAGGTCTGATGGGGGCACAAGAGGCTGACCTGAGGTCTGATGGGGCACAGAGGCTGACCTGAGGTCTGATGGGGGCACAAGAGGCTGACTGAGGTCTGATGGGGCACAAGAGGCTGACCTGAGGTCTGATGGGGGCACAAAGTGCTGCTAGCTGACCTGATAACAGGCTGACAAGGTCTGATCAGAGGTCTGAGGCAAGAGGCTGACTGATGAAGGGGCACAAGAGGCTGAAGGCTGAACGCAAGACTGCTGAGGTCTGAAGGGGCACAAGACGCTGACCTGAGGTCTTGAGGGGGCACAAGACGCTGACTGAGCTCTGATGGGGGCACAATGTGTTGATCTGAGGTCTGATGGGGCACATCGGGCACAATGTGTTGATCTGAGATTTATTATTCCTGTACGGTGACATCACTGTGTTTATTATCCCTGTACAGTGACATCGCTGTGTTTATTATCCCACTGCAGGAAGAGGTAAGTGGTCTGTGTTTGTGTGTTTTGTTTTTCTATTTTTCAGGGTTGTGAATGCAGAGGACTACGTCGGATTCGGTGGACTACGTCGGACCAGCTTTTTTTTTTTTTTTTTTTTGTTTAAATAAAATGGTCAAACAGGGGTCTGGGGGAGTGTTTATTTCAATAAAATGTTTTATACTTGTGTGTGTGTGTATTTTTTTTTTACAATACTACAGTTTTAGTAATCACGGCTATCTACAGACGGCCCTGATTACTAATACTGGCTTAGTGCTTGCCGGTATGGCAGGCCAGCACTAACCCCAACATCTATTACCTCGGCACCCACCACCACCAGGGGTGCCGGGAAAGAGCCGGGTACCCGCAGGACCGGACCTTCTAAATTGAGGGTCTGGCTCTGGGGCGGCTGCAGGCTGGTACCATTAGGCTGGGAAGGGCCAATAACCGTGTCCCTTCCCACCCTGGTAGTGCCAGGCTGCCGCTGCTGGTTGTATCTGGCTGGTGAAGGAAAAAAGGGGGGGACCCCACGCCATTTTTTTTTTCAAAAATTTCATTATTTTTTTTAAAAAAAGGCGTGGGGTCCCCCCCTTTTTTCCTTCCACCAGTCAGATACAACCAGCAGCGGCAGCCTGGCACTACCAGGGTGGGAAGGGACACGGTTATTGGCCCTTCCCAGCCTAATTGTACCAGCCTGCAGCCGCCCCAGAGCCAGACCCTCAATTTAGAAGGTCCGGTCCTGCGGGTACCGCGGCTCTTCCCGGCACCCCTGGTGGCGGTGGGTGCCGAGGTAATAGATATTGGGGTTAGTGCTGGCCTGCCGTACCGGCAAGCACTAAGCCCAGTATTAGTAATCAGGGCCGTCAGTAGATAGCCGTAATTACTAAAACTGTAGTATTGTAAAAAAAATACACACACACCAGTATAAAACATTTTATTGAAATAAACACTCCCCCAGACCCCTGTTTGACCATTTTATTAAAAAAATAAAAAAAAGCTGGTCCGACGTAGTCCACCGAATCCGACGTAGTCCTCTGCATTCACGACCCTGAAAAATAGAAACAAACACACAACACAGACCACTTACCTCTTCCTGCACTGGATAATACACACAGCGATGTCACTGTACAGGGATAATAAACACAGTTGATGTCACCGTACAGGGATAATAAACACAGCGATGTCACCGTACAGAGATAATAAACACAGTGATGTCACAGTACAGGGATAATAAACAGAGTGATGTCACTGTACAGGGATAATAAACACAGAGATGTCACTGTACAGGGATAATAAACAGTGATGTCACAGTACAGAGATAATAAACACAGTGATGTCACCGTACAGGGATAATAAACACAGTGATGTCACAGTACAGAGATAATAACACAGTGATGTCACAGTACAGAGATAATAAAACACAGTGATGTCACAGTACAGAGATAATAAGCACAGTGATGTCACAGTACAGAGATAATAAACACAGTGATGTCACAGTACAGGGATAATAAACAGTGATGTCACAGTACAGGGATAATAAACACAGTGATGTCACAGTACAGGGATAATAAACAGTGATGTCACTGTACAGGGATAATAAACACAGTGATGTCACAGTACAGGGATAATAAACACAGTGATGTCACAGTACAGGGATAATAAACACAGTGATGTCACAGTACACCTGTGCAAACAAGGCCTGGGGGACCAAGATAAGGCTAGGGGCTACACTGAAAAGGGCCAGTGGCACACAGATAAGGGGTAAGGGGCAGGGTCACAAGCAAGGTCCTGGGGGGGAAGGGGGGGGTGAGGGGCGCACAGATAAGGGCCAGGGTGGCATTAATAGGTTCTTCTTTATTTTGGCGAGGTATCGTATCAGTATCGAGTATCGTGATACTTTTGTACGTATCGGTATCGAACTCAAAATTCTGGTATCGTGACAACCCTAGTGCATTGCATTTTAATGTCAGTGCTATACTGAATTTGACCAGCAGGTTGCGCTGCATTGGGGCCCAGCCTAAGGCCCCTTAGTGGCTGCAATAAAAAGGCGTATGGGTGGTCACTAGGGAGTTAAAGTTTTTTTCTTCTTCTCATTTTTGGAGATTTTTTTAATTTCCCATGATATCTATTTTGACAAAAATAAATCATACAAACCAGCTTTCATTTTTAACTGCTCCTTTGGAAAATGAAAGATGGAATTTCTACTTTACACCAGTTTGATAAATTGGTAGACCATGGAATTTCTACTTTACACCAGTTTGATAAATTTTCCCCAGTAAGTCCTAAACTAAACCCAGCCCTCCGTCCCTACTTACTTGCAGTATATACTGGATAAAAGTCCCTACTGTAAATAAAGTGTAGAGATGGACAAACAGAAACCAATAACAAACACAATAGCAGAGTTGTACGAAAACGGGTCAGTACCAGATGGGCAACGAGGTACAAAAGTGAGAGGCAAAGAAAGGTCAAGAGGCAAAAGGCAATACGAGATATCCAACAGTAATCAGAAACAGGAACCAAGAACCAGCTAGTGAGCCCAAAGACTATCACAGGCAATGATTACATTACAATAGAGGATTTAAATAGACAATCAGGTCCCCGGACCAGAACCTGATTGGTCCAGTGACCTGACTCTCCATAGGTCAATCATATAAACCAAAATGTAATAGGACAGATAGACTGTCATTTAGCCCACTGCCTATCTCCTCAAGTACACACACACTGCGGGGGAAAGCAGAGCATTGCGCTTTGTAACTAATGAGGTGGCCGCGTCACTGGGGGCGTGACTCAGCAGCACATCTCACCAGGCGTGGCCATACTGAAGTCTGAAGAGGTAAGCTATAGCTCTGGAGAGACCACTCCAACTTTTTCTTAAAGGGGCTGTCTCATGGGGGCAGATCACTAGGACCCGCACTCCTAAAAGGAGCCCCGCAAAGTGGTGGCTGGTGGTTCACTTTTATGGACCCGACAGAAATAGCTGAGCCAGTGATTGGCTATTTTCGGCGGCGCCATAGAAATAAATGGAAGGTGGCTGTGCACATGCAGTGAGCCCTCCATCACTTTCGAGCTCCGTTCTCGACATAGGTGCAGGTCCCACCACTGGGACTCGTCAATGGGGGAATATGCCCTCAATGTCTGTGATGAGACAACCCCTTTAAATCAGCATCTCCACAGCCATTCCATTCCAGGGTTTGTTGAATTCTATTATAGGCACGTCTCATTCTACTTATTGAGGTGCTGATTAGGTGATCACCTAACACAAATCTTGTATAAAAACACTCCTGTGGTCACTATTTTCTCGTTATAGAACCATCTGGCAAAACAGTGCTAGTAGCACCCGAACTATAGACCATGCCAAAAGAGTTGATGTAATGACGAGACGGTGACAACAAAGGCCTATAAGCCATAGTGTCTCACACTCTCTGTGAAATGTGGTGCAGGATCAATGATAAAATGGGGGTATTTCAGCAAGGCTGGAATCAGGCAGGTTTGTCTTTGTGAAGGACACATGAATCAAACCACATACAAATTTATCCTGGAAGAAAACCTCCTTTTTTCTGTTCTGACAATGTTCCCCAACTCCGACCATTGTGGTTTTTTCAGCAGGACAATGTCACATGTCATGCAGCCAGGTCAATCAAGGTGTGGATGAAGGACCACCAAATCAAGACCTAATCTACAGACCTGAACCCCATTGAAAACTTCTGGAATGTGATCAAGAGGAAGATTAATGGTCACAAGCCATCAAACAAAGCTGAACTGCTTGAATTTCTATGCTAGGAGTGGCATAAAGTTACCCAAGAGCAATGTGAAAGACTGGTGGAAAGCATGCCAACACGTATAAAAGCTGTGAATAAAAATCAGGGTTATTCCACAAAATAATGATATTAATTTGTTTTCTAAGCATTATTCGAGGTCTGATATTACTGGAACTGTTTTGTTATTTTTACCTATTGTCATTTTCTAATTAAAAAAAAAACATGCTCTAAAAATATTTTAATTTGGGAGAAAGGTCAGTAATTTATAGCTCATTTTAGTCAAACACATACCCATAAATTGTAAGACTAGAGAAAATGATAATTTGCAATAGTCTTTTTTCTCCAGAGCTGTATATGTAAAAAAAAATTGAGACTTCCCTGATGTTATCCTATGGGATTAAAAAGTCTCCATCCCTAACCTGTGTTCCTCTGAGGAATAACATTCTACTGCATTAACCCCTTCATGACATAGCCATTTTTCACCTTAAGGACCAGGCCAAATTTTGGAAATATGACATGTGTCACTTTATGTGGTAATAGCTTTGAAACACTTTTACTTATCCAAGCCGTTCTGAGATTGTTTTCTTGTGACACATTGTACTCCACGACAATGGTAAATTTGAGTCAATATAAATCGCCTTTATTTATAAAAAAAATCCTAAATTTACAGAAAATTTGGAAAAATTTGTAATTTTCAAACTTTGAATTTCTATGCTTTTAAGGCAGATAGTGATCCCTCACAAAATAGTTATTACTTTACATTTCCCATATGTCTACTTTATGTTACCATCATTTGTAGAATTTTATTTTTTGGGGACGTTAGAAGGCTTAGAATTTTAGAAGTAATTCTTAAAATTTTTAAGAAATTTTCCAAAACCATTTTTTTGAAGCAACAGTTCAGTTCTGAAGTCACTTTGTGGGGCTATCATAATAGAAACCACCATAAATGACCCCATTTTAGAAACTACACCCCTCAAGGTTTTCAAAACGAATTTTACTAACTTTGTTAACCCTTTATGTATTCCACAAGATTTAAAGGAAAATGGAGATGACATTTCAAAATTTCACTTTTTTTGGCAGATTTTCCATTTTAATCCATTTTTTTCCTGTAACACACCAAGGGTTAATAGCCAAACAAAACTCAAAAACTATTACCCTGATTCTGTGATTTACAGAAACACCCCACGTGTGGTAGTAAACTGCTGTATGGGCACACAGCAGGGCGCAGAAGGAAAGGTGCGCCAGATGGTTTTTGGAGGGCAAATTTTGCTGGATTGGTTTTCAGACTCCATGTCCCAGTTGAGGCCCCCCTGATGCACCCCTACAGTAGAAACAACCAAACAGTGCCTGTATTTTGGAAACTAAGGGATAAGGTGACAGTGTTATTGATACTATTTTGGGGTACATATGATTTTTGATCGCTTTATATTACACTTTTTGTTAGGCAAGGTATCCAAAAATGCCTGTTCTGGCTCAGTTTTTTTTTTTGTACAGTGTTCATCTGACAGGTTAGATCATGTGCTATTTTTATAGAGCAGGTTTTTACGGACGTGGCGATACCTAACATGTATAGTTTTCTTTATTTATTTAAGTTTTACACAATAATATCATTTTTGAAACAAAAAAATCATGTTTTAGTCTGTCCCTTGTCTGAGAGCTGTAGTTTTTTTATTTTTTGGGCAATTGTCTCAGGTAGGGGTTCATTTTTTGCGGGAAGAAGTGACGGTTAGATTGGTACTATTTTGAGGGGCATACGCCTTTTTGATCGCTTGCGATTGCACTTTTTGTGATGTAAAGTGACAAAAAATGGCTTTTTTTGACCCTGTTTTTTTTTTTTTTTTACTGTGTTCACCTGAGGGGTTAACTCATGTGATATTTTTATAGAGCAGGTTTTTACGGACGTGACGATACCTAACATGTATAGTTTTCTTTATTTATTTTAAGTTTTACACAATAATATCATTTTTTGAAACAAAAAAATCATGTTTTTAGTCTGTCCCTTGTCTGAGAGCTGTAGTTTTTTTATTTTTTGGGCAATTGTCTCAGGTAGGGGCTCATTTTTTGCGGGAAGAGGTGACGGTTAGATTGGTACTATTTTTGAGGGGCATACGCCTTTTTGATCGCTTGTGATTGTACTTTTTGTGATATTAAAGTGACAAAAATGGCTTTTTTTACACTGTTTTTATTTCTTTTACCTGTGTTCACCTGAGGGGTCGGGACATGTGATATTTTTGTAGAGCAGGTTGTTACGAACGTGGCGATACCTAACATGATTGGGATATTTTTTTTTCTTTTTTTTACTAATTTCAAATTTAAGTATTGGGGGAAAAATAGGATTTTTTTTAACTTTTTTTTTTTAAATGTTTTTAACTTTTTTTTAATTTTTTACACTTTTTTTTTTAGACTCAGACCCACTTGGTTCTTGAAGAACCAGTGGATCTGATTGTTCTATAATACACTACAGTACACTATATAGTGTACTGTAGTGTATTGTCACTCAGTCTAAGCCTTCTCAGGCTCCTGCCTTTAGCAGGAGCCTGAACAGGCTTGATTACACCATGGCAAGCAGACGCTTCTGAAAGTGTCTGGTTGCCATGGTAACCATCGGGACGCTGCCAGAGCACAGCAGCGTCCCGATGGAAGGGGGAGGGAGCTTCCTCCCTCTCTTCAGCCCACACCATCGGCCGCTGGCCCCTGTTAACCCTTTCCATGCCGCGGTCCCTACGGACCGTGGCATGGAAGGGGTTAAACTGCTGACATCGGTGCCAGCACCGATGTCAGCAGTTTGAAGCAGAGTATCAGCTGTATGCTGATACTCTGCTCCGCTCGGCCATCCTGAAAAATTATTTGCGGCGGCGCTGCCGCCGCACATTACACCCCCCCCACCCCCCCCCTGGCCATCCGCACCTCTGTATAAAAAAAATCCGCCTCTGCATATTTTGCTGGCGGATTTTTTGGCCACGTGTGAAGGCATCGTTACGTAACATATTCAGACTGCTTCTCTATAGCTCACATTCCCTTCAGGCATCCAAATCCCATCATGCAGTCCTTAGCAAGGAAGTTATACTACTTATCATGAACCTGCTGCTGATTCAAAACTCTATGACCCTCTTGACCGAGACTGTAAATGACACAATGGCATTTTTGAACAGCTATAATCAAAATTATGCAGATCCTTACAGCGTAGCAATGTCTCATGAAAACAGACTGCTTAAATTTTGCTTACATCAGCATTAATGACTTGGAGCTTAGCTATGAAAGGCAAAGTATGACTTTATCCCTCATTACTATTCTTGGTAGATTTCTCCCGAGCAAAAGTAAATGTACTTTCTCAAGACTCGCAAAATGCACACCAAAGAGAAACTACTTTCTACTGATCCTAGGCGCTGCAAACCCAAAACAAGCACCATCTTGTTAACCCTTTCAACCCCGGGCCTGTTTTCACCTTCCTGACCAGGCCATTTTTTGCAAATCTGACATGTGTTACTTTATGTGGTAATAACTTTGGAACACTTTTACTTATTCAAGCCATTCTGAGATTGTTTTCTCGTGACACATTGTACTTCATGACAATGGTAAATTTGAGTCAATATATTTTTCCTTTATTTTTTAAAAAATCCCAAATGTACCAAAAATTCACAATTTTCTAAATTTGAATTTCTCTACTTTGAAAACAGAAAGTGATACCACATAAAATATTTATTACTTAACATTCCCCATATGTCTTCTTTATGTTGGCATCATTTTATAAATGTCATTTTACTTTTTTAGGACGTTAGAAGCCTTAGAAGTTTAGAAGCCATTTTTCAAATTTTCAACAAAATTTCCAAAACCATTTTATTAAGCACTAATTCAGTTATAAAGTGATTTTGTGAGGCTTACGTAATGGAAACCACCCATAAATGACCCCATTTTAGAAACTACACCCCTCAAATTATTCAAAACTGACGTTACAAACTTTGTTAACCCTTAGGTGTTCCACAAGAATTAAAGGTAAATGGAGACGAAATTTCAAAATTTCACTTTTTAAGCAGACTTTTCATGTTAATCAATTTTTTTCTTGCAACACTGCAAGGGTTAACAGCAAACTAAAGCTCAATATACATTACTCTGATTCTGCAGTTTACAGAAATACCCCATATGGTGGTGGTAAACGTCTCTATGGGTTTGTGGCAGTGGTCAGAAGGAAAGGAGCGCCATACAGATTTTGGAGGCAGATTTTGCTAGAATGGTTTTTAGGCACCATTTTGTAATTGAGAGACCCTGACGTACCCCTACAGTGGAAACCCTAAAAAAGTGACCCCCAATTTGGAAACTACACCCTTCAAAGAATATATTAAGGGGGGTACTGACCACTTTTACCCCCTAAGCATTTTACGGAATTTGGAAACACTTGGCTGTGAAAATGAAAAGTTTCATTTCTTCCAATAAAATGTTGCTTTAGCCCTAAATTTTTCATTTTCACAAGGGGTAACAGGAGAAAAGCACCCCATAATTTGTTACCCATTTTCTCCTGAATACAGAAACACTCCATATGTGATGATAAACTGCTGTGGGGGCACATGGCAGGACAGAAGGAGTGCCATATGGATTTTGCTGCACAGATTTTGATGGATTGGTTTGCGGGAGCCAGTGATTTTTTTTTTTTAGTTATTGTCTTATGTGGGGGCTCATTTTTTGCGGGATGAGGTGACATTTTCATTGGTACCATTTTGGGGTACTTAAGACTTTTTGATCGCTTGGTATTACACTTTTTATGAGTCAAGGTGAAAAAAATTGCTGTTTTGGCATAGATTTTAATTTTTTTTACAGCATTCACCCGAAGAGGCAAATCATGTGATATTTTTATAGAGCAGGTTGTTACGGATGCGGCGATACCCAATATGTCTAACATTTTTTTATTTTTATTTTTGTTAAGTTTTACACAGGAAATGAATTTTTGAACAGAATTAAATCTTGTTTTTGTTTTGCCATTTTCTAACTGTCCTATTTTTTTTATTTTTTGGGCGATTGTCTTTAGGATCTCATTTTTTGCGGGAAAAGGTGACGGCTTTATTGGTACCATTTTGGGTTAAATACGCCTTTTTGATCGACTGCTATTGCACTTTGTGATATTTTTATAAAGCCGGTCGATACGGACACGGCAATACCTAATATGTATACTTTTTTTTTCACTTTTTTTTTTTTTTTTTACATTTTTTTTACTTTATTTTTGGAAAAGGGCGCTTTTTTTTTTTACCTGAAACTTTTATTATTTTTAAATATTATTAACTTTATTTTTTAACTTTTTTTCACTTTTGTTTTTCAAATTTTTTTAACTTTTGGGGGTCTGATCCCCTTTACAATGCATTACAATACTCCTGTATTGTAATGCTTTGGCTGTAAATGTATTACACACAGTAATACACTTACAGCTCACTGCCTGTGAGATCCAGGGGGCTGGATCTCACAGGCTACTGTAGAAGGCAGCCCGATGCCTAAGGAAGGCATCAGGCTGCCTTCTCTGCCATCGGGTCCCCGTCACAGCAGCACGGGGACCCGATGGACTCCCCTTGCAAGCCGCACACATCCCATGGGTTAATGTGCCGGCATCAGTGCCTTCACCTATGCCGGCACATACAGCAGGGGTCCGGCAAACGGGCACAGCGGACCCCCGCCGCTGATCGGGCGGGCGCAGCTACTACGACGCTGGGCGGCAATGCACTTCCCGTAGCACCATACATGTACAGCGCTGGTCGGGAAGGGGTTAAGGGTTCATTCACACTAACCTAAGGGCTCCATGCCCGTATTGCAGTACGCAAATGGACCGTGAAGACTTTATTATAGATGACCTATCCTTTGCATAGGCAATCAGTATGTGATCAGTGGAGGTCCAACACCTAGGCAGCTGATCGGCAGGGGTCCCGCGTGTCGGACCCCCACCAGTCAGATACTGATGACCTATGCAGAGAATAGGTCTGTGATTGCTAACCTCCGGCACCCCAACTGTGGTAAAACTACAACTCCCAAGATGTACACTTGCTTGGCTGTTCTCAAAACTCCTTACACATGAATACTTTCACCACAGCTGGAGTGCCAGAGGTTAGCCAGCACTAGGATAGGTTAATAGTAAAGTCTTGGAAGACCTCTTTAAAGGGTTTGGTCATTTCAGCAAATAGCATTTAACATGTATAGAAAGTTAATCCAAGACACTAATGTATTGTGATTGTCCATATTGCCTCCTTTGCTGGCTTCAGTCATTTTCCCATAACATTATATGCACAATGCCAACTAGGAAGCTGTCTTACATTTTGAAGTGGCGCTGGATGTGCCAAAGTTATTTAGAGGTTGGAGCTTCTACAAAATGTCAGGGGATCCACCGCCAGATATAGGCGTTATTAAGATGGGCGTCTAATACGCCGGTGTTAATAAATGAGCCCCTAAATTTGTACTGCTCTTCCCAGCCTGTACACAGTGAAGTCAAAAGTTTTGCATATATAATAGTACAGCCTAAAATAAAAGGGATTGTGCAATTTAAACTGGACACTAAATTTGTTGTTTTTACCCCCAGTGCTCATTTGTAATAGTCTGCCAATATAACTTGGATATTTAGCAATAAAAACATAGCAGTCTGAGGAGTGTCTCAGCTGGAGAGACATTTTAGAAACCTCAAATCACAAACTTCAGGGAGGAATTTTACCACCACAACAATAAACAATAGTGATCTTTCCGTTATTCCACGCTGCCCCTAAGGTATGCTTGAATTTAGATGGGATTTCTACTAGAGCTATTATATAGTAGACGAACCTTAATCACAGCAGGAGTTAAATGATGACTTTCTCCTAATCTAAATTCAACTGTTCGCAAATGCTTCATCCTTCACATCATAGCTCATTGAGCCTCCATTCCATCTCCTACGTTTCTTCAAATGGGTATATCCTTTCTGCCGCTGTTCTTTGACATCTCTCTCAAGTACTATGTTCTGTCCTTCACATCCTCCCTCCACTATCAGTGCCAGTGTATGCCTAAATCCCCCATCAGTGACATCATTTACCTTCACATATGCTGTGCAAACTACCACCTAATATTTAGTCTTACTCCTACTGAACGTTTTCATGCATCTTTTAAGGGGTTTTCCAGTGATATTGATTTTTAAGCAAATTCCCCCAACCTGCCCGCTAGAATAGAAGATTCATACCTACTCCACACCGCTCCAGTCCTCCTCTTCTCTGCCTCCACTGTCTCCATCTTCCAGTCTCCGTACTGTTTACATCCAGCAGTGCATGGGTATAGTCTCATGCACTGCTCCAGGCAATGACTGGCTTCAGTGGTGATATGACCACAAGTGTCACGTTACTCCCGAAAGAAGTCATAGCCTGGAGTGGTGCATGTGACCGTGACCATGCACTGCTGGAGTAAAACAGCGTGTGGCCCAGAAGATGGAAAAAGTAGAGGCAGTGAGGAGGACCAAAGCAGCATGAAGCTAGTATTAATCTTCTATTTCAGGGGCAGACTGCGGGACCCTTGCCTAAAAATCCATATTAAAATTGAATGAGATACATCTATATCATTTTTTTTATAGTCTTTATTAGTCTTATTATCTATCACAAACCTCACTAATTTTTCATATAGAGTATTTTAATGTTGATTCTTCCAACGTGCACACCACCTTCTCTAGGAATTAGCCTAAGAAGGTTCTCTAGGCTAATTACATAATTTTATAACAACACAACTGTTACAGGCAGAGAATGTGGACCTACTGTGCCAACCAACTGGTTTGACTTTGGGCTACAGTCCCCTGGTTTTCACCCTTTAACCCCTATGCAAGGATCCACCAGGGGAATGCAGGGGACACATCAGGCCACCACCAATTGGTATAGTTCTGGTGTGGTTGGCTGCTAACCACTGGGTCCCTTGCTAAGCACCAAGGGATCAGGCAATACATGTAATCAGGAAACAGGGAGAGAACAGGGAAAGCAGATTATGTGAGAATCTCTGAAACAGTCCAAAGGTCAGGTCAGGCATCAGAGAGTCAGGAAACAGTCAGAAGTCAGTACTCACACAGACAAACGGATCATAGCTCTTTTACAGGGCCTAGCAAGCAAGAGAAACCAAAGGAAGCTATTGCTCAGACAAAGATGTGAAGTCAGCAGCACAGCTATATAGGAGAGATGATTAGCTCATTAGTCAAGCAGATGAGCATAGAATCACAAAGAGAATTAACCCTTGCAGTGCTGCAGGGAAAAGTCTCTCTAATACACACACAGGAAGCGGCCTTGAAGCCAGGTATTGGCCTGCAGCAGGGGACACAGAAGTCTGGTGGTTGGCCAGAAGCTAGGTGAGGTGTCCACCCTCAATAACTGGATGGCAACAAGCACAGAGCGCCACCATGACAACCACAAAATTTCAAAATATATTTCGCATTTCCTGTTCAAAAGAATGAATACAAAACCAGGTATGCATTTATTGTATGTCTATATTTAGATAAATAAGTATCCTGTCTCAGGTATTTGGTATTTTTACTAAAGTACTTTATAGTGTATATTAAACCAAAACTCAATTTTATTTGCACAGCCAAGAAAATAACTCACACCACACGGTGGGAACAATGGGCTTCTTTTATTAAAACTGTGTTAGGGTAAGGTTAGACATTATACTGTAGTGTAATATGTTATTTTGTGCTTTATCCCTACAACTGCTACTATGGACACAGCATCATGTTTTACAAGAGGTTTTTACCTTCACAGTTGTCATGGAGTTATTATATGAGCTCTGTCAGTGCTGCTGACTCCAAAGAAGCAAAGGAGCCTTAAAGGGAATTTTTATCAGGAAATTCAGTATTAAACCAGCAACAATGCATTGTAGAGGTGGCCCAGCTGAATATAATGATATATTTCACATAACGGAGTACGGGCTGCAGACATTTTATCAATGGGGATGCAGCAGCGCTGTGAGTACAGGCAGGAGCGCATATTGCTGCTCCTGCCCGTACTCCCTGGAGGATTACTAACTCCTAGCATAGCACATGGGTACCCTGTATACCCATATTCTATGCCAGGATTAGCTGAGCGGAGCGTGCTCCTGCTTCTGTCTGCTCCGCTAAGCTAAGAGGAACTGCATGTCAGCTCTTAGCTTCACGGAGCAGGCAGAAGCAGGAGCCCGCTCCTCTCAGCTAATCCTGGTGTAGTACATGGGTACAGGGTACCCATGTGCTATGCCAGGAGTTAGTAGTCCAGGGAGCACGGGCAGGAGCAACATGCACTCCTGCCCGTACTCGCAGCGCTGCTGCGGCCCCATTCATAATATGTACTCCGTAGGCCGCTGACAGATCAGTTTTAAGTGCACAGGGAATGGTAGGGAAAGTGTCATAAAAATAGAAAATTGATTAATAAAGTATATTAGAGATAGTTTTATTAGCGCATTAGGGACATCATATGAAAAGTTAATATAAAGGTTTAGTTACTCTTTAAGAATCAAGGTGACCTCAGCATCAGTAAACAATATCTGCTCTCTCTATATCCTGATTGTTCACATAAGAAAAAATGAGAATCTCAACTGCCCGGAAGGAAAGAATTCCAATGGGTTTTGTATTTTACTCCATTTCAAGGCATTCAGAAACAGGTGCCATACAGGTCCTGCTGGCACGCCATCTCCTGCCTATTAACAGTCCTGTGGCACTTCCTGCAGAAAATAAACCATTCCTTTGAAATTAAATAAGGAAATATTTCTTTATTTGGCTATTCTAGTCACATTTTCTGCCCGATCTGAATCTTGCTTTGTCAGGCAGTTTTAAACAGCAAGAAAAAGAGATCTCAATCCTGCCAAAGGCATGTAAACATAATTTGATCTTGTGCAAGTAAGGACGCAGGGAGGGCACTTTTATTCCTTAAATGTATTTTGGGCAAAAGAAATTAAATAGCATCTCTAACTATTTAGTAAAGACTGAGGAATTCGCATGGCTGTTTACTGTCTGAAAATCCCTGATTATGCTCCCTAAGAAACTGTGGCCATTAGCATAACTTTGAAAGGAGAAAAAAAACTGTTTCTGACTACTGAGCTGTTGCTATGACAACGGAATCCGAGAATCTGCAATAAATATGATACTGTGTCAATAATGGTGGCTTTTATATGCAAATATACGACTGTCTTTCTTGGGCGGCTTTACTTATTAGGGCTTCCTGTGGGGTTCAGACTTAATTGCACAGCAAATCACAAGCTATATGAGCTGTTTACACGGCTACAGAAAATGATGTCTGTTAAATGTGTACATTCTTACAGCAGTTTAATAAGCATTTGC
This sequence comes from Rhinella marina, assembly GCA_900303285.1. Lineage (NCBI taxonomy): Eukaryota > Metazoa > Chordata > Amphibia > Anura > Bufonidae > Rhinella > Rhinella marina. The sequence goes on along the minus strand of ONZH01030759.1, from coordinate 350,694 downwards.
AAGTATTAAGTGATGATATCATTTTTGGTTTTGAAGCTAATGTTCCAAGAATTATGCTGATCAACCAAAATCTCATGAGATAGATTAAAAAAGCACATAGAATATGGTTTACTTTTACTGTAAACAGAATCACGTAATCTTATTTTATTATTTTAACCACTTCAGCTCTGGGCCATTTCCCCCCTTCCTGACCAGGCCTAATTTTGCAAATCTGACATGTGTCACTTCATGTGGTAATAACTTTGGAACGCTTTTACTTATCCAAGCCATTCATAGATTGTTTTCTCGTGACACATTGTACTTCAAGTTAATGGTAAACTTGAGTCGATAAGTTTTAATTTTATTTATAAAAAAATCCAAAAGTTACCGAAAATTTGAAAAAATTCACTGTTTTCTAAATTTCAATCTCTCTGCTTTTAAGACAGATAGTGATGCCCCATAAAATACTTTTAATTTACATTCCCCATATGTCTACCTTATGTTGGCATCATTTTGGTAGTGTCATTTTATTTTTTTAGGACAGTAGAAGGTTTAGAATTTTAGACGCAATTTTTGCAAATTTGCAAAATCAACTTTTTTAAGTCAGTTTGTGGGCTTACATAATAAAAAACACCCATAAATGACCCCATTTTAGAAACTACACCCCTCAAACTATTCAAAACTGTTTTTAGAAATGTTGTTAACCCTTTAAGTAGTCCACAGGAATTAAAGCAAAATAGATGTGAAATTTCAAAATTTCACTTTTTTTGCAGATTTTCCATTTCAATAATGTTTTCCTGTAACACATCAAGGGTTAACAACAAAACAAAACTCAATATTTATTACCCCGATTCTGCAGTTTGCAGAAACACCCCGCATGTGGTCGTAAACTGTTATTTGGGGATACGCCAGGGCTCAGAAGGGGAGGAGCAGCATCTGCATTTTCTAACATGGAATTTTTTGTCATGGTTTGTAAGAGTGATAACTTTTTAATTTTTTTGTGGACTGAGCTGCGTGAGGTCTTATTTTTTGCGGGACAAGCTGTGCTTTTTATTGGCACCATTTTGGGGTACATCCGACTTTCTGATCACTTTTTAATCTAATTTTTGGGAGGTTAACTAAAAAAAAAAAAAAAGCAGTTTAGGGGCATTTTTCTATATTGTTTTTACACCGTTCACTTGATGGGGTAGATCATGTGATATTTTTGTAGAGCCAGTTGTTACGGACGGAACGATACCAAATATGTCTATTTTTTATTTATTTTTTTACGTTTTACACAATAAGAGCATTTTTAGAAGAAAAATCATGTTTTTGTGTTGCAATTTTTTAAGAGCCTTTTTTTTTCATTTTTCGGGCTTTAATCTTGTGTGGGGGCTCATTTTTTGCGGGATGAGGTGACGTTTTTATTGCTACCATTTTGGGATGCATATGACTTTTTGATTGTTTAATATTATGTTTTTTGGTAGGTGATGCGACAAAAAAAAGCTGTTTTGGCTTAATTTTTATTAGATTTTTTTTTACGCAGTTCACTTGATGGGGTAGATCATGTGATATTTTTATAGAGCCGGTCGTTTCGGACGCGGTGATACCAAATATGTCTATCTTATTTATTTATTATTATTTGTAACTTTTTTTAATGAAATATTTGGGGGGGAAATAATTTTTTTTATATATATATATATATGTGATTTTTTTTTTTTTATAATACTCTATTTTTTTTTTTTTTTTTTTTACACTTTGTGTCCCCCATAAGGTCATACAAGACCTCAGGGGGACATTTAACTTCACTTTTTTTTTTTTTTTTACACTTGATTTCTCCTGTAACTGGGGCTGACATAGTAGGGAAATACAGGGCTGATCGGGTCTATGAGAGACCCGGCAGCTCCTGCACTCTCCCGGCCCCGGCGATCACGTGACCGCCGGGCTGGAACAGGAAGCGCAATAGCGCTTCCTGATATGTATACACAGTGCTCGTTGAGCGCTGTGTATACAGCGATCTAGAAGGCAGGGACCCCTGGGAACGGTCCCTGCTTCTCTTGGGGTACCCTGCTGTCACTGACAGCAGGTACCCACTGTGCAGCTGCACGATTAGCGTGCAGCTGCTATCTCTGAATGGACGTTTAGAAACGGCCATTCAGAGATAGATAACCACTTCCCGGACGTTTATAGTCAACGGGCGGACGGGAAGTGGTTAAAGGGGTTGTGCCAATTTATGATGTAATAGCAAATCAAAACGACATGCCATCACGTTATGATTGGCGAGGGTCTGGCTTTGGAGAGCCCACTGATCCTGACAGTAAAGGACATGGAATCCTCAGGATAGGTCATCAACATCAGATTGGCAGGGCTCCGACACCTGGCACCCCCACCGATCAGCTGTATGAGGAGACGGCGCGCTCAGTGCACATGTGACATCTCCCATCATTTCCTGTTCATCGCTGCTCTGTCTATGGTAAAGGGAGATGGCATGTGCACAGCTGATCGATGGGTGTGCCAGGTGTCGGACACCCACCGATCTGATATTGATGACCTATCCTGAGGATAGGTCATCAATATTAAAAGCCCAGAGAACCCCTTTAAAGGCTATGGACTCTGATTTTTCTTTTTTTATTCTTTACAAGGGAAGCCAGCAGCAACTTTCTAATTACCCTTTGTTAAAACTTCCCTTCCTTTTTGCTCATGCAGAGTATGTGTCAGTCCCTCATCTAGCTGCTGGTGCTACAGAATCTGTCAGAGATCTGATCCTTTTTCAGACAGCTCTCTCTCTACTCTCACCCTCGCTTCTCTTACTGTTAGAGATAACAGCAGGAGATTATACTAGCATGTATTACTGGGAAGGACACACCCACATGAGTCTGGAATTGGAAGCAGGTTGCAAACTGAAGATTGCAGAGTGAAACCTAGTACAACTTTTTTTTTATTTTATTCAAGGTAACCACCTACATTTATAAAAATCAATTTTCCATGTCAAATATGTCGATAGCTCATTGTATATAGCTAAATATAGGGAATCGGTCAAACTAGCTATATCTACTGTATCTTCCCCCTATTTGATCCTGTATTTTCCCACATGCTTCAAAGGTGGAAAATTAAAAAAAGGGTGGAGATACTTTCAGCGACCTGGAGGGGGCTGTCGAGGATGGTAGTAATGGTAGTGGATATGCTGGTGGTATAAGTACTCACAGATCACTGTGGCGATCTCCAGTCTGGTGCTCCTTAGGGTCATGCAGAGACTGGAAGGCACACATACACCCTTTCCTCCCTCGGGCACACCAAGGGTTCCTGCGTGGTGTTTGTTGGTGTGCCCTTGACAGTAGACGGTTTGTTAGGGTGCAAGGCAGAAGGGCACATGTAGTGGGCCAGCTAAGGTATAGTGGGGTCAATAACCAGGCCGCAGGCTGTAATAAAAATGTTTCCTTACTGTTGTGAAGAAGGGAGTAGTAGTACATACAGCAGTAAAAGGCACGGTTCCAAGAGTAATATTCTTCTAATAGTAAACTATGGACAACAAAAATGATGATAGTTGTAGTATTCCCTCTCTAAAGACATTTTGCAGCCTTTCAATAGATCCATTGGCATGCTATAAGTTTCCTTTTTAACTTCTTCTGCAGTTTCCAGGCTGACGGGTGAAAAACTAAAATATTGCTGGCCAATCCAGCTGAAACTGTGGTTTCCACAGCAGCAAAGTCTTCCTGCCATAGATGTGCACAATACCTTGCTGTTTGAATGCAAAGCACAGCTTGGATAAGGTTCTGGACTTTCTTATCGCCTTCTCCGAGGGATACTCTGGTAAAAAAAGTTGCTTTTTTGGCAGCTGAAGTCCCAGAAATGAAGGTTCTCTGAACTTGGGCCTATATAGTAGGAGCTTTCGCACACATCTTTTAACCAAGGGGCAGACCCAGTCCATCTTCCTGCAACCTAAACAGACTGCCAATTTTTTAACCATTTGGTTTTCCATACAGTGCTTTTAAGTGCATAAACATAATAAATCACGACATTTAACTCAATAACACTGGATTCCCTTTGCAGTTGTCCTACTGGGGTAACGCAAATTCATTGAGTATCCTATGCCTGTCACCTTTGAAGTGCTATTACATGCAAAACAGAAGTTGCGGATAAACAGGTAGAGTTTAGGCTGCGTTTCTGCACACTCCTCTGGAAACTAGTCCAAATCAAACATGGAACAAACAAGAGGGATTGGTATTTATTTTCTCCTATTTTCTAAGGAAGATTTCTTCAGGCTTGTTTGCTTCAGAAGTATGTCAAAAGTCTTGAAAATTGTTGTTTTAACTTTTGCCTAATGTATTTCTAGATTATGTGAAAACAATTCCAATAAGTGAATCAAACTCAGCAGATGGAAATTCAAGGAATACCAGATACATTGCAGACTGTTTGTATGAAATGTATGAAGAAATATTTTTAAGGGAATGCTCCAAAAGAAAAGTATGTATATAATTAGCAACAGAAGAGGTGTAAGGAGAAGTTCTCTTTGCAATTCATCAGATGTCAGACAGGCAAAATGTCTATGGTCATTTAAGTTGTAAAGGTTGCTGTTTAATATTTTTTTTACTTTGTATCTTAGTTACATTTCTAATCTAATATGTAAAGCTGAGTGTATGTGTGTGCGTGTGTATGTCCGCTAAAGGAATCTGCACAGTCGCAGCTACAATCACAAAATTTGGCACACAGGTACAACAGGTGTCCAGGAAGGTTTTAGAACGGGTCTCAGCTCTCCAGGATGTACCGTTCCTGAGATATTCCCCAAAAATGCATTAGCCAATAGAAGCCTGGTCACATGACCCTTATCAGCCAATAGAAGCCCACAGGCAGTTAGTCTCCACACACATCAGGTTTCCGTAACAACCTGGCCAGTTCACTGCTGTAGGTCTGCTTTAAAGAGGCAGAGCACTGTGGATGACACTGTTAAAGGGGTATTCCGGTTACCATAAATATAACTTATATTTTAGACTAACTCATCATCAATCATTACCTCATATAATGTAAATTTCACATATTTACCGTTCAGTAGTAATAAAAGATCTTTTCTTCCACTGCTACCCACTTTCTTCCTAAATTACTATGGCATCAACCTGTAATTAAGGCCATCTTCAAAAGAAGAACTTAAAAGCCCTACTCCCAGGTCCCACTAAGTCACGCCCCCAACTCAGTCAGGCCACGCCCCCTCCATGGCACATCTGACCGGGATTGAAAAAAATGAAGGTAAAAATCAACTTCTGTCAGCTGCAGGGGAGGGAGGGTGACTTTGTCTCTGCAGCTCATGCTCAGACTGCACAGTGCTGCTGCTGAGAGTGAGCTGTTCAAAAGGACATCCCTGTGTCCATCCAGGCCCTGCGCATGACAGAGGACAGGAAGTCTGAAAGCCAGACTGTCCAGCCTCCCCGCAACGTGAAGCCATGCCACCAGTCCCCATGATGCCACACCCCTAAACACGAGGCCACACCCCCGGTTTCATGAAGACACGGAGGAGAAGCTGTCTGAGCGTGAGTTACTGAAAGGGTGGACATCCCTGTGTCCGTCCAGGCCCTGCGCTGGACGGTGGACAGGGAGTCTGAAAGCCAGACTGTCCAGCCTAAAGCTGTGGCTTCATGGGAACTGGGGGTGCTGCTTCACAATTTGGACGCTTCATCCGAAGTCGCTGCGTTCAAAACTTCGGAATAATACTGTATGGAGATTCGTCTCCGTACAGTATTAGAATATATGGGCTCCGTCGAGCCAAAGGTAGTTATTTGCGAATAACTTCGGTAGTTGATTTAAAGTGGAGAACCACTTTAAAACTTGAAACTGAAGTCTGCTTCGGTTCCCACTGGTACCTCTGAACAGCTTTGTACCCGGACAACCCCTTTAAGTAAAAGGCATGCAGGAGACACATATAAACATAAGTATACAAAACGTCACATGGATATACAGATGAGTGGAATAGTATTTGTATATGCAATATAAAGAGGTGGATCCATTAAAGAAAAATACACACACCCATTTTGTAAATAAGTATGCTAGTTTTGGTAAGCAAGATTTTTATTTTATTTATTTTAGATTTTAAATTTGGTTGTCTCTATCTCTGGCTTAATAATCATCGAAGTTCTTATCTTCTATATTTTAGCTGTTTCTCTAACATAATTAATTTTGTCTCTTCATTTCTCATTTTTATACTGCTTACCGCTTCTAACAAATCTTCCCCAGTTCACGCCTCTTTGTGCCAAAATTTCTGGCTTTCATTATAATATTCAAATCTAGCTTAAAACTAATGCAGCCATAGGACATACTGACATCTGTCATTTTATGGCATTTGCAACGTTCCAACAAAAGATATAGCTCCAATCTGGCAAAAGCCTTAGTGCCTTCAGTGATAATGTCCACATCTGTAATGGAGTCTATCAAAAATATATTAAGAGCTCGTAGAAATGATGATACAGTCACCAGCAGATGTTAAACTATTCAGTAACACACATATTTAATAGGAAGAATGGCTACTTCCAGCATTCATCCATAATAATAGTGCCCATAAAAATATAAGACTGCCAGATATGAGACTGCTTGACATCAGCTGTCTGATCTCCAATGACTGACCCAATTACCTTCAATACACAAGCAACAAGGGCAAGAGCAGATAGGGCATATGGGGGCTTTCAGCAATCCAGTAAAAGCAGTGCTAATGCTTCAGTGCTTATGAGTGATCGGCTATTACAAGACACAATGACAGAAGGATTTAAACCTTTTTATCAACTCAGTCTGATACAAAATAGATGACTGTATGAGACGCTTTTGTCTGTGAATTTATGTGTGCAACATGAACTTAATATATGTGGGACAAGTCATCTTAGGTCAATGACATTCAATGACTCTGCGTGCGATGGTTGCTGAATGTACAATATTGCTCTCAATTGATAATCACTGCTATCACAAATGAAATAAATCTTACATGCTAAAAATCTATGTTCTTGCACAGTTACGTGTCCTCCTAATGTCCAACAGTAATAAATGATTTAAGACTCATTTGCATTCAATAAAACCGTGTTGCATCTCATTGTGGTCCATGTAAAATCAGCATAACAGCTGGATTATATTTGTTATAAAACCATTGCATGTAAATCCTGTCATACACTCTAGGTAGCTGGCAGCCGACACCTGTTCCTCCTGACTCCACCATATACATGCACATTCAACTGTGTGACAAACAAGCATATTACCCGACGAAAGAGCGTTTTGATTGTTCACTGAGTAATAGGCGGAACCTTTGCACCGCCAGATAATCGTTAATGAGTGTTCCTATGAACGCTCGTTAGTGATTATCTGGCGGATTCTCTGCCTTTACTCGACAAAGCTGTCTCAAATTATTTTTGTAATGCACCTTTGTTGTGATTTTCATAGTGAATATAGCTCATTTTGTATTGTTACTTACGACCTGAAAATCTGTGTGCAGAAAAAAGGCCACTTTCATATGTATGTGCTTTAGTAAGATAAAACCAGGAATGGGTCCAAAAGATGGAAGAAATGCAAATCTTTTGTTATATTTTTCTCCATTTGTTGTCCACTTCTGGTTTGGGCTTTTATAATATTATTGCAAAATACTGACCAAAATACACCCCTATGTAAGTGGCTTTAAGCATTTTTTGTCACTACATCAGGCACATATGCCTGTACATAAAAAAAGTATACTGTAACAGTCTCATATATATTTTTGTGTGGGCTACTATGGTTTTCTGAATGCAAAAAAAAATTAAGGTATACATTTTATCAAAATCAATGACAGATGTATATAAAGGATTCAGAATATAGCATTCCAGTCTCCAATTAGTCAGTATTCTGTGGTGCCCCCTACCTTTTTGACACAACTGTAGATAGGGACAGATGAGGACAGTGAGTCCCTAAACAAGAACCCAGCTTTTCTTAACTACTTGCAGTGTAAGCACTAAATGGCAGAACCGCTACTGGATGACAGTCCCTACACTAGTATAGGTACAGGACAAACAGGACACACAATATGGACAGCACAAAGCAGAGTTGTGCAAAATGGTTCAAAACCAGACTGGTTATGCAATAGCAAAATGTGAGACAGAGAGTGGTCAGAAGACAAGCCGGGGTCAGAGACACTGGGAACAAATAGCAATACAGGAACCAAGAACAAGGGAACCAGCTAGAGCCAACAAAAATTATCACTGGCACTGGTATGTAGACAAGGAGGGATTTAAATAGACCGCCAGGTCCATGGACCAGAACCTGATTGGTTCAGTGGCCTGGAACTCAATAGGTCAGATAAAAGCTAAACGGTTAACTGGGCAGATGGACTGTCTCCCTCAGTACACGCACACTGTGGGGAGAACAGAACATTGCACTGGCTGCTAAGCTGTGGCAAAGCTGAGGATCGTGCCGCTGGATAATGGACAGGTCCTTACACTTTGTCTCCATGCTTCACCTAATAGATTCCCTTATTCCCTGTTTAGGAACTCTTTAAGGAGGAACAGGGGAAAAATTACAATCACCAAGCCATCTATTGACATACAAAACCTAGACTTTTCAACTCTACGGCACTACAGTAGCCACAGATGACAAGATTGCAAAAGATTATCATTAGAGATGAGCATGCTCGAGAGCAATTTTCGAGTAGTAGCGTACGCATTTTATAATCTGTACGCTAATGCATACGCATCTTATAATCTGTACACTAATGCGTACAAATTGCAAGATGCGTACACATTATCGTACAGATTAGAAGATGCATACGCTACTACTCGAAATTGCTCCCGAGCATGCTCAGCCAAGCATGCTCGCTCATCTCTAATTATCATCTATCCTTCAGAAGTAAATTAGTTTAATATCCTTTAAAAGACAAGCATTTTTGATGCAATCTACTCATCTTGCTAGATGGACTTTGGATCTCCAGTATCTATTTGCTACATCTGCAACGGATATTTGGGTCAACATGTAAATGACACAGGATTATCAAGAACAAAGGAAAGGAAGAAGCTCTGCACTTTAAGGGGCCGTTCAGACGGCCGTAGTATTGCGGATCCACAAAAATGAGGATCCGCAATACTGCGAATATGCCTGCCATGTGTTCCGCAATTTGTGGAACACACAGCCGGGCGCCCTGTTCAAAATGCCTATTCTTGTCCGCAAGAGCGGACAATAATAGGACATGTTCTATTTTTTTTTTGCAGAGCCACAGCTGCCCGCTCTCATTGAAGTGAATGGGGCCGAATCGGTTGTGTGAATGGGCCCTTAGTATCATACTACTGTAATGCACATATAATAAGTTTATTTTCACTGCTGTTCTTACCACTTAAACTATATTTGTAGAAAATGTTTGATGATGGCTAGATGTCCTTAAAGTCTTAAAAAGGACGTCATGTTCTCCAAAAATGGAAGCTGCTGTTGCCTGACTCACGGCCACAGAACATATTGTACCACTGTCTTTTTTTTCCCAAGGCCCACCGTTCCTAAGCAAATAATGTTGTTAGTTTTGGCTCCTGATATGCTATTGGGTCTATGCACTGTCAAGGGGGTGGTCCCCAGAGCTGATTCTCAACCGGAAGTAAACCAAAGAACTCTGACAATATCTGCACTGATTGAAACATGCAATTTTTCAGGGGTTTTCAAGTCCTATAGCAAAACCTATAAAAACAGTATACAAAATACCAACCCAGAGCATGATGGAGTTTTATTTAAAAACATACCACAAACACTACAAATGACACAAATCAAAATGTAGAGAGATTTACATCTTGGTAAAAATGCTGTATTTGAGACCAGCCTAAAGGGGCTTTCCAATCTTGTCAAGTGTCATTTTGGCATATTACTAGGTTATGTCATTACATGATCAATGGGGGTCCAAGCTTTGGGAATGAAGGGAGCAAAGAGCTGTGTCCCCTTCCAATCACAGAGGCACACCCAGCCAACCACCTAGTGCTAAATCTTCCTGCAGGTCTTTTGCATTCAAGCAGGGGTCCTGTTTTGTCTTGTCTTTCCATAAATCCTGCAAGCAACTGTCTCCGAAATTTTTCTTGGTCTTCAGACTTTCTCCTGACCTCCATTGTTCCTGTTAACTGCTTGTTTGAACTGCGACAATGGCAACCTGTAAACGCTTTGATATCTTTTTATAGCCCTCTACTGCCTTGTAGGCCTCAACCATTTTCATTTTCAGAGTATTAGGCAGCTGCTTAGAAGAACCCATGGCTGCTGTTCTTAGGACAAGTTTTGAATTTTACATCACCTGGCATTTCCTAATGATGATTGTGAACAAGCCTTAATCCTAACAAGCTATTTAAGGTCTGAGACCTTGGCCAAAGTTATCTGAGCGCTCAAATCTTCATGGATTCCCATACTTTTGCAAGGTATTCCTTTCCTTTTTCACTGTAAAGCTGTACAAAACCAATATAATACAAGAAAAAAAAGAATCTGTACCAGAAACTCAATTCTATGAATCTGTATGGGGTTGCTTTTTATGACCTGCACATGGATCTCTACATGTGGCATTCCACTGCAGCTTGTGAATATACTCTTGGGGCAAGGCCACACATTCAGGTTTCTTGGTGCAGTTTTGGAAGCCAGGAGTGAATTAAAAAAAATGAAAGAAGTCATATCTGTCCTTTCTCTGCTTTTATGATTCACTACTGATTTTGGTTCCAGACCGTAATACTAGTAGAAATGCAGATAATAATAATAGACAAAAGATAAAACAGCTTCTCTGTGTGTAGTGGAGGGTTTCGCCATAGAGTTTAATTAAGTCAAAGTTTTCAGGATTTATACAGGTATTTAATCCTACCTAAGGGGCTCTGTGGTCTCCATGTTTAACATCAGAATATAATTTAAGTATAATTTGCTGAAAATTTCACTATTAAATGACACTTTTTGGTTATAGACTTCTAAAAAAAAGTGATCTCTGAAGACATTCTCTGCTTCTTCACTGCTGTGGTTACTGTGGTCGCTTGTTAAAAACTGACTTGAATGAGATCTATTATCTAGTGAAAAGGAAAAGTGGAGGAGGAGTTGTCCATAGTAATGGACGGTTGACTGTAACTTTTCTTTTGCACTAGCTATCTTATATCTCCCCGATCCTTTCCTAGCAGTTGTTTGCAGAAGTATGCAGACCCTGGCACACATATGGACAATGAGCTATGAAATGTGGTGAAATTTGTGATGATAATGGCCATGTCATTTTATGTCAAGTGAAGGCTGATTCAGGTGTTTGTACCTGTCAATGACCAGACAGAATGTCACTAAATGTCAAGTTAAATAGTGTATAATTGTGGGTCAATCTAGAAAATGTTTAAGAGGGATAAAGGAGGACAGGCAAATGTGACATCCTGCAGCACTGCTTTTGAAGATATAAGCATTTCAGTCATTTCATTTCAGTCATGAACCAGAGAGTTGAAAGTGCAGTATAGGGTGTTTGTAATTGTCTTTCATTAATTTGTCCTTATCATTACTCTTCAGTGATAGGGAAATAATTAAAAAGGGAGGTCCCGCCTCTATAAATCTTTTGCCCAGTACTTTAATCAGCTATTGACTGTGACTGACAAGTCATTCGAGCCACCACAGCTGAATGGCCCTGATAGGAGAAAATTGTCCCCAATCTAAATTCATAATTATTGCTTTTATTAGTCAATAACCCAATGATTTCCCAACATAATGCTATATATATATATATATATATATATATATATATATATATATATATGTAATACATACACACACTGTATTTTCCACCATATAAGATGTGGGGGAAAAATGTCAGCGTCTTATGGAGTGAATAATAATAAGGAGGTACAGCAGGACTAGGGAGTAGCGAATACACTGTTTCCTGTGCCGGATCTGTACACAACACTTCCTGGTCTTCGTCTGCTGGCGCTGCATGCCCTACTGTGACCTGAGAACAGCGTGAGCGATGTCGGTGCACTCTGTGACCCCGTGCTGTGTGATGTCAAGTCACATAACAGCAGAGAAGGAAGAGCACTGAATATCAGGGGCATCAGCAGCATCCAGAACATGAGGTGAGTTGATTGTTTTTTTGGGGGGGTTCTGATCTAAGTTCTTATTAACATGGGGTTCTAATCTGAAGTCTCACTGGAGGTCTCATTAATATTGGGGATTTGATCTGATATCTGAATGCAGGTCTTATTAACACTGGAGATCTGATTTCAGGTCTGATTGGGAATCGTATTAACACTGGAGGTCTGATTTGAGGTCTGATTGGAAGATTTATTAACACTGGGGGCCTGTTCTGAAGTATGTTTGGGGGTCTAATTAACATTTGGGGTCTGACCTGTGGTCTGATTAACACTGGGGGAAATACTATATATATATATATATACATATATAGGCCTCATTCACATATACGTGGAATGAGGGGGGAAAGACTATATATAGATATAGATATACACACAAAGAAAAGTGTTGAAATAAAAGCAGTATATAAACATGGTCCTGTGTATATTACCTACTGTATACATGTGTGTGCTCCGTCCACCATCACTGCTTAACGTCTTAAGGACCCAGATATTTTCAGTTTTATTTTTTTTCATTTTAATTTTTTACTCCCATTTTTATTTTTCTGTTCACATAGCCATAAGAGGGATTGTTTATTCGCAGGACAAGTTGTTGGCGCCAAGTTATATTGCATAGAATCTTATTTATTGTAATCCATGCAGAGGTAAAACAGGAGGATAGCAACAGCACACAACCTATGGTAGTTTTGCATCCTCAAATGGATGGCTTTGAGAAAGCGCTTGAGGACGTGAAACTATACGCTGTGTGCTATCCTCCTGTTTCTCCTCTGCATGGATTACGATAAATAAGATTACATATTCTTGGCGAGTGGCGTTAATTTCATCCTTATGGATTCAAGCTTCCGAACTACTGTAACTGCAGAGCACTGCTAACATACATGTGTGAAACCTGAGGCTCCTTCCTTCCAAAAGTAACAGACGCAGAGTGCTGAGTAACTCTTGGGGTTGTTCAAGAATTTTGGCGCAGAGGCAGCAAAGTGTTTTCTTGTTTGGTTTCTGCCTGCCATTGAATTGAATAGGAGGCAGAACAGAAGATTGTGGAACGACGAATTAACGTTGCGGCCATAAAAGCAAGGTATTGCTTTAATGACATTCCCTATGCCGAAAAAATGACCTGTTCATTCTCCAGGTCAATACAATTACAGTGATACTATATATATATATATATATATATTATTTATGGAGAGAGAAGGAGAGAGAGAGAGTTTTTCTTGTGTTTTATATCTTAAAAAAAAAATAAAAACTTGGAAAAAAAAGGTTTTGTTTGCATCCCCATATTCTGACCCCCATAACTTTTTTATATTTACATCTATGGAGCTGTGTGAGTGCTCATTTTTTGTAGCTTTTATTGCTATCATTTTGGAATGTTTATCACTCTTTTTTAATTTTTTGGGGGAGGTGAAGTGAACAAAAAGCAGCGAATCGGCCACTTTGATTTTTTTTTACATTACATATTCACCGTATGGGATAAACATGTTTATATTTTAATAGTACAGGAATTTTGGCATGCGGCTATGCCTTTACTGTTTATTTATTTTTAATATGGGGAAAGGGGATGAATTGGATTTTTACAATTTTTTTACACTTATTTTAAGTCCCTCTGCGGAACTTGAAGATGTAATTGCTTCTCGCATAGACCACAATGATTTAACATTGCATGGTAACATAATTTGTAAGGCTGAAAAAAGACATCCTTCCATCCAGTTCGGCCTGTTATCATGCAAAACAGATCCAGAGGAAGACAAAAACCCTCATGAGGTAGAAGCAAATTTTCCTAATTTTAGGGGCTAATAATTCCTTCCGACTCCAAACAGGCAATCAGAATAACTCCCTGGATCAACGACCCCTCTCTAGTAACTATAACCTGTAATATTATTACCCTCCAGAAATACATCCAGGCCTCTCTTGAACTCTTTTAGTGAACTTACCATCACCACCTCCTCAGGCAGAGAGTTCCATAGTCTCACTGCTCTTACCGTAAAGAATCCTCTTCTATGTTTGTGTACAAACCTTCTTTCCTCCAGACGCAGAGGATGTCCCCTCGTCCAGTCACAGTCCTGGGGATAAATAGATGATGGGAGAGATCTCTGTACTGACCCCTGATATATTTATACATAGTTATTAGATCTCCCCTCAGTCGTCTTTTTTCTAAAGTAAATAACCCTAATGTTGATAATCTTTCTGGGTACTGTAGTGCACCCATTCCAGTTATTACTTTAGTTGCCCTCTTCTGAACCCTCTCCAGCTCTGCTATGTCTGCCTTGTTCACAGGAGCCCAGAACTGTACACAGTACTCCATGTGTGATCTGATTAGTGATTTGTAAAGTGGCAGGACTATGTTCTCATCATGGGCATCTATGCCTCTTTTGATGCAATCCGTAATCTTATTAGCCTTGGCAGCAGCTGCCTTGCAAGTTGCGCTCCAACCTCAATAATTTCTATGGTTGCAGTGCTACACTGCAATCCTTGGTCGCACTCAAGATCATCGTGTAGCCCCAGCCTTACACACTGCACGCAGATACTAAGAGATGACAACACAACATACCCAAAACACAGTACAAGCATATAAAAGCAGACCACAGTGACAGCTGAGTTGCTGGTGGGGAACAATGCACAATTTTGTCAATCGAACACTTACATTTTTTCTAAAACATCCCATTAAAAATGTTAAAGTTAAAAATCCGAAAAAACAAACAACAGAATTCTTGCCAAAAAAGCCCTTATCTGCAGGGATTCCGAATTCTTCCTACATAATGGAGCTTAGAAATCTGTGGCTCCGTGAATGTTAAGATACATACTGTATGTATAACCGCAGTCTTTTTTATTCTCAGAACTGTGGTCTTTCAAAGCAGCAGTTCTGAATATTTCAGCTCAACAGGCAGAATACTCACAAGCTATGAAGCCTTCCTTGACGGCATGAGCCAAAGCAACTGCATATAAAAAAGTAAATTGGCCATTTTCAGATTGTATGAAACTAGAACAATCTTTAAGCCAATACCTCTATAACTCCTAAACAGTTATGTAAGGAAGCATTGAGGAACAACTCAAAAAAGAAGGATTTGAACAGATCCATTAATCTTCCAAATCTCTTTTCACCAACACAAACATTTAAGGAGTTCTGGGGTCTATATTAATACAAAAGTCCCCTACAGAGGTGGGACTTGGATGAGGTGACATTTTCTTTTAGACACCCCTTCCAGAGATAGTTGGTGCCTATAGAAAAAGGCTGGGATACATGCTCCTTTATGCTGCATTCTAGTCTGGTGCCCAATAAATGTGGAAGTGCTAATGTTTCATAATGTGCACCACTTAACATACTGGAAAAGAAGTCCAGGATACAAAAAACATCTGTTACATAAAGTGGTGGACTGACCATTTGGGTAAAATTAATCACATTTCACCACCTGTACCCTCGACCTAATCCCGTTTCAACTCATCCTTAACCTTACCACTACAGTTATCTCTGTCCTAACCCACCTCTTCAAACTATCACTAACCACCGGCATCTTCTCTTCCCCTTTTAAATATGCCACATCATACCCATAATCAAGAAGCCTTCCCTGGACCCATCCTCTTTATCCAGCTATCGTCCCATCTCACTTCTACCATTTAAATGAAAAATCATAAAACAGCATATCCATCTCAAACTGTCCTACCTCCTCTCATCCCACTCCCCTTTTTATCCACTAAAATCCAGTATCTTGCCCCACTCCACTAAAACCACTCTAACCGAAGTCATCAATGATCTGATGGCTGCCAAACTAAACATCATTACTCTGCACTCCCCTCCTTGACTTGTCCCCCGCCTTTGACACAGTCGACCCTCTCTCCTGTTGTGAACTTTCTCATCCCTTGGCATCAGAGGTCCTCCTCGCACCTCACCAACAGAACCTTTGGTGCTTCCCATTTATACACTAAATCCTTATCACGCCCTCGTTCTGTTGGTGTCCCTTAATGCTCTGTCCCCCACTTTTCTCCATTTATACATTTGGCCTGGGACAGCTAATAGAGTCCCATGGCTTCCAATACCACCTCTATGCTGATGACACTCAAATCTACCTCTCCAGCCTAGATGTCAATTCCCTGCTATCCAGAATCCAAGCGTGTCTATCATTCTTCTCCCACTTTTTAAAACTCAACATAGAGAAAACATAATTTCCTAAGTCACTCAGCCCCCTACCAGATCTATCCATTACAGTTAATAGTACCATGCTTTCTCCAGTCTCAGAGGTCTACTGCCTGAGGAGAGTCTCCCATATGGACTACTGCAACATTCTCTTTTGCGGCCGCTCATCTATCACCCTTGCACCCGTACAACCTATCCTCAACTATGCTGCCCGATTAATCTACTCCCCTTGTGTTTCCCCTGGCTTTCCCCCTGCTAATCCCTTCACTGGCTTTCCATTGCCCAGCAAATTCAGCTCAATATGCTAAAAATTATATATTAGGCAATCTAAAACCTGTCCCCTCCTTACATCTCTGACCTGCTTTTCCAATACATCTTCATGTATATTTTGCAATCCTCACAAGACCTTCTTTTTGGCTTTCCTCTAGCCTGTTCATTGCATAATTGTCTACGAGGTTTTTCACACGCATCCCCCATATGCCGGAACTCGTTACCCCAGCATATCAGACTCTCCCACAACATCCAAACCTTCAAAAGCAACCTGAAAACCAACTTCTAAGCATGCTGCCACCATACATCCAGATGAGCAGTTTTTACCCTTACTTACCGTGTCTTTCCTCTCTCCCTTGTAGATTGTAAGATCTCGTAGGCAGGGTCTTTTTCCCCTCTGTACCAGTCTGTTAATAAGATCATGCCTATTGTACTTGTGTTTTTATATTATGTATGTATACCTTATCTTAGATGTACACTGTCATGCAATTAATGGCACTCCCAAATAAAAAATAATAATAAAGGGGTGTTTTGGCTATCATGGTTGTGTAACATAATGTCTTCATGGAGAGCAAGTCTTTATGGATGAAAATCAATGAGAGATGTTATTTTCCCTGTAAGGACTGCTTTATGGAGATGGGGGGAGCGGGAATTAAAATAAAATAGGTAAGATCATTAAACACTCTCTTTAACCCTTTTCAGCCCTGGACGATTTTCCGTTTTTGCATTTTGCATTTTCACTCCTTGCCTTCCCGAAGCCATACCTTTTTTTATTTTTCAGTTTATATAGCACTATTATAGTACTTTCTAATGCCAGCATTTAATATTGCATAAGATGTAGTGGGCATCTGGAAAAAAATTTCAGATGGGGTGGAATTGGGAAAAAAACACAATTCCACCATAGTTTTATGGAATTCGTTTTCATGGTGTTCCCTATGCCATAAAACTGACCTGTTACTTTCATTGTACGGGTCACTACAATTACGGTGATACCACATTTCTTTTTTTGTATTTCAAAAGTTAAAAAAAAACTTTTTCTTTAAATTGCCATATTCTGACCCCCATAAAATTTTTACAGTTAAAGTGGTATTCCGGTTATAACAAGATTAGATTGGAGGGGGTTCAATCACTGGGACCCCCACCGCTCACGAGAAATGGACAGAGCAGCTGGTTGGAAATGCTCACCACTACTCAATTCATTTCTGTGGGAGCGCCAGAGACAGCTGAGGGTTAATTTTTTTTTAAAGGGGCAATCTGTAGCTTTTAGTTATCCAACTTGGAATGTGCATGATTTTTTCCATCGCTTTTTTTTTGGGGGGGGGAGTCTGTGATTATCGCCAATCACAGACATTAGTTCCTGGTCTCTGCTGCGTGAAATAGCAGAAACCTGACAGCTATCGCGCCCACTCCATTCTGGAGTTTTTAAAGACCCAACTAGCCCCGTTATGGGTTAAACCTTCTAGGCATGCAAAAAAAAAAAAATCTCTCCTGAGTGGCAGAACCGAGATGGAATACATGTTATAATTTCATACATTCCAGCTCCATATACTGGTGTTGAACTAAGAATGACCAAAAATAAAGTTCTTACTGTGACAGTTGTCTTGTCAGTCTTCTTTGACCACCAAAGTGAACCTGAAGTGAAAGAATAGATATAATGTTACACCCTCGCATAGACTTAAAGGCTATGGTCGTGGTCATTTTGGGCTGCAAATCAATTTTTCAGTTGGTCTTTATTAAAACATTTCAGCCCTTTTCCCTGTAGATATATCAGTCTCTGTGTTGCAGAGTACTAGGCCTTCTGTTCACAGTGAGTTCCGTTAGAATTAAGTCCTGACAACTCATGTCTAGCCCTTATCTCTGAATTCCTGACAACTCATAAACACTCAGTATAGCTAAATTCTTATCAAAATTATAATATGGCTTAAATAAGTGCTTATGACTTGTAAACTGCCAGGATCTCAGACATAAGGGCTACACATAACCCAGAAGAGCTGCTGTCTGACAGGACTCACTGTGAACAGAAAGTCTGCTACTCTGTAAATACACAGAGACTGACATTTGTACAGAGAAAATGGCAGAAAAGTTTTAATAAATTCCAACTGAACAAAACTTGTAACCCAAAATAAGTAGAATGTAATAATATAACATTGCTCCCAAAGGTGTTCAAAACCATTACTATTTTCATAGACAGACCTCATTGACACTGACAGGTGATAAGACATGTGCCCATTTTTAAAATCATCAGGTGCCACATGTACTATCAGCAAAATCTCATCAATTTATGTGAATCCAACACACAACATCAAATTCAACAATGTAAATTTGCCACCATTTTCTAAATAGTGTGACGTGTCTCCAACAATTGGAGATGCTCATGATATAACACTTCAGAAGAAAACTTTTAATTAAAGGGGGTTCCGCAGCTTTAACTAGATTTTCTCTTTCAGTTAACCTGTACGAGAGTTTCAGCAGTACTTACTGTTCCGCTTTGCCACTGATTACACCAACTTGGCTGTGATCACCTGACATCACATAATGTACAGGGTGGGTCATTTATATGGGTACACCTAAATAAAATGGGAATGGTTGGTGATATTAACTTCCTGTTTGTGGCACATTAGTATATGGGAGGGGGGAAACTTTTCAAGATAGGTGGTGACCATGGCGGCCATTTTGAAGTCGGCCATTTTGGATCCAACTTTAGTTTTTCCAATGGGAAGAGGGTCATGTAACACATCAAACTTATTGAGAATTTCACAAGAAAAACAATGGTGTGCTTGGTTTTAACGTAACCTTATTCTTTCATGAGTTATTTACACGTTTCTGACCACTTCTAAAATGTGTTCAAAGTGCTGCCCATTGTGTTGGATTGTCAATGCAACCCTCTTCTACCACTCTTCACACACTGATAGTAACACCGCAGAAGAAATGCTAGCACAGGCTTCTAGTATCCGTAGTTTCAGGTGCTGCACATCTCGTATCTTCACAGCATAGACAATTGCCTTCAGATGACCCCAAAGATAAAAGTCTAAGGGGGTCAGATCGGGAGACCTTGGGGGCCATTCAACTGGCCCACGACGACCAATCCACTTTCCAGGAAACTGTTCATCTAGGAATGCTCGGACCTGACACCCATAATGTGGTGGTGCACCATCTTGCTGGAAAAACTCAG
This sequence comes from Rhinella marina, assembly GCA_900303285.1. Taxonomy (NCBI): domain Eukaryota; kingdom Metazoa; phylum Chordata; class Amphibia; order Anura; family Bufonidae; genus Rhinella; species Rhinella marina. Next base: position 331,121 of record ONZH01030759.1, on the reverse strand, counting down.
GGAACGTGCCAGCTTCAGTGCATAAAGAGGGAAACACATCATCATGTAGCAGTTGAACTAAAGTTGGATCCAAAATGGCCGACTTAAAAATGGCCGCCATGGTCACCACCCATCTTCAAAAGTTTCCCCCCTCCCATATACTAATGTGCCACAAACAGGAAGTTAATATCACCAACCATTCCCATTTTATTTAGGTGTATCCATATAAATGGCCCACCCTGTACATGCAGCTGAACTGGAAGAAACAGGAGCACATCCCATCAAGACCTCAGCAGAAGAACCCATAGTCAGTCAGGTGGTCACGTGATGGCAGCTGAGATCATGGAATCAGCAGCACAATGGAAGGGTAAGTACTGCTGAAATTGTCTTCCTTCCACAAGTTTGCTGAAAGAGAGAATTTAGGTAAAGCTTTGGAGAACCCCTTTAAATCAAACCAGAATCAGGCTGTATGAAGTTAGTTTAATTCTTTTTGTCCAAAAATTTCTTAAAAGGATCATTCTTGGCACAACTTAAAAATTGTGTTACATGCACATGAATGGTTAGTGCATGACACAGGGATTTAAGGACACCACTCGGAGCATCTTCGTGTCATCTACCATCCTAGCAGGCCTTGCACCAGCCGCGGATCTGTTTTACCAAGAATTTTCATTTAATACATTCTTGATCCTCCACTTAACATTCACATCCTAAGGGTATGTGTGCAGAGGTCTTTTTAAAATCTGCAGCAGAAATCCATGCAGAAATACAAGGCTGACCGTCGGATTTCTGTGAACTAGTATTTAGCCCCTGCCATGGGGCCACACATGCCCCATCCAATGGAGCTAATCTGCATCTACTCACCTAGTGAAGTTTCTGAATGGAAGTTTTTTGGGGGGGGGTTTGTGATACAGATTTCGAATTGAAAACAATGTGAGATAGATTTTGGCGTGACATATGTGCCGAAATTCCCAAGCAAAATCTACTGTATGCACATACTTCATTTGAGCAGATGCCTTTAATTTTCACAGCAGGCTGCACTGTACACTGACATCAGTAAGCTGAAATAATCAGTTCAATGTGAGAGCTGTATTCAGCATTCAGGGCCTGAAGCAAGCTCCTACATCATCACAATGACATCAAGGTCTTCTACCTCACTACATATGGGGGAAGGTGGTGATGCTGGAAACACATGATCTTGGCTTGCGCCCATTAGACATTTATCATAGGGAATCTAAATATAGAGGATTGCAGAGAAAATCTAGATAATGATATCCACGCTAACTCCAAGCCAAAATAAAAATGAGACACGCAAGAAACACAATATGAACCATGATGTATTACAACATGGAGGACTAAAAAAAAGGATTGATGCCCCCTGGTTCTTGGAAATGGTCGGACCTACACCTAACTTATGACTGAATGAATCTGCAGCTGTAGAACTATATACTAATTCACACTTGCTTATTTCTGCTTACTTTGCTTATGTTGCCTGTGAACAAGTGAAACTTTCAAGTGTTCAGGTAAGGACTATCGCTGACAAATAACAAGTGATATTTCATTGCTTTCTGTCACAGCAGAGAATAAACAAGGCTTCATCCCTCATAAGACTGTGGCTGGAATGAAATGATTCTGTGTACTGAAAAACATCCAAGCTATGAAATTTCCCTTTTCCTTTGGGTTTATAACTCAAGCCAGAAAAGAGAATTGCAATATACTGATGTAAATGAAAAGCATTATTAAGACAAAAAACTTTACAATGTAAAAAGATCAAAAAAAGATTCAGAACCTATAATAATGTTATTGACAAAAGTAGTGTTCTGTCATAGCCATTACACAGAATTTTCTCTAAATGAAAAGAAGAAAGAGATGGAAAGAAGGCAGTAACACACTTACTGATCCTATTAGCTCTCCACAGAGCTGTGTTCCATCAGACCAAGCTTCAAATGAACATAACTTTCTGAATGCAGTGAGGGCTATTTCTTAACAGAGGCAAATCCTTCTGAAGTTTCCCTCATATACACGGTCATATCGATTCTGCAGCCCAAAAATCACAGATCTTGAAAATACAGATGCGACCTGTGTTCCGTCCATATATTATTTTGCCTACTCATTGACTTCAATGGGTCTGGGGTCCGCATTTTGAGGATGTATTCTATCTTTTTGCAGGGCAGACATACGGATGCGGAAAGCACATGGATGATCAGTGTGGTGTCGCAGGATAGAACTACAGATGCGGACAGCACATGGTGCTACAAAATAGTCATTATGTTGCTGGTACTTAGTATTTGGTCAGAACTCACATGTAGTACCCGAAAACACATTGGGGGAGATTTATCAAAACTGGATCAAAGGAAAACTGGCTTAGTTGCCTATAGCAACCAATCACATTTTACCTTTCATTTTTCAATGGCGCCTTTGGAAAATGAAAGGTGGAATCTGATTGGTTGCTATGGGCAACTAAGCCAGTTCTACTTTACAGCAGTTTTGATAAATCTCCCCCATTATTTTCCAAAGTCTGACATTTTCCAGTGCTCAGTGTCAGTGCTGACAGTGACCGTGTAGTGAAACAAATTCCCTGAGGAATAACAGAGGGGTTCTCAGAAAACATAGAACAGATATTTACTAGATGTTTCAGGAGATCTGGCAGATTATTAGCATTAGTCAGCAATTTCTTTACTTATACAACCCCTATATGTACTTACTAGTTTTATTGCTTGCGATATTCTTTCCTAGAATTCTACAATCTGAACACCTTGTCATACTACAAATATCTCTGTCAACACTAGGTGTTAAGGCCCCTTTCAGACGAGTGAGTTCCTTGCTCCGGACTCACAGCATATGCGGCAGCTCCCGTCCTGACCTCCCAGCACTGACAGGGTCGCATAGCATTATATTGATTTGCATTATGTCAGTGTTATCCAATACATTCCAGAACTCTAAGGCTTACATAGCATCACAAATCAATATAATGCTACGTAACCCTGTCAGTGCTGGGAGGTAATGACGGGAGCTGCTGCATACTCACGCTGCAAGTCTGGAGTGTGGAACTCGCTTGTCTGAAAGGGGCCTAAAAGTAATATTCATATTGGCTGCATGTGCTGCCTGACTGCAACACTTTCAGTAACTATAGGAGTAGTTGCTAATGCACTGTTCAAATACTAGAGTGAGACAGAGGACATGATATAGAACCAAAAAAGGAATTAAAAAAAAAAGAAAGAAAAAAATAGAAAGGTTCTTCCCTTTCAACCCGCATAATAAAAATAAACATTATGAGCTGCTCAAGCACATTCATGGTAAATTACATATTGCTGATCCTAAAATGTGACACCACAGCCCACATTTTACATGGCTTTTCTTCTATTGTAACTGGAGGTAAACATATGTCGTAGTATACAATCCTCACACTAATTCATTGGATAAACCAAAAGGAAGTGACTTAGGGTAAATTAGCAGCATTAAATGTGAAATGCTTTTACTTTCCTGCCCCCCTCCTTCAACAAACTCTAGCTAAAATGAATAGCATGAAACAATAAAGACAGCTTAGAATTACAAAATATAGGTTTGGAGCTAACCACTAGTTTGTGTGGGAAGCCAAGAAAATTATGCTTCCAGGCACAATAGAGAAAATAACGCAGGTAATAGTTATAATCTTTATTTCTTTTGAAAGATTTGTCAAATACAAAAAACTTGGCAATAGTGTTCCATTTTTTAGCATAAATAATGTTTTGTGGATTTGCAATAAATGTTACCATTGGTTTCATTTTGGGATGAGGTTGGAAACTTGTGGTTACCATGGGTCACTTAACCAGTTTTGAAAAGCCATTAGACTGGAAACATCTGGACGTTCCTCGTTCATCTCTGCAAGGACATTTTTGAACGTCCTTGTAGAGATGGCAGCTGCACGGAGATTGTGCAGCTGCTGGAGTGGACAGCCAGATGTCAGTGACGGCAAAGCTCGCCACTGAGAAGGCAGAGCTTTTTTATCATCCCTGCTAAATAAGTACTGTGTTTACAGATAAAGCAATGGAAATGCCTCTTTCTGCTCTGGTCCTAACGATCATGTGAACGCTGGATGCCAGGTAACTGCAGGAGCTGTAAAATTACTGTAACGGAAAGGGGACATAATTTGTCCCCTTTCTGATGGAGCAATTTTCCACTTCTTCATTTTCATTTTTTACTCCGCGTTCCCAGAGCTATTACTTTTTTATTTTTCCATTCACATAGACATATGAGGATTTGTTTTTTTTGTGGGATAAGGCCCCAATCACACGACCCTATTTTTGCGGCTCCATTGAAATGAATGGGTCCGTATCCAATCTGCAAAAAATGTGGATTGGATGTCGACCCATTTATTTCAATGGAGCCGCAAAAATGCAGACAAGAATAGGCATTGTTACAATGGGTCTGCAAAAAATGGCAATGACAATGACATCTGTATTTTTTTTCGGATCCCTGTTTTTTCAGACATGCAAAATACATGTGGTCATCTGAATACACCCCAAGTTGAACTATCTAATGGCACCATTTAATATTAAATATGATGTATTATGGGGGACTTCAAGTATCCACATATAGACTGGGAAACCGAAACCTGTGGATCTCGTAAAGGAAAAAGGGTCTTGGCAATAACCAAGGACAATTACATTTCCCAACTGGTTCAGGACCTGACTAGAGGGACGGCCATACTGGACTAAGTATTAACCAATAGACCTGACAGAAAAATATACGTGCAGCTAGGGGGACACCTAGAAAATAGTTACCATAAAATAATAACCTTCCAATTGTCAATCAAAAGAGTGTTTCTTCAGGGAGGCACAACAAAGTTTGAAAAAGCAAAGTTTGACCAGCTAAGAAAGGCCATTATTTTGAAAAGAATCCTAAACTGTAATTGTACATATCTTATGGGTATAAAAGGTTGAAGAACAATACAAAATACTAGATGGTGGATAAATAGGAAGGAAGCAAAGGAAGCAATAAATGACAAAAAGAGGAAAAAAAATAAAAGCAGCCAAACTAGAGACAGAGAGATTCATTGCCAAAGACAGTAAAACTAACGATAAAATGTTCTTCAATTGTATAAATGGTAAAAAGTTTAAACTTGAACGTGTTGGCCCTTTACAGAGTGATGAGGTAGGGCTGTAGAGAGCGATGAGGAGAAAGCGTAACAATGAAATATCTTTTTCTCCACTATATTCACTAAAGAAAACAAATTGCCAGTAGAAATGCAGAATATAAAAGTAAATTCCCCATTAAAAGTGTCCTGTCTGACCCAGGAAAAAGTGCAGCGGCGTCTTAAAAAGATTAAAATAGTGAAATCACCAGGTCCAGATGGCATATACCCATGTATTTTAAGAGAATTATGTAATGTCATAGACAGATCCTTATTTCTGATATTTAAGGACTCTATACTGACAGGGAGTGTTCCACAGGAAAAGAGGCATAACAAATGTGGTGCCAATATTCAAAAAGGGGTCAAAAGCAGAGCACGGAAACTATAGGCCAGTAAGTTTAACATCTGTCATGGGTAAACTGTTTGAAGGTTTTCTAATGGATGCTATCTTGGAGTACCTCAATGAAAATAAGCAAATAACTCCGTATCAGCATGGCTTCATGAGGGATCGGTCATGTCAAACTAATTTAATCAGTTTCTATAAGGAGACTTGATCGGGGTGAGTCAATTGATGTCATATACTTGACTTGTCCAAAGCATTTGATACTGTGCCACATAAAAGGTTAGTATATAAAATGAGAATGCTTGCACTAGGAGAGAATGTCTGTATGTGGGTAAGTAACTGGCTCCGTGATAGAAAACAGAGCTTGGTTATTAATGGTACACACTCAGATTGGGTCACTGTCACTAGTGGAGTACCACCAGGGTCAGTACTGGGCCCTATTCTAGAAGGCTTGCACAGTAATAAAAATCAATTTTTACAGATACACTGGGTAACACTGGGTAACATGGAAAAGGACTTAGGAATTTCAGTGATCTGAAAACTTAACTGTAGAGACCAGTGTCAGGCAGCTGCCACTTTACAAATCACTAGTCAAACCACACATGGAGTACTGTGTACAGTTCTGGGCTCCTGTGAACAAGGCAGACATAGCAGAGCTGGAGAGGGTTCAGAGGAGGGCAACTAAAGTAATAACTGGAATGGGTGGATTACAGTACCCAGAAAGATTATCAAAATTAGAATTATTCAATTTAGACTTCTGGAGAAGGGTCATTGATCGAGGGAATTATTCTGCCTGCCTGATTGCAGTAGGGAAGGAATTTTTTTTCTCCTAAAATGTGGAAAACTGGCTTATGGCGTTTCCTATGCATTAGGGTTGTCACGATACCAAATTTTGATTTGGTTTTGATAAAAAAAGTACTGCGATACTCAATACCATTCGATACTACGCAAAAAAATAAAAACACCTAAAAAAGTTGCGTGCATTCAGCATTTTATAAAACGTCCAGCCCATAATACAACAGTCCTATCCTATTTTTTGGGGGGGACAAGGTGACTAAAAAATGGCGAATCGTGCAGTTTTTATTTATTTATTTATTTTATTTATTCTGTTACGGCGTTCACCACATAGGAGATATTTTTTAATATTTTAATACTTTGGACTTTTCGGACGTGGGGATACCTAATATGTTTATTTATTTATTGTTTATATATTTTATATGTAAAATTGGGAAGGGGGAATTTAAACTTAATATTTTGGTGTTTGTTTGTTTTTTAACTTTTTTTAACTTTTTATTTCCTATTAGCCCCCTTAGGGGGTAGAACCCTTGTCCTATGCACCCTAATAGAGATCTATTAGGGTGCATAGGACTTACACTCTCCCTGCTGCCCTGTGCTTTGTGCAAACAGCAGCAGGGAGCTTACCATGACAGCCAGGGCTTCAGTAGCGTCCTGGTTCCCATGGTAACCGATCGGAGCCCCACGATTACACTGGTGGGGCTCCGATCGGAATCTACCACTGCACCACCAATGAAGAGGGGAGGGGGGGGGGTCACCTGTGGCCACTGCCACCAATGTTTATTATACTGGGGGGTTGGGGGGGAGGGCGCACTGCGCCACCAATGATTTAATGGTGGGGTAAGGGGGTGCACTGCGTCACCAATGAATTTTACTATCATTTAATACAAGTGCAGGAGCGGGTGCCGGTGCAGAATCACATAGCCGGCACCCATGACAGGGAGCTGCAATACGCTGCAGTTAACCCCTCAGGTGCCGCACCTGAGGGGTTACCTACTGCTGATCGCAGCTCCTTTTCTTACAGGTCGGGTGCCGGCTATGGGATTTTGCGCCGACACCCGCTCCTGCACTTGTATTAAATGATAGTAATGTTCATTGCTGGCGCAGCGGCCACAGCCCCTCCCCTTCTCCGCCCCCCTACTCTCATTGGTGGCAGCGGCAGCAGCAGCACAGGGGGGAGGGAGAGCTTCCTTCTCCCCTGTGCTGCTGAGGGAACATGCGCAGTAGCACAGCTTAGTATCGGTAACAGGCAAATGCCGGTATCGTATCGATACCGGGACAAAAGAATAGACTGGGTATCGAGAATTCGATACCCGATGCAACCCTACTATGCATAAAAACATTTTTAAATTTTTTCTTTTACATTATCCCAGGAATAAAAAATAAAAGCAAAAAATAGACAAAAACACACATAACATTAAAATAAAGCCATATTAATCACTTGAAGAAAAGATAGAAAATTAAGTTTGTCACCCTCAAACCACATTTCTTTGTGAGTAGCTGGCGCAATGACGGGGAATGGCGATGGGCTGCCCCCCGTCATTGATCCGTTCAGATGCTAATCGCAGCATCGGAGATGACCATTGAGAGCTGTCAGCGGTTAATCTGTTAAAACAGAAAAACCATTAAAAATATCCACCTTATCTATTTGCTTCTGAAGAGTCCACCGTGATGCAAGGGGGCTGGTCACCATTGTGGCCTGTAATTGGTTGCACCCCCACCCCCACTTGCCAGATGTTTTGATCCACAAGAAGGAGAGATGCAGGGGCATCCGTGCAGGGATCTGGAGTGACATGGGTGCCACGGAGGTATGATTTATAGGAGGGGCCCGGGCATTGAGGGGGACATTTTTAGAATTGGGTAACCCCTTAAAAGGAGAGATTTAAGATCTGTTGCTCCATTTTAATGCTGCAAGAAACAGTGTGAATCTACAAAACGTATTGAGTACATATTTTTCCCGCAGCCTTCTTCTTGTTTAATAATATATACTGTAAGTAGTGAAGGGGGAGAAACAAAACAGCCCAGAGTGCATAGTCTGGAAAGTGAATGCCCACAGGTAAATGTGCGGCTGTCTTTGATCAGTTCAGTCTGCTATGTAAAATACAAATGGCATTTCAAGTGTGGTAATTGCCTCCATACATCTGGCATACTGAGCATGGAGTGTTTGGCTGCATATTATGTGGACTTACAATATACCTAGAACCAATTTAACTTGCTTAGCTGTGTCTTGAATGAATCTCATAGTATTGTCCACCTCACAGGTTACCTATACTTTAGATATATTCCACACAAAAACAGGATCAACTTTGTAAATGCTCCCAATATACCCTATTTATATCTTACATAGATTACACTGGTCATAGGATAGCGGTGATCCCATAGAAATGAATGAGATCGTGGCGCAAGTCGCAAAAAAGCCAAAAAACTTTCTTTGTATTGTAATTCTATATATTAGGAGTGAACTTACATTTTCAAGATGTCTAATCTCTGCATCTTAAAATTGGATTTTTGGTCTTTCCAGGTTTGGTGGTTCTATGACGATAAGTGGTGTTTTGGACAGTGGTTTGGAAACCACTGTGCCAACCAACAAATTTTGCTCTGGGCTAAACCTAAAGCCTTTATCCTGGTCACTCCCTAATTTTCATCCTTTAACGCATATTCAGGGATCTTCAATGCAGCGAACACAACAGACCACCACCTCTCAGAATAGTCTCTGTGTAGATGGCTGCTGACTTACTGGGGTCAAGAAACACCTGGTGCATAGCTTGAAAAGGATAGGCAAACTATAGCCAGTAATAAGCCGAGGTCAGGGCAGACAGAGTGCGTGAATATCTGAGAAACAAATCCGACAGACAGAAAAAGGGTCAATACGGTAAACAGGCATAGATGGGGTCATGAAGCAGAGTATCAGAATCCAGAAATTGAGCAGAAGTCGGTACACTGGCAGACAACCAGATACCACACACCTTGGCAGCAACCAGCCAATAAAATACAATAGTAAAAATGATGGTGCTAGACCCATACTCTGATTCTTATAGATACTGTAAATACTTCAACTCAAAGGTAAAACTAATGGGAGAAGCTCAAAATCTGAGTCCCATAACTCTCATGCCAGTGTAACCTACATGGTATACATGGTCAGTAAATTGTGACTTCCACACACTCTGGATCGTGGAATTATTCTTTATTAACACTCAACGCGTTTCAGGGAATGAATTCCCTTCATCAGAGCAAGTCAACAGACAAACAATTTACACAGAAGACATGTACTTACTTATATAGTAAGGATAACATCATTGCCACTTGTTCAAAATGCCTATCCCACATGTGGAGATTCCAGAAATGGAAGTGACTACTATCGTATCTAACTACTGTGTCAAAATTTAAGGAATGGGAGAAGCGTTCTGCTCTGGAACACAGACTAGTCCTACCACGGCACTTACTGTCCATACTGGACTGATGCTGGCAAATATCAGCCCACAGATAGTAAGGGAAGGGAAAGTGTTCCACTGGTTATTGTTTGGAAGGCTGCTGACCACGACTGGTTGTATCCAGTACATGTAATGCATCAAACTTTCAGTCAGTTTTTGATTTTCATTTTTTCCTATTCCTGATTTTTTTGTAGTTTTTATTGGTACCATTTTTGTCGAACGTACAACTTTCTGATCACTGTTGTTTAATTTTCTGGGGGGGGCAAGGTAACTAAAAAATTTCCAATTTATGTGTTTTTCTTTCTTTTTTTTCGTTACAGCGTTCACTGCACATGAATTTTTGAATATTTGAACTTTTAATATTTTAGTGTTTTTTTTATTTAAAAAAACTTTTTTCTACTTTTTGTACTGTAACTTTTAGCCCCCCTAGGATCTTTTGATTGAGATCTATTAGGGTGAATTGCATTTTGATGAGCTCCCTGCTGAGCTATGCCTTGTGCACAGATTAGCAGTAAGCTTACCATGGCAGGCCTGGAAAGCTTCTTCAGTATCCAGGCTGCCATGGTAACCGATCGGAGCCCCATAATTTCACTGCTGGGCCTCCAACAGGAAGGCACAGGGAGCCGCATGCCTCTACCTTACCTCACAGATCACTGTTAATCGTGGCATCTGAGGGGTTCAGCATATCTGATAGGGTTCAGCATATGGAGTGGGCTCACTGCAGCAGCCCACTCCATACATTCCCTCAGCTGAAGTGGTTAATGGGGTGACCAGGTGGCACACCTGCGACAGCTAGAGTGAAACATCCACATGCTGAAGTAGTGGGGCAGCGGCGGGATTGGACAACCATGTAACAAGTGGTTTGTATGATATGAGGTGTATTATATAAACGTCTATGCTTGGGTCACACTTTTAACAACAGATACTATATAATTTGTATGCAATTTTTATGAAAAATTATACAAATGACGCAAAACTGCATGGGAACACTTGTATGGGAATGAGCTTTCCCATTGAAATGAATGGGGCGGTTAGGTGTAATTACACCTGCTCACAGCTACTGATGTTACGGCTAGCATGTTAACAATGAAGATGAGGCAGCGCTGGTACGGCTCAGACCTCCTCTTCAAACAGCTGATCGGCGGGGGTGCCGGGTGTCAGACCCCCGCCGATCTGATATTGATGACAATAAATTTAACTTGGAGAACCCCTTTAATGGGGCATTCCGAGACTTTTATCCTCTGAATAGGTCATCAACATCTACTTTGTGGGGTCCAATACTCGGGGCCCAGTCAATCAGCTGTTTCAGCACCGTGGCCTTCTCTCAATTCACCAAGCACAGGCCGTACATCGTACAGCGTCTGTGCTTGGTATCACAGCACGGCCCTATATACTTTAATGGGAGTGAGCTGTGCCTAGGTCATGTGACCAAGATTGTGACTTTGCATGACCTAGACTAAGCTGTGAGAAGCTGCAGCACTACTGTGAGCGTGGATGCCTTCTCAAACCACTGATTGGTGGGGGTCCTGGGCGTTGGACCCCCATTTATCAAATACTGATGACCTATACAGGATAGGTCATCAGTATAAACGTCTCAGAAAACCCCTTTAATCACCTAACTGTTCTGCTGGAGATCCGCTCGGGCTGTGGGAAAAGTGCTTAACTGTTCTGACTGAGCTGAGCTTGGCCAGAAATGGAGGGGGGGGGCTGCTTTGGCTACTGATATCTCGTGATTTGTAGCAGCTAGAAGCATACTGGTCTTGTTTGAAAACTGGCTTTCATACAAGACCGAAATGACAGCTAAAGTCCAAGCAACAGACAAGATATCACATTTTTAGAAATCGAGCCGGGAATAATCGGGGGTAAAACCTGCCTTTACTTTTACTTTCAGCTGTATTCACTACTTCCTTTGTTCTAGCAGTGATATCTTCCCCTGTACTGAAGATATTGCTGTCATTCTGGCCTGCCAGCTTCCAAACAATACAAAGCCCATATCTGTAGCTGATACCAAAGAAGAGATATGAGCAGATAAAGCAGCCACCCCTCTCCCATTCAGTCTGGAGGAGAATGAAGGAGCAGTTGCTGAGATGACAGGATATAGGAAGAAAGGAAAAATAGTAAAGATATATAGAAATGTGGCATTATCATCTTTGTAGTGACCCACCTAATAAAATTATGTTATTTTTACCACCAATAAATTCCACAACATAATGTAAAAACTGCAGTTTTTTATCTTTCCCCGTAAAAATAAAATTATAAACGTTATTTAACACACTATATATACCCCAAAATGGTTCCTAAAAACCTACAACTATTTCTGCAAAAAAAAAAAACAATTTGAGGAAAAAATTTAAAAGTTACTGCTAGTTTTAGCCTTAAGGCTAAAATTAATTATTTCACTAAGCGGTTAAAGGGGTTGTCCGAGTTATATTTACTTTATCTAATGGGGCTTGTAACTCACAGATGAATACTTTTCTAATGTACAGTCTTCAGTTATTCTGCCGTGTTTCCACACAGCCGACGCTGTTCACGTGACTGCTGACGTCATCTACCCGGCTCCTGTGGTGACGTTTCGTGTACAGGCTTCTCCCTGCTTGAGGGAGTGGCCAGGCTCTGTACACGAAACGTCAGAGCCTGGCCGTAACGGGGGTAGTGGTGAGTAGGTGTAATTACACCTAACCACCCCATTCATTTCAATGGGAAGGATCGCTCCATACAAGTCTATGGAAGCGATTCTTCCCATTGAAATGAATAGGGTGGTTAGGTGTAATTACACCTACTCACCACTACCCCTGTTACGGCCAGCATGTAAACAGTGAAGAGGAGGCAGCACTGGTACAGCGCGCGCCTCCTCTTCAAACAGCTGATCGGCGGGGGTGCCGGGTGTCGGACCCCTGCCGATCTGATATTGATGACCTATCCTGAGGATAGGTCATCAATATATATAACTTGGAGAACCCCTTTAAAAATGCAATTTTGTCCCCTAAGTTATTGCGCCAACAAGATTTACTGCAGACACACATTAAAAATGTACAATAAAAAAGTGACATTTTTGGCAGAGTTTTTCCAATTTTAACGTGACTGTTAAGAGGTTAATATAATAAAAAATAAACTGGTCAGGGGATGCATATACTAGTAGCTAATTTACATTTAACTCAAATAAATAACTTACTCTTTTGTAGACTATTTATATACTGTGGCTTATGATGATGGCTTAATCTATTTACTAAAGCAATCTTTATCAGCTTAATGTATTCCTACGGGAAGGCGGCCAATGGAGAATAACACAATAAAATGTTATAAAACACTAATTTTCAGATTAGAGTTTACACTCTTAGCCACTTAAAGCTAAAATACTGTGACGATTTGCTGACTCATTAAACTTTCTCCATTTTCTCGTTTGTTGTTTTTGCTTTTCTAAAGCATAAACTTAGGTTCAATGTTCTTAACACCTGTTCTATTCCTGTTATGCTCAGAACAAATGGAAGAGTCAAACAAATGAGGTTTAACCCCTTGACATCATCCACCTTGCAAGTACATTGGATGTTGGGTCTTTAACTATGAAATGAATGGATTGTCACCTGTACAGTACAGTAGTTATGGTGTCAGTGGTAGGTTTTAGCCAATTATAATAAAATGGATGTACCACGGGACTCAATATCTCATGATAAATTAATTAATGCACATCAGTTCAATTAAGTCCGAACAAAGGAAGAATCATGTTATCCAGTGATTCTTATACAGATCAAATGTTTTGTCCACTTGACCTTCTTCAGCTATATGAGTCTGTGAGTAAGCAGAAGAACATGTGGAAGTCTGATCTTCTTTTACACTGTGGCCCCATTCACACAACCATATGAATGAGGCCGTATCTATCCGCAAAATTGCGGGCATAGATGTGGCCCCATTCACTTCTATGGGGCCGGGAGCCGCACGGACAAGTATAGGCATTTTCTATGGGGCCGCACGGCAACACACGCTGGGCGGCCCCCCGTATATTTGCGGGTCCGCAGTAATGTGGCCCGCAAATATACGGTCGTGTGAATGGGGCCTTAGACTGTCAAGAGTCAAGTCTATAGCTTCTCCCAATCCAGAGATATGAGTGGAGATATGAAGCAGCCCTCCCCCTTCAGCTGTTTGTGACCTAAGCCATCTGGAAAGGGGTTAATGTGATCCTCCCCTGAGAGTTTTTCCTTATATTTTAGGCACCTATGGGGTATACACTGGGTGGCACATATCTGTGCATGTTTTTATAACTGTTGTGTAACAACTGATGAAGGGACCCTCCACTTTATGAAACCACCAGGGTAGGTTGAAAAAGTAGGAAATAGTTTTTTTTCTAATTTTTTTGTCTAAACCTAGGGTGTCTTATAGTCCAGTGTATCTTACAGTCCAAAAAATATGATATATAAATTTGGTAATTCTGTAATCATACTGACCCGCAGAATAAAGATAATGTGCGTCTTTTAACCAACCAGTGAATGTAAAACAATGCAATAATTAAATATTATATTGTGCCATTAGATAGTACAACTTGTCATGCAGAAAAAAACAAGCCCCCATATGGCAACGTGAATTGAAAAGTAAAAAAGTTATGGCTCTTGGAAGGCAGGGAGGAAAAAATTAAAACTGGCTGGTCTTTAAAGTGGTTTCCAGGTCTTTTTTTAACCTTCACTACCAGCCAATTGTACCTGTTGAAAAAATCACACTCACTTGCTCCCTGCCATGCCATTTCTCCTCTTCTGGTCTTCTGGTCCCTATCCTGTATAATCTCAGGCAGAGGTGTCGCATGTAGTGCTGCAGCCAATGACAGGCCTCAGTGGTGACGTGTCCCCAGGCGGCACATCACTCAGCAGTGAAATGTCACTTTTTTATTGTACATTTTTAATGTGTATCTGCAGTAAATCACATGTGACTACTAAGGCCAGTCATTGCCTGCAGCACATGTGCCCCCATCCCTCTGTAAGTGTGGAGAGTGGAAGACTGCTGAAGGGAGCCATGGAGCTGGAATGGAGTGGAGGGGAGCAGGTAAATATGATTTTCAGGTATAACAAGCTGGTAGTGAAAGTTAAAAAAGTCCAAACAGCTGGATAATGTGGGGTTATGGTAGAAACACAGTACTTGCATCTTCAAAAGATAAATGCAGTCATTTCACATGTTGCCTTTTTTCAAGAACTTTCGGATTAAACAGTCTAATCCAAAATAATGTGTCTACCCTACTGCCCACATGGGGTATATATGGGACAGCTTTAAATCAATCAATCCCTAGTCATTACTAATAGAGGATTCTTATCCAAGTCTTTATCGCTTAAACAGCAGTACACCATGTTCCAAATTATTATGCAAATTGGATTTAAGTGTCATAAAGATTACATTTTTTGTTTTTCAATGAAACTCGTTGATGGTATTGTGTCTCAGGGCTCTTTGGATCACTGAAATCAATCTCAGATACCTTTGATAATTAGTTTGCCAGGTGAGCCCAATTAAAGGAAAACTGGATGTTCCACAATATTAAGCAGGCCACTGTTTTCAAGTAAAATGGGAAAGAAAAAGGATCTCTCTGCTGCCGAAAAGCATCAAATAGTGCAATGCCTTGGACAAGGGATGAACACATTAGATATTTCACGAAAACTTAAGCGTGATCATCGTACTGTGAAGAGATTTGTGGCTGATTCAGAGCACAGACGTGTTCGTGCTGATAAAGGCAGAATGAGGAAGGTTTTTACCAGGCAAGTTCATCGGATTAAGAGAGCAGCTGCTAAAAAGCCATTACAAACCAGCAAACAGATATTTGAAGCGGCTGGTGCCTCTGGAGTCACTCGAACCTCAAGGTGTAGGATCCTTCAAAGGCTTGCTGTGGTGCATAAACCTACTATTCGGCCACCCCTAAGCAGTGCTCACAAGTAGAAATGGTTGCAGTGGGCCCAGACATACATGAAGACTAATTTTCAAACAGTCTTGTTTACTGATGAGTGTCGTGCAACCCTGGATGGTCCAGGTGGATGGTTGGTGGAAGGCCACCATGTCCCAACAAGGCTGCGACGTTAGCAAGGAGGTAGAGGAGTCATGTTTTGGGCCAGAATCATGGGGAGAGAGCTGGTAGGCCCCTTTAGGGTTCCTGAAGGTGTGAAAATGACCTCTGCAAAGTATATAGAGTTTCTGACAGACAACTTTCTTCCATGGTACAAAAAGCAGAAACGCGCCTTCAGGAGCAAAATCATCTTCATGCATGACAATGCACCATCTCATGCTGCAAAGAATACCTGTGTCATTGGCTGCTATGGGCAGGAGATAAACTCATGGTGTGGCCACCATCTTTCCCTAACCTCAACCCTATAGAGAACCTTTGGAGTATCATCAAGCAAAAGATCTATGAGGGTGGGAGGCAGTTCACATCAAAACAGCAACTCTGGGAGGCTATTCTGACATCATGCAAAGAAATTCAAGCAGAAACTCTCCAAAAACTCACAAGTTCAATGGATGCAAGAATTGTGAAGGTAATATCAAAGAAGGGTTCCCATGTTAACATGTAACTTGGCCTGTTAGGATATTTTGGATTTAAATAGCTTTTTATTTCAGTGAATGTGACCTCCTAATGCTGCAAATTCCACAAATGAGCATTTCCAGTTCTTAAAAACATATAAAATGTTTAGAAACTCTACAGTGCATTATAATTGGGAACAGTGCATTTTGAGTTTTTTTTTAATTTTTGAAGAATATACTGTTATCATTGGGAGGTTTGTTCAATGCAATTCGATGTATACTCTAACGGGTGATGACTTTTATTATACTGACTGTCATTTGCACCGACCATTTACGAAAATCAGAGATAAATATCATTTGCATAATAATTTAGAACATGGTGTACATTTATGGATAAGACTTTATTACTGATGTAATTTGGTACGGCTTCACAATGCAGCACTCAATTTATTTTGTGGCCTATAATAAAATTACCTTTAAAGGTGTTGTCTCACTTCAGCAAATGGCATTTATCCTGTAAAGAAAGTTAATACAAGGAACTTACTAATGTAATGTGATTCATTAATTTTTTAATCACATTATACAGGGGTTATGACCACCCTGTAATCCAGCAGCAGTGGCCGTGCTTGCACACTGTAGGAAAAAGCTGCATTCCTAAGCACCAGAGAGGCCAGCGCCTTTAACTAAAGTGTGCAAGCACAGCCACCTCAGCTAGATTGCAGGGCTGTCATTACCCCTGGATACGAGCAGTGTATAATGTGATGAAAAACGAATCAAACCAGGAAAGGAAGCAATAAAGACAATCACCATACATTAGTAAGTGCCTTGTATTAACTTTCTCTATATAAGAAATACCATTTGCTGACGTGAGAGAACCCCTTTAAGGTGTATCCTTACACAGGTTTTAACGAAACCATGTACAGTATTCTAAAACACTAAAACTGGGCAAAAGATATTATGACCGCTGAACTGCAGCACCTGAACATAAACAGTAGTTATTTCTACATAGTAAGGAAGGCTAAAATGTCTACTAAAAGCTTGCAACGTTGTTCCACATTTCTGACTTTTTGAGATTTTGGACATTATCCGCATATGAGAACATTAGGGCACCTACATTTTGCTGCCCTTTCCAAGAATTAGAACTCAATATATTCTAAATAAATTCTAGAAATTGTAATAATGTTGAGCAGACAGTCTAGGCTGCTACTATAAGACATTTTGAAATGCTTTGTGTTTTCTAAATACCATTTGAAGCATGGCCAGTAGAGGGGAAAAGACCAAACACAGCAAAACTGGAGAATGTTTTTATCTGCTTGACTGAGCATGGAACTAATGAGGACAAAACTCTCCATTGTGAGGCTACCGTCTGAATTCACCTGTGCCGAGTACAGTCAGTCTGATCAGCAGCCACTCTCTGTGTGGGCTTAGCACATAGCATTTTACTCAGGAAATATCATTTAAAGGATAATTTTCCCTGCAGCGCAAACATAAGAAAAAAGTATGGTTTATATCAACACAATGTCTCACTAATGACAGAACACAATTATTTATAAATACTGTATATATACACTGGAATAATTCTAAATCAAAAGATGCCATTTAACAATTAAAAGGTTCCCATTATTTTGCCTGTATAATATCATACACAACACATTAGTATCTGCCAGAACTACACTACTGGAACATGAAAAAAGAACATCTAGAAAGCGTTAAGATAAAAAAGCCTATTTTACAATACAGCAATGCTGGATGGTGTTATGTGTAGTGATCAAAGTTCCAGGATGCTTATATACAGATGCGCCACGGACTTTTTTTTGTCTGGCATCGCTGTTGTCTTTTTTTGTCTGACAGCACTGCCTTTTATCTTCTTTCTTACAAGACCGTTTACTGGGTGTAACATTTGTGCGTTTAAAAAACTTTGAAAAGGCCAAATAGGGAAGCTTTGCAAAGCTGGATGGTTCATCCGTTAAATCTTGGAAAGTAGTGGCTACGAAGTTTCTGCAGTGCATTAGTGGCATAGATAGTGGAAAGAGGAGTGTACTCACACACGTAGAGAGGGTACTGGATGGTCAAGACAGACAGATGCCTCTAAAGGTCATCATACGAGAAGAGCTTCTCTATTTCAAAGGACAGCTATGCATCACTAATTGCTTCTGTAGTAGCCCCTGCAGTGACCACCCGGACCGTAAGAAACTGACTACTTGAAGCAGAACTGCATTTACGCACTCAACTAGCTCATTTGCCACTGACCTCTAATAATCGCCAACAGCGCCTGCACTGGTGCAATGAGAGATTCATTGGGGGCATCAATGGCAAACAACAACAATGTTTAAAGGGGTATTCTCATCTTAGACAATGGGAGCATATTGCTTGGATATGCCCCCATTGTGTTATAGGTGTGGGTCCCACTGCTGGAACCCGCACCTATATCGAGATCGGAGGGGGGAGCGCTGTGCCTGGAGGACCCCAAGTTTCCGGGGGTCTGGCCACCACGAGGCGCAGCTCCACCGCTGCTCCCATAGAAATAAATAGGAGCGCACTGCGCATGCGCGGCCACCGTTTCCATTCATTTCTATGTAGCCGACGGAAATAGTCGAGCCAGCGCAGTGCGCCCTCCTTCGGTTTGGGGGCTTTGTTCTCTATATAGATGCTGGTCTCAGCAGTGGGACCCGCACCTATAAGACAATGGGGGCATATCCTAGCGATATACCCCCATTTTCTAAGATGAGAATACCCCTTTAATGATTAAAGTAGGTTTTGCCTTGGTTCTAATGATGGCTGCATGGTTGAAGCATCTACTGACATCATACATAATAGTATTCGTGGAGGGAACATTAACCAGCCTGTGGTATGTCCAGGACATCATGGAATGATATCTACTGCCTTTTTCAGTTAGCAGACATGGTGGTCCAACAACCTGCCCACACTCACCCACACACGTCTTATGCTACACAACATGATCTTCAGGGTAGCTCCTCTGGCCAGTTGATCACAGATCTTTCCTCCATCAACAATGTCTGGAACTGAATGAAGTGATGGATCTTCCATGCACAGCAGACAAAATACACCTTGGCTGAACAGCGGGTTTAAGACGAAAGAGGCTAGGAAAAAAGACATACTACAGGGTATCCAGAATCTGTACGAAAGTTGCCATGCCAGAGTGGCTGCGTGTACTGCAGCAAGGGTGAGATGCCATCCAGTATTGATGTGACCCTGCCTCAACATATACCCTGCTGCAGAACCCAAAATAAAGAGTGCACCGCACGATCTTGGCTGTGAGATAATTGACCAAGCATCACTAGAAGTTTATACTCAATGTTTATCTCAATCTTTACAGTCAATCTTAGTTCCTTCTTTCATTTTCTGTCAGTTGTAATTATAATCTACAAATTATAATCTTTGCTGCTTATCACATACACAGATAAAAGTGACTATTTTGATGACAATAGCAAGAAAATATAAGAAAGAATCACCAACAATGAGATAAGGCAAGTATGTGATACTGTATTATTATACTTCTCTTCAGTAAAAGAGATGTTTTGTTTCATAATTGTTCCAGGTATTTCTGTGTATGCTTATAAAAAATCCCCCTTCCATATCAGGCAGATTGTAGTATATCACACACTATACGAAAACAACTTGGCCACCTACACATTACACCTACAGGCGCTTTTATAACAGAAGAAGGGAAAAAGAACACAAAAAACAAAAAATAGGATTAATAAAAAAATATTTTAGATATAAGCCGAAAATATATATGTTACAAAATCAATAGGTAGAAAAGGTATCCAAGAGGAAAATGGAAATTATTAGAGAGGAACCCCTAGCCGAGTTCGCTCCCAGAATGACAGGAATGATGGCAGCAGACCTCGCAGCTTCTCCTCATCCAATTCCTTTATTAACAAGCATTTATAGGATCTGACATGCCAAGAGATGTTTGTCATTAAAATGGTGCAAAATTCACCAGATGCACACCAAACATTAAATTTTTGCATGGATGTACACTATATGGACAAAATTATAGAGGCATTAATATGGAGTTAGGTATTAAAACGGAAATCACCCCCTTTGTATCTAAAACAGCTTCCGCCCTTATGGGAAGGCTTTTTACAAGATTGTGGAGTGTGTCTCTGGGAATTTTTGCTTATTCATCCAAAAAAGCATTAGTGAGGTCAGACACTGATCTTGGATGGGATGATCTGGTTTGCAATCTCTGTTCCATGGGGTTGAGGTCAAGCTCTTCTACACTAAACTAAACATTGCATTTATGGACCCTGCTTTGTGCACTGGGCAAAGACATCCTGGAACAGAAAAGGCCCTTTTGAAAGTATACAATTGTACACAATATCTTGGCATACTGAAGCATTAAGATTCCCCTTAAGGGGCCTAGGCCAACCCCCATATCAGATCCACAGATCAGACCCCCATATCAGATCCTCTGATCAGACCCCCATATCAGATCCACAGATCAGACCCCCATATCAGATCCTCTGATCAGACCCCCATATCAGATCCTCTGATCAGACCCCCATAAGATTTTTTAACTCACCCAGCATTGCATTTATGGACCCTGCTTTGTGCACTGGGCAAAGACATCCTGGAACAGAAAAGGCCCTTTTGAAAGTATACAATTGTACAAAATATCTTGGCGTACTGAAGTATTAAGATTACCCTTAAGGGGCCTAGGCCAACCCCCATATCAGATCCTCAGATCAGACCCCCATATCAGATCCACAGATCAGACTCCCATATGAGATCCTCAGATCAGACCCCCATACTGGATCCTCAGATCAGACCCCCATATCAGATCCTCAGATCAGACCCCCATATCAGATCCTCAGATCAGACCCCTATATCAGATCCTCAGATCAGACCCCCATATCAGATCCTCAGACCCCCATATCAGATCCTCAGACACCCATATAAGATCCTCAGATCAGACTCCCATATGAGATCCTCAGATCAGACCTCCATACCGGATCCTCAGATCAGACCCCCATATCAGATCCTCAGATCAGACCCCCATATCAGATCCTCAGATCAGACCCCTATATCAGATCCTCAGATCAGATCCTCAGACCCCCATATCAGATCCTCAGACCCCCATATGAGATCCTCAGATCAGACTCCCATATGAGATCCTCAGATCAGACCCCCATACCGGATCCTCAGATCAGACCCCCATATCAGATCCTCAGATCAGACTCCCCTATCAGATCCTCAGATCAGACCCCTATATCAGATCCTCAGATCAGACCCCCATATCAGATCCTCAGACCCCCATATCAGATCCTCAGACCCTCATATCAGATCCTCAGATCAGACTCCCATATGAGATCCTCAGATCAGACCCCCATACCAGATCCTCAGATCAGACCCCCATACCAGATCCTCAGATCAGACCCCCATATCAGATCCTCAGATCAGACCCCCATACCAGATCCTCAGATCAGACCCTCATACCAGATCCTCAGATCAGACCCCCATATCAGATCCTCAGATCAGACCCCCATATCAGATCCTCAGATCAGACCCCCATACCAGATCCTCAGATCAGACCCTCATATGATATTTTCAACTCACCCAGCATTACATTTATTTTTGCTTTGTGCACTGGTCAAAGACATCCTGGAACAGTAAAGGCCCTTTTGGAAGCATACAACTGTACAAAATATATTGGCATAGTAAAGCATTAAGATTTCCCTTAAGGGGCCTAGGCCAACCCCAGAAAAACGTAGCATTATCCCTCCTCCGTTAAGCTTTATAGTTAGCACAATGCAGTCAGGCAAGTAACGTTCTCCTGGCATTTGTGGAACTTAGACTCATCCATCAGACTGCAAGACAGAGAAGAGAGATTTATTACTCCAAAGAACATGTTTCCACTGCTCCACAGTTCAGTGGTGGCGTACTTTGTCTAACACTTGGCATGTAAGGCTTGCATTCAGCTGCTCGGTCATGGAGATCCATGCCATGAAGCTCCTGGCAAACAGTTTGTGCACTGATGTTCACACCAGAGGAGGTTTGGAGATCTGCAGTTATTGAGTCAGGAGAGCTTTGGCGATTTTGATGTACTATGTGTCTCAGCACTCGGTGACCCCACTCTATAATACTAAGTGGATGAATTACTGTGGTTTTTAAATACTTCCACGGTTTAGTAATACCATTCACAGTTGATGGTAGAATATCTAGGAGGGAATACATTTCACACACTAACTTGTAGCATCCTACTACAGTACCATGTTCTAATTCAGGGCAATGGGAGTAATTGATCCACCTTAGTTCAATGATTAAAGGGAGTCTTTCACCTTTTTTTTCACCTATAACTAACAGCAGTGCCCCACAGAAGATTGCAAACACATCCCAGACGTACCTGTGTGCACTGTATGTCTGTATTACATGTTCAGAAAAAGCACTTTTATTCTGCTGGAAAACAGCTCCCAATTGCCCGGCTCTGCTGCAAGTGCTCAAAGCAAACCAGACTGAAGAGGGGAGGGCTGCTTTAGCTGCTCATATCTTGGGATTGGTAGCAGATAGAAAAATGGTTCTGACCTTCTTTGAAAGCTGAAATTCCAAGCTTTCAAATGATACCAAATCACCGCATATCAGTATATCAGAAGATATAGCTGTTAAAAATCGAGTCAGGAGAGAAAGCTGTTTTAGTTTCACTTTCAGCTGGACACTTGGGAGCTGTTTTCCAGCAGAATAAAAGTGCTTTTCCTGAACATGTAATACAGACACAGAGTGCACACAGGTATGTCTGGGATGTGTCTGCAATCTTCTGTGGGGCACTGCTGTTAGTTATATAGGTGAAAATGAGGTGAAAGACTCCCTTTAAGAGGTGTGTCCCAATACTGTGTCTATAGAGTGTATATTATTATACCAGTTATGCAATTAATGACATTTTTCCATGATGTTAGTTCTGACCAGGGAGAGTATTAGATATTACAAGATAATTTTATAGCATAGATCTATGTGAATAAAGGCACACTAGAAAGTGATGTTTATAGTTTTAACCCCTTAAGGCCAAAGCTACTTTTACACTTAATGCCGAAGCCACATTTTTAAAATCTGCCATGTGTCACTTTATCAATTCATAACTTTGGGATTCTTTCACCGATTCGACTGATTCCAAGATTGTTTTTTCGTGACACATTGTACTCCACGACAGTGGTAAATTTGAGTCAATATAAATCACCTTTATTTATAAAAAAATCCTAAATTTACAGAAAATTTGGAAAAATTTGTAATTTTCAAACTTTGAATTTCTCTGCTATTAAGGCAGATAGTGATCCCTCAAAATAGTTATTACTTTACATGTCCCATATGTCTACTTTATGTTGCCATCATTTTGTAGATGTAATTTTATTTTTTGGGGATGTTAGAAGGCTTAGAATTTTAGAATCAATTCTTAAATTTTTTTAGAAATTTTCCAAAACCATTTTTTTAAGCACCAGTTCAGTTCTGAAGTCACTTTGTGGGGCTAACATAATAGAAACCACCATAAATGACCCCATTTTAGAAACTACACCCCTCAAGGTTTTCAAAACTAATTTTACAAACTTTGTTAACCCTTTATGTATTCCACAAGAATTAAAGGAAAATGGAGATGACATTTCAAAATTTCACTTTTTTTGCAGATTTTCCATTTTAATCCATTTTTTCCTGTAACAAATCAAGGGTTAATAGCAAAAAAAACCTCAAAAATTATTACCCTGATTCTGCGATTTACAGAAACACCCCGCATGTGATTGTAAACTACTGTATGGGCGCATGGCGAAGCGCAGAAGGAAAGGTGCGCCAGATGGTTTTTGGAGGGCGGATTTTGCTGGACTGGTTTTGAGACACCATGTCCCATTTGAAGCCCCCCCGATGCACCCCTACAGTAGAAACAACCAAAAAGTGCCCATATTTTGGAAACTAAGGGATAAGGTGACAGTGTTATTGATACTATTTTGGGGAACATATGATTTTTGATCACTTTATATTACACTTTTTGTTAGGCAAGGTAAACAAAAATGGCTGTTCTGGCTGTTTTTTTTTTTTTTTTTTTTTTTACTGTGTTCACCTGAGGGGTTAACTAATGTGATATTTTTGTAGAGCAGGTTGTTACGAACGTGGCAGTACCTAACATGTATAGTTTTTTTTATTTTATTTAAGTTTTACACAATAATATCATTTTTGAAACAAAAAAAATCATGTTTTAGTGTCTCCATTTTGAGAGCTGTAGTTTTTTTATTTTTTGGGCAATTGTCTCAGGTAGGGGCTCATTTTTTGCGGGAAGAGGTGACGGTTAGATTGGTACTATTTTGGGGGGCATATGCCTTTTTGATCGCTTGGTATTACACTTTTTGTGATGTAAAGTGACAAAAAATGGCTTTTTTGAGCGTTTTTATTTTATTTTTTTACTGTGTTCACCTGAGGGGTTAACTCATGTGATATTTTTGTAGAGTAGGTTGTTACGGACGTGGCGATACCTAACATGTATAGTTTTTTTAATTTATTTAAGTTTTACACAATAATTTCATTTTTGAAACAAAAAAAATCCATGTTTTAGTGTCTCCATTGTGAGAGCTGTAGTTTTTTTATTTTTTGGGCGATTGTCTCAGGTAGGGGCTCATTTTTTGCGGGAAGAGGTGACGGTTAGATTGGTACTATTTTGAGGGGCATACGCCTTTTTGATCGCTTGCTATTACACTTTTTGTGATGTAAAGTGACAAAAATAGCTTTTTTGAACCTGTTTTTATTTTTATTTTTTTACGGTGTTCACCTGAGGGGTTGGGACATGTGATATTTTTGTAGAGCAGGTTGTTACGAACGTGGCGATACCTAACATGCTTGGGGTATTTTTTATCTTTTTTTACTAATTTCAAATTTGAGTTTTGGGGGGAAAAAGGGATTTTTTTTAACACTTTTTTTTTACACTTTTTTTAATTTTTTTACACTTTTTTTTACACTTTCTTAGACTCAGACCCACTTGGTTCTTGAAGATCCAGTGGGTCTGATTGTTCTATAATACACTACAGTACACTGTATAGTGTACTGCAGTGCATTTTCACTCTTGCTAAACCTTGTCAGGCTCCTACCTTTAGCAGGAGCCTGATGAGGCTTAGCTTACACCATGGCAACCGAGACGCTTCTGAAAGCGTCTGGTTGCCATGGTAACCATCGGGACGCTGCCACAGCAGAGCAGCGTCCCGATGGAAGGGAGAGGGAGCTTCCTCCCTCTCATCTGGCCACACCATCGGCGCTGCCAGCGCCCGATGGGAGAGGGAGGGAGCTCCCTCCCTGTTAACCCCTTCCATACAGCGGTCCCTACGGACCGCGGCATGGAAGGGGTTAAACTGCTGACATCGGTGCCAGCACCGATGTCAGCAGTTTCAAGCAGAGTATCAGCTGTATGCTGATACTCTGCTTGAAAACGCTCGGCCATCCTGAAATATTATTGCGGGCGGCACTCTCGCCGCAGCCGCCCGCACATCGCCCGCCCGCCATATCTCCCCCCCGCCCGCTATATCTCCCCCCCCACCCACCCAAACGGCCATCAGAGAAAACAGTGGGGTGGGGGGGATATATATATATATTTTATATTGTTAATTTTTTTTTTTTTTCATTTCACAGTTTATTGCAGCTACGATCGCTGCGATTGGCTAGTCTGAACAGACTAGCCAATCACAGCGATCGCTAGCCCGGGACCGCCCCCATTGGTCCTGGGCTGGTTAGCTGAGACTCCTGGCTGTAAGTAACAGCCGGGGTCTCAGCACTGTCACCATGTCATCAGACATGGTGACAGTTTAATGCCATGACGGCTTATCCCGTCATGGGGCGGCAAGCGGCTCCTGCCCATGATGGGATAAGCCGTCATTCGGCGTTAAGGGGTTAAGAAAACATTTTCTTTTTTGGCTTTGTTGTTTCAATGGGAAAGAGGAATAAACCCCTGACAGGCACCTCTGCCAGCTGCTTATATCTAATGAGAAAACAAGGATCAGCATGTCAAGTGCCGGCTTGCTTGACCCTTCTTGCATCCTGATATCTACTGTCAAGGAAGAGTTGGGAAACGCCCATGATTAGATGGTTGGCAAGACCCATCAAAATTGGGGAGTTTGACCGATCTTCATCTAATGCGTATGGCGATCTTAAACCTTGTTTTATAGCCTACTGTATAGGCAACTAAGGAAGGTTTTTGTTTTGGAAAGCTACATAAATCTCTCCATAAATGTCATCCTCTCATTATCACTAGTAAGAGGTGATGTCAGAATGCATCATAGCAAAGTACTGTAGAGAGAGATGGACAGAAGAGATAACTAAGGGGGCTTATCACAGCCCTTCTCGTCTTCGGTGATAGACAGCTGTAAAGCAAATAATCTAATGCTGTGGAGAAATGGTAAGGATCAGTTCTATGGAAGGGACAATGTCATCAGAGAGAGATATTTTTAATTCAATATTCATAGATTTTTTATTTCTTTTTAGAATTTTTGTCTTTTGCAGTAGTACTATACCAATGAAAATGAAATATAAAATACTGTCCTTGTTTAGTACCACTCAAAATTATATAGAAATATTGTCCTTCTCTAGCAGCCAAGACAAACGATTACACCTCCTATATAGATGGTATCTGAAAGGTAATCCTCATGATAATAGGTGTAGAATTGGGATGGAGGTATGAGAGCCGTAAAGTTCCCATGATAAAGAAGCCCACAGAAATGCTTGAATTAGTGTGATGTGCGATGCTCTGATTCAGTCAAACCTCCTCCCTGGCTGGAGTAATGGCCTGAATGAGAACGATAAGTGACACTGTTTTCCATGCTAAACCTCCAAACAGAGAGGAATGTAAAGACTCTGGACGGGAAGTAGAATACAGGGAATGACTTAAAAAAAATTATATTCAAGAAACTGTTCACCCATTTTTTGTGAAAAATAAAATACATGGACTAGTCACATGTACTTTGTTAATATGTGACAGAAACCTCTCTTTAAGGACTCATTCAAGGATATAGCTACATAATAAATACAAAATTGGTGATTTAAGAAAAATAACACATGCAGTAATGTTACAAGGCTCACACAAAACAGGTGAAAAAATATATTTTATATCATTTATTGTTGTCCTATGGAATGTAACACAACGGCGAGGCACTCCAGTATTTCTCCATTACTATTTGTATAACGCTTCATTCAGTAATGACAGCTGCTTGTAAACAATGTTACAACCATGACCCCCACCACTACGGTACATTAGGTGCGAATATCACTGTACTATGAAGAGGATTAAAGCTTAAAGGCTACCAACTAAGCAAATATATCAGACATAAAGGACTGTTAAATAAGACTCATTTGCCTTCTTTATACTTTGGCCTTGACTCCTACTGGAATAGAGGCTTCCTCACTCTGGTATAAACAAACATTTTTACATATCTAGGTAAAATGTATTTTTTACTTTGTATGGGAATAGCTTGAGCATACTGCAACCTTTCAAAGTAAACACTGGTAAATCGATATTAGTGAAAGCCCACCTCGCTGGGAAACGGTTTGCTGCATTTGATCATTGTCATAATCTGCGTTTATAAGCTTGAAAAGATGAGAAATTCTAAGTTCGCCCTCGGCAAGCTTGTCTACCACTAAAGAGATTTCAGAAGAGGCACAAGAAGTTGCCTACAGTTCTATGTATAATTTAACATAATCTCAAAACTTGCTTTTCATGTTTCACTGAAATGGTTAGGATTTTAAGTTACTGAGTGATATTTTCAAAATCCAAATGCTCCTTTAAGAAAACTAGATTTCCCATGCCTCTTTCTAATTCTCACTGGAGACTCCTGAAGCTTTATGAACTATGGGGGAGATTTATCAAACTGGTGTAAAGTAGAACTGGCTTAGTTGCCCCTAGCAGCCAATCAGATTCCACCTTTCATTTTTCACAGCTCCTCTGGAAAATGAAAGGTGGACTCTGATTGGTTGCTATGGGCAACTAATCCTAATTGTAGCAAAAAAAACCTATGCATAAAAAAACTATATGAAAACTCACTAGGCATTGCAAACGGGGTACCAGTACTAAGAAAAATAAAGGTAGAAAAAAATCTGATTTGGAAAAAACTCAATATGTCAGTGGAATTGGAAGCTTTTTACCGGGTTGGCACACATTACAGCTGATCATTGGTGGGCTTGCCAGTGAGACACTCTTTCAAAACCTAATCATCAAAAAGGCACTGTCCAAAATGACCAAAATGGACAACCCCTTTAACCAGCATTATCCAGCCATCACTCCTCATTAACAGCATACAGACATATCCATATACAGTGATCTCTCAAGATACAGTGGCCTCAGGATACAATATTTTCAACATACAATGGTCTTTTCTGACCCATGATAAGTTGAAACTAGACTCAACATACAATGTCTCAGACCCAGATCCAACCAATAAAGGCCACTTCTCTGGTAAAATATCTGTATTATTTGCTAGTTAGCAGCTATTCCTGACTGTTATATGTAAGGACTTGTTTTAGCTGTCTTAGTTATCTGCTTATTTTTCTTAAATCTTCATTTTCTCTTATCTTGGATGACTATTTTGGGGCTTTGGAACCAATTACTCAACTTACAATGGTTTCAACATACAAACCAATTAATATTGTAACTTAAGGGACCACTGTAGTTCTTTGTGACCATTAAGACAATGGCCATTTTGTCAGATTAGTCAGTACTGTTCTCAATAAAAACCGAGGAGCACATGTGTTAAGATTGGTGTTGTAGACGACGGGCTTAATAAGCCCCTGCATTGGCGGTGGATCCGCTGCAGTTATGTATAGGCACCGGCCTCTATATAACTTTGGCAGATCCACCGCTGCTAAATGTAAGACAGCTTCTTTGCCTGTTTTAGGCATAGAAAATGGTAAATGAGACGAGCCTGCTGGCCTGTCCCAGCCTTGCCTACTTTTTAGACCTGATGTGAGCGAGGAAAAGTGGCAGATTGCGGCACTAAGGAACTTTGCGCCACAATCTGCGGCAGAAATACACCTAATGCTCAACACTGTGCTAAAGCGTGAGGTCTGATCTGATGTCCTGATATGGAGGTCTGATCTGATGTCCTGATATGGGGGTCTGATCTGATATCCTGATATGGGAGTCTGATCTGATGTCCTGATATGGGGGTCTGATCTGATGTCCTGATATGGGGGTCTGATCTGATGTCCTGATATGGGGGTCTGATCTGATGTCCTGATATGGGGGTCTGATCTGTGCATCTGATATGGGGGTCTGATCTGTGCATCTGATATGGGGGGTCTGATCTGACGTCCTGATATGGGGGTCTGATCTGACGTCCTGATATGGGGGTCTGATCTGATGTCCTGATATGGGGGTCTGATGTGATGTCCTGATATGGGGGTCTGATCTGATGTCCTGATATGGGGGTCTGATCTGATGTCCTGATATGGGGGTCTGATGTGATGTCCTGATATGGGGGTCTGATCTGAAGTCCTGATATGGGGGTCTGATGTGATGTCCTGATATGAGGGTCTAATCTGATGTCCTGATATGGGGGTCTGTCTGATCTGATGTCCTGATATGGGGGCCTGATCTGATGTCCTGATATGGGGGTCTGATCTGATGTCCTGATATGGGGGTCTAATCTGATGTCCTGATATGGGGGTCTGATCTGATGTCCTGATATGGGGGTCTGATCTGATGTCCTGATATGGGGGTCTGATCTGATGTCCTGATATGGGGGTCTAATCTGATGTCCTGATATGGGGGTCTGATCTGATGTCCTGATATGGGGGTCTGATCTGATGTCCTGATATGGGGGTCTGATCTGATGTCCTGATATGGGGGTCTGATCTGATGTCCTGATATGGGGGTCTGATCTGATGTCCTGATATGGGGGTCTGATCTGATGTCCTGATATGGGGGTCTGATCTGATGTCCTGATATGGGGGTCTGATCTGATGTCCTGATATGAGGGTCTAATCTGATGTCCTGATATGGGGGTCTGATCTGATGTCCTGGTATGGAGGTCTGATCTGAAGTCCTGATATGGGGGTCTGATCTGATGTCCTGATATGGGGGTCTGATCTGATGGCCTGATATGGGGGTCTGATCTGTGCATCTGATATGGGGGCCTGATCTGAGGGTCTGATATGGGGGTCTGATCTGAATTCCTGATATCGGGGTCTAATCTGAGGATCTGATATGGGGGTCTGATTTTAGGATTTGACATGGGTGTCTGATCAGAGGTCTGATGAAAAATATTTTTTTCTTATAAAGTGAAAAATACGGTAGTAACTATTTTGTGGGTCTTAAAAGCAGAGAAATTCACATTTAGAAAATTGCTATTTTGCCAAATTTTTATAAAGAAAGGTGAGGCATATTGACCCAAATTTACTACTAACAAGTATGATGTGTCACAAAAAAAACAGTCTCAGATTCGCTCTGATAAGTAAAAGCATTCCGACGCTCTGTTGCTGAGTTATGCAATAAGGGCATCAGCATTGCTCTTGTTACACCCAAACTCCACTCCTTTCTGTCACTAGCCCCCTCCCTTGCTGCTTCAGAAAAGAGGAGCTTATGTGCAACAAGAGCAGTTGTGATGCCCCCATTGCACCAAATACCTAATTTGCATATTAAGAAAAAGTATCAAAACTTGGGAACAGATTTAAAAAAACAAAACAAAACAGCATTTTAAACAGGTTAAACCACAGCTATGTGTCTATGCAAACAGCTGCATAGTGGGGTCGCTGGTGACAGATTCCCTTTAAAATCTGCCAGAATGTTTTCATATAACACTATGAAAAAGATTTTATTCTAATTGTGTTTTTCAAGTGTTCCTGACATTTACAATGTTATCTGCGTATCCTCTAAATGTTTGTTGGCTTCACATAATGGTCACTGCCCTTTATCAAATTCTAACCTCTACTGTACCGAGGTGCTAGTGTCTTCTGTATGCAGATGTCCTGATTTCATACGACTGTGTAATTGACTTGTCAGGATTCAGGACTTAGGAAAATCAACACGTCAAATTCCACTGCATTTAGAAATGTCCTTGAACATTCTTTGCAAACTGTTCATCAGTTTAAAGAAAATACTTTATACTAAAACCTGCTAAAACTGTTGTTTTACCTTTCACACACTGCCAAAAAGGAAACTCTAGTCAGTGTTATGGCCCTCATACAGATTGGTGTATTTTTAGCCGAAAGCACCAAAAACAGTAGGTACAGCCTGATATACATGGGGAGCTCCCAACTCTTCACAGCACATGATGTCAGCAGAGAGAGGGATTGGGTGAACTGAATATTTCTGCCCAATCCTTTTGTTCTCCCAGGAGATAAGCCAGCGTCTGAGGTGTCTGGTAGTGACCTCCTCTCTCCCCACTGAATACACATTTGGCCTAACCGAACATGTATGTTGGAGTTCGGAGACATAGCTGTCAGTGGAAGAACTGTTTGGCTATCATCTACCTAATGTGTGCGACCAGCTTAAAGGGGTTATCCCATGACTAATGTAAAAAATGAAAATCAGACATCATACAGTCCATGACAATCTCTTTCTAACAAAGCTAGAACCAGCCCTGTACCTCATATGGATCCAAAGATCTCTCCAATCATTGCTCTGCTAGGTTTCTATCAAGCTGACAGCTCAAGAGGAGTGTCTTTTCTGCTTCAGCTAAGGGGGTGTGTCCATGCTCTCCCTATCACAGCTCAGGAGGCGTGTCCATGCTCTCCCTATCACAGCTCAGGAGGCAGTTGAAAGATGAAACTGAGCATGTGCAGCCTTCTCAGTGAGCGGGTCAAAGGAATAAGAAATTAAGTGATATATTTTATTGAATGACTCTGTTGATATACAACATTTTTAATAAAGTGCAATTACAAAAGTATTCCGATCCAGGTGCTGGTTTGAAAACTGTAGAATATTTTTCTTTTAAGTAAACTATACATGTGAGAATATATACATTGTGTCACAATCTGCGACTTTTCCCTAATCACGTCAGGTCTAAAAATGGGGGCATGGCGTGGTCACGGAAAGGATGTTATGCCCGTCTCATTTATGATTTTCTACACCTGTTTTAGGTATAGAAAATTGCCGGTGCCTCTTCATAACTTTGGCAGATCCACCTGCAGTCCACGAGGTTATTAAGACCCTTTTGGTGTTTGGTGGATGTGTAATATAATGTATGTATAGATGATGATCATTGATCTAAATAAGCGGCCTGACATTGAGCACGTAATCCTAGCCCGGTTACTACCCGCAATGTATGTGGCTTGTGCTTGAGCAGTGAGGCAGCCTCAGACGCTTTGAGCAGTCAGCGCCCTAGGATGCCTGACTGCATATGCGCAATCTGCATACATTGCGGGCAGTGGCCTACAGAGAGAAGTAAGAGCCCCATAGCAAGGATCAAACCAGGCCCCCTCCCCCCAACCGGACAGAAGAGTTTCAGCCTAAACCATTTTCAATGACCCTTGGGCCATTTTTCCACTGCCTCATTTGTTAAAAGTTGTTCTTTTAGAGGAAAGAGTCCTGACCAAGTCACCTCTAGCAGAAGAGGAGATAATCCCAAATAAGACTAGGCCCCCTCTTGCCCAGGGCCCCATAGCAGTTTCATGGTCTGCCGCTATGGTAGTCACACCCCTGATTGCGGGTAGTAACTGGGCTATGACCACGTGCTTAATATTCGGCACTTATTTAGATTGGGGAGCGCATCACAGTCCCAGTAAGACAAATGATCATCCTCATCTATACATACATCGTATTACACATCCACGGGGCAAGATTTTTTAAAAATCGGATAACCTCTTTAATTCCTTTGAAACCACTGATTAGCTATGAAGTTAATTTATTTGAATCAGGGCTGTAACTTCTTGTCTTTGGAAACAAAGAAAAGAAATAAATCATGAAGTCAGCTAATGGGAGAAAACATCTCCCTGGTAACAATATCCGAATATGAACTCAAGGGACACTTGCTGGCCAAATGTGTATGGAGACAGTGTAATCTGG
Source organism: Rhinella marina (assembly GCA_900303285.1). Taxonomy (NCBI): domain Eukaryota; kingdom Metazoa; phylum Chordata; class Amphibia; order Anura; family Bufonidae; genus Rhinella; species Rhinella marina. The sequence continues at coordinate 298,002 of ONZH01030759.1, read as the reverse complement.
CAGAGGCTCATTCCCCTCTTCCTACTGAACTAAACAAGTATATGTGGCCGTTTCTGGGCTCGTCAGGAGAGGAGGCTAATGGCTCGACATGTATGGTCACATAAAAAAATAGTATATTATCTTCATAGGTTTCTCCTGGAAATCCACAGGTAGAAAATAACCACATGTAATTGCTCAGAATGCAGTCACTGTCGCCCAGAACAGGAAAGTGCAGTGTACAGTCTTGGCATGAAATAATTATTACAACGTTTTTATTTCCGCAGTGACAACAATGGATCCTCGCCATTATACAATTACCTGGTATTATTACGCGTTATTATGAAACGCCAAATGGGCTCGTAATAAGCTTGGTTGACTTTCAGGCATGACAGTAATAATTACAGATCAATATTTAGTCCTACAGAGAAGAATATATTTGAGTGATGACAAATCAAGGCGGTCATGCGTCTTCCATGAAAGAAAACCACAGCAATAAACAACGAGCGCTCTAGCGGAGGAGCCTAAAGGGTTCTGCAAGGCGTCCCAATCAATCATAATGTACTTTGTGGAAACCTTATGGAACATCTTTTTGCCACAATCTCCTTGTATTAATGAGTCACACATTTATCTTGGAGGCTTAAGGGCTTGGTGAGCGTAGAGCAGAAATTCAGCAAGAGAACCGCTATCTGAGGCTGTTAGAGGCGTCATTGGTAACACATGGGAGCACTGCTGCAATTGCGAGATACATTTCATCAGCTTTCCCTTGGACAGAGATGGTGAGAGAATTTCAGCTCAGGGATTTAACAGCTCTTGCTAGTAAGAAATAAGTCACAAAGTGCAGAGTATGACATATGCTATAATGGGTGCACCGGCCAGGGCTGAGCTGACCTCAGAGGTGTGCCACCTGTGCGAGGGGCCCTGGAACTTCAGCTGCCCTTGCTGATGGGGCACAACACATAGACTGCTACCCAAGCCTTACAACTACAAATCTTAATATCAATTTATAGCAGTGTAATATTAGATTACTTTATTTCTGGAGCTGTATATCCTTTCAGCCCCGGAGGGTTTTTTGTTTTTTCGTTTTTGTTTTTCACTCCCTGCCTGTCTAGGCAATAACTTTTTTATTTTTCTGTTTACATAGCCGTTTGAGGTTTCGTTGTTTTTTTTTTGTGGGACAAGTTGCACTTTCTAATTCCACCATTTAATAATGCCTATGATGTAGTGGAGAGCTGGAAAAAAAAAATTCCAAATGGGATGAAATTGGGAAAAAAAACGCAATTCCGAAACAGTTTTATGGGTTTTGTTTTTACAGCGTTCCCTACACGGTAAAACTGACTGTTACTTTCATTCTCCAGGTCAGTATGACTACGGCAATACCACATAAGTATAGTTTTTCTTGCATTTTAATACTATAAAAAAAATAAAACTTTGAAAAAATTTTTCTTTTCATTGTCATATTCTGACCCCTATAATTTTTGTTACAGTTATGTGTATGGAGCTGTGTGAGGACTTATTTTTGGATGGACAATCTGTACTTTTCATTGATAGTATTCTGGTGTGCGTAAGATTTTTTGACTGCTCCACTACTGAGGAAGGAGCAGTAAGCTCCGAAATGCGTTTAGGTTTTGTAAGGCTATTTGTGATATGTGACAGACGAAAATAGATGCCTGTGAATAATGCTGGCCAACACATACAACTAGTTGGGAATATAGTGCCCGACGGCGTGAACTGAAGCAAAGCAGATATTTACAAGTATTCGCTATCATCCTTCCAGGACCTACATGTACACAATAGGGTTGCAACGGTATGAAATTTTCACGGTATGATAACCGTCTCAGTAAATACCGCGGTATTACGGTTATCATGGTATCACAGTTTGTTACATATATTATTAAAAGATACACTAATCCTTAAAGAAGAATACAAGCAAAGTTTTTTTTGTTCAATTAACTATTACTACTGTACTGCAGTGTATTTTCTGATTGTAAGGCTGATCAAGCTCCTGCCTTTAGCAGGAGCTTGAACAGGCTTACCTCTACCATGGCAAGCTGGACGAAAGCGTCCGGTTGCCATGGTAACCATCGGGACGCTGCCACAGCAGAGCAGCGTCCCGATGGGAGGGAGCTCTCTCCCTCTCACTGGCCCCACCATCGGAGCGCTGCTGCAGCGCCCGATGGGAGAGGGAGGGAGCGCCCTCCCTGTTAACCCTTCCATGCCGTGGTCCTTATGGACCGCGGCATGGAAGGGGTTAAACGGCCGACATCGCTGCCAGCTGTATGCTGACACTCTGCTTCAACCGCTTGGCCATCCTGGAAATTGAGGGGGGGGGGGGGGGGGAGTAAATGAAAAATACAGTTTGGGGAAGGAGAGGGGGGGGGAGAGAATCGGGGGCACCCGGGCCGGGACACTTTTGGATTACCTTTACAGGATCTGATCCCCCGCAGTCTCGGACTGCGGAGGATCAGATCCTTACAGCCAGCCCCCGTATCCTGTGATTGGCTAGTCTGAACAGACTAGCCAATCACAGCGATCGCCATTATGGGGGGAGCACGGCTCCCCCCGAGGTCTTTACTGTGGATGGATGGCTGTATTTCACAGCCGCCATCGCAGCATGTAAACCCCGCTGCACTGCGCAGCGGGCGTTTACATGCAGGACATACCGGTACGCCCTGTAGCGCGAACTACCTCGCGCCCAGGATGTACCGGTACGTCCACTCCACTCCTATCATGTCGCCAAGGGGTTAAAATGATAAAGGCCACCTACTTTAAGCTGCACAGTGGGGTGGTGTTCTCGGAGATGGGAGAACAGGTTTGAGGTATTCCCTCCTTTAGCTGCCACTTTACGACCACATTGCTTACAAATTGGATTTCCATCCTCACGTGCGTTTGGTGGGTATCCAAAGTAGTCCCACACTGCTGACTTTAGTTTAGTCTTTTTTTTAGGAGGACAGAGACTTGTTAAATCTGCATGCTCTGCCATTTTTACCGCTGTGTGCTTAATTAGCTGAAACGGAGCGGAATTGCGCATGCGCGGATGAGTTTCTCAGCAGGTTCACCTTTTACCAGTAATAAGCAAATGCCCACGGTTTGATAACTGTGCATTCCAATATCGTGGTATATCGTGGAACCCACGGTTTGATAACCGTGCATTCCAATACCGTGGTATATCGTGGAACCGGTTACCGCTGCAACCCTAGTACACAATCCGTCTAGGACCTGTGTAATCAAAGACACGTGACTGTACCACGTGATCTGAAAGACAGACTGCGTGTAGAGTCACGTGGGACGCCACGATACTCCATGAGTCTAACCGAGATTGTTCAGCAAGAAGACCTACGCAGTATGACATCGGCGAGGTGGTAATGTAATAACCTAAACTATACTTGTTTTAATATCTGCATTTGATTAAGATGAATATCGGACTGTCATTATAAAGGGGAAAAGAAAAAAAGAGCGGACATGTACCAACGATAACCCTGCACTTTGTACCAATCTACCCATATGGAGGACATCTAAATTCGCTAGCAAATACTCTGGTTTAAAGGAAATACAAGTGCTGATAGTACTATATGCATCTGAGAACAGAACTGTATGTGCTATTGCTATAAGGTCCCCATACCAATACGCATATGAGTGTGGTATATATCAAATGGTATATGTACATTTATGTGTGCTGAGTTAATTTTAGTTTATTTTTAGATTTTTGATGGAATATTTTAAATAAATATATGGTTAATCATACATTTGGACTCAAGTGATAAGCCAAATATTGAGTGCCCTTCTGTCTTTACAGTTTCATTTTTGAAGTCTAATACGGTTGGGTGAACCGATTAGAAGCGAGCACCTATTCTATGGTTTTAGGTAGTGGTGAGCCTTCTGACCTAGTTACTTTTTATTTAATGTTTTGTGGGAGGTGAAGCGGCCAAAAACAGCAAATTGGCCATTTTCACTTTTTTTTTCCGTTTTGCTGTATGGGAGAAATATTTTTATATTTTAATAGTATGGGCATTTTGGCACGCAGCAATACACATGATGTTTTTTTTTTACTTACATTTTGGGGTAAGGGGGATGATTTGAATTTTTATATTTTTAAAAAGTTTTTTTTATTTTTTTTTACACTATTTTTTTTATTTAGTTCCCATAGTTCCTGGCAATCGCAGACAATCGCAGCTGTACACGCGAGCAGGCACCATGTTTAAAGTCCCAGCCAGCGCCGTACATGTATGGCGTTGGTCGGAAAGGGGTTAACTAGTCACTATAAGATGGTATTATTGAGGTACTGTATGGTCGTATTTAGTTAGGCATTGTGGGCCAGTGCAAATTGGGCACTTAAGAGTATGATTTATCACAGGGGACAATTTGAAGTTTGTCTTTACATTTGTCTATTTGTAGAGGTAGCGGCCTGTGAGAAAATTATATGAAAGTAGTGCACAGAATTAAGAATATTCTGACTTATTTTCGCCTGCCACAGATAAGGCAGGTCAGGAGTAAAGTGTAGTTAAGACAATTTTTTAGACTTGTGCTCCATGATGAACAAGGCCAAAAGTCAACTAACTCCACAGAAACGTCCACAAACAGGTGGATTTCTGAAGGTGACTTAGGCCCGATTCACACGACCGTATGTTCATTTCTGTATCTTATCCGCATTTTTGCGGATAAGATGCGGAAACATACGGACCCATTTATTTTTCCATAGGAGAAAAAAAAATGCGGAATGCACACCGTGTGCATTCCGCATCCGTATATTACGGAAGTTCTCCTGCAAAAAAAGGAAACGTCCTATACTTGGCCACAAAACACGTCCGTAGCCCCATTAAAGTCAATGAGTCTGCAAAATTACGGAACACTACGGAAGACTTTCCGTATGTCTTCCGTTCCATTTTTATACGGATCACGGAATACATACGGTCGTGTGAATGGGGCCTTAGGCTGGTTTCACACCTGTGTTTGTCCTCTCGAGCAGGCTGTTCCGGCATAGCATGCTGGGAATCGGCCAGACAAAAACAGTCTCGTGCAGTGATTTTTGTCCAACTGATTCCTGGCATATTTGCCGGGTAGTGGTCAGATCGCTGCTGCTCCCCATTATACTCAGTGGGCAGGCAATGCTGGATCTGGAGAACTCTGGCAGGCTGTTATATGCCAGAACAGCCTGTCAGAGAAAACAGTCACAGATGTGAAACTAGCCTTAGCAGGAGTAAAATATAGCTTTGGCCTGTCTCAGACTAGTGATACATTTTTCTTACACGTAAGGCCCCATTCACACGACCGTATGAATGGGGCCGTATGTATTCCGCAAAATTGCGGAATACATGCAGCCCCATTCACCTCTATGGGAGCGCACAGCCGCGGCTCCGCATAAAAAGAGAGAACATGTCCTATACTGGTCCGTACGCACGGACAAGTATAGGCATTTTCAATGGGGCTGCACGGCGTGTGTTCCGAGCGCTGCGGAACACACACCGGGCGGTCCCCGTATATTTGCGGGTCCGCAATAATGCGGACCCGCAAATATACGGTCGTCTGAATGAGGCCTAAAACAACAGAAGTCTCAATTCACTCCAAAACACAACAGAAATCAGTTTGTTAAATCAGGGCCTTTGTTTTTTGTGGTAACATTATATAACGTTGTTATTTAGGCAACAGTATGGAAGTGTTATTATGCCAAAGTATGGCACTGTTATTTGGGCAACATACAGTATGTACTGTGTATTGACACTTACTCAATGTATGATATTGCTATTCATACACTATATGACAAAACACCGTATGGGGTGAGAGGGTGCCAGAAAGAACTGCACAAGACAACATTCAACATAAGGCCAACCCTGTGTCTGCAAGCTTGCTGAACAGATTATTACATATGTGGCTATAATAAACTGGCCACTAAGCACATAAGTGCTATATAATGGGTCAGCAGAATTAGAACACACGTTGGCTCAGCTATTTGTGAGTCAGGTTTCCCCTGCATTCACTTATGAACCCAAGAAAAGCTACATCCTGACGGCTTTTTTTTATCTTTCATGGGGCTACAATTATTGATCTAGCAGTTACAGAAAACCTATATTTTACTCCTTACTCCTCTCCCTGGAAAACAGTCCCCCTTCTTTTCAATGTGTTAACACTAAGGTCTGATCCAGATAGCAGGAATTTCCATCCGACTGCTGTTCTGAATGTACCAGGACAACACACAAACCATTAAAGGAAAGGGGGCCGGCTGCAGGCACTTGCTTAAAAATCACTATTACCAGAAAACCCCTTCAAGCTAAATTCTTAAAAACAGCAGCAGGAGGACCGGACCAGCGAAGCAGAGAGTGATGTTATATATGAACAGAAATCTACAGGTGTAACAGAAAGGCAAATATTGCAGAAAGAGTAGGCAAATATATTTACTACCATTTTCCACTTATTTTGTTTTAAAAAAAAAATTTTATATAAAAAAAATTCAAAAATTTTGCTGCATCTGCTTCTTAATGAAACCGATCAGAGAGCTGTTCTGATGGCTTGTTCTGTAGGTCTTAGCGTAATTTTCCTGACAGCTCATAAAAACTCATTTAAGTAAATTCTTATCAGCAGCAGCAGGAGGACCGGACCGGCAGACCAGGGAATGGCACTGGAGAAAGAGGTGAGTATAACATCATTTTTATATTTTAGCCAACTCAGGGTCATGTCTGAGATTTTTAATTATCTCAGACAATCCCTTTAATCACAGTATATTTATCTGACAGTCATCCTAATTAGATTCTTACCAAGAGCCAGGCTGTAGACATTACAGCAGCATATTAAAATAGCTGTAATGAATGGCATGTACTGCCCACAATTTATGTAGTCAGTCCATACTTTTTTATGACAAAATCCATATATTTTGTCCCCCTAGTTTACTAAAATCCAGTTTATCAGGAAGTAAAACAGAATTCCTTTTTCTTTGTGTCAGCAGTAAAGTGGATATCGATAATCAATTCAACAAGGACTACTTTATGTACACCACGGTGGTGATATATGAATTGCGAGGTGAGAACTTGATGTAACAGTCATCAAGATGTTCACCCATAAATATATGGTCAAGAAAAGCAAAGTAAACAAGTCAAAATTTCATTTATTTAGGAATTCATCTTAACCAAGATATTGAAAGAGATTTTAATCTTCACGCTGTCACCACTGAGCAGTGTGTGCAGTCAAGATAGCTCATTGGAAAATACAGCTGAAGCAAATATCTGTAAAGCTTGCCCCTGTCACTGAAAAGGGGCGGACTGGGAATTAAAGTGGCCCTGGAAAAAAACCTAAAAAAGGCACCAAGTTATAGGCAAGTCCAAACTGACAGAAGGTGGTGCAACACGAGTAGGCAGGGCCAACACAAGCCAAAAGTAGGCAGGAACAAAAGTAGACAAGGCAAGCAATACCGTAGTGCAGCACAAAATACTGCCCCAGCGGCTACTTAATGTATTCTTCAATGTGGGCCTTTGGGGCGGCATTTGGCCCCACAGAGATGTCAGGCCTGGGGCTGCAGACCCAAACACTCCTATTATAATTCGCCATTGTCTCAAAAACTTACCTTGCTTCATCCCGAGAAATGAACATTAAGGAAGTATTCACACTTTTGTGCACTTTTTCTTGCAGTATTCTCTTGCATTTCCCAATGGGTTGACATTAGATATGCTATATCAAAGGTGCACACATCATTTAATCTCCAGAGCCAGGGATGTAAGCAAGGAAGGCACTGTTCATATCTGTATCATTGTTAGTTAGAAATAGAAACCACGATGCAGTGCTGGATGGGTCACTGCCAGCAGTGGACTGGGAACTTAAAGTGGCCCTGGAAAAAATACTAAAAGTGGCCCTGTTTTGTAGTCGGGTCCAAATTGATGGAAGGCAGGGCCAGCAATACCATAATGTGGCACATTATACCACCCAACAGAGCCAAATATCACAGTCCATCACAAAATACATCCCCAAAAACTTCCACTGGGCGGCCATAAGGAGGGCTCAGGTGGCCGCCTGGGCATCTGCCAACTGGGAAATTTCCCTGTAAGGTCTATGGCCAATCCGCCCCTGGTCACTGCTGCAGCTCTATCCCTATCACATCCCAGGGGCATGTACTTTCTGCTGCAACTCTCTCCCTGTTACAGCAGTGCCGGATTTTTGCAGTGTTGGGTCACACCTAAGATGCTCAATGGACGTTATTGTTTTTAATGGGATGTCAGAGTCCATCATTTGTGTCAAAGGTTCAGAGCATCCATCAGTAATTTTCTGATTTGGGACTGCAATAGTGTTGTCTATGGCCTTATTAATACCAAAGTTTTTCTACTTGGTGATCAACAGTCAAGCCAGCACCAAATACCCCCATGCAGTGTTCATATTACTCCCCACAGCACCTGCCAAATACCACCATGCCACGCACATAATACTCTATAGTAGCACAAAATAAAACAGTACAGCAAAGCTTACCTCCCCAGCAGCCTCCAGGAAATATAATTCAGCTTAACCCGTCAGCAACATCCAGTGTACAAGTTCAATGGATGTTGGGCCTTTAAAGAAGACTGCAGACATCTACCAGTAGAGTCTGTGATCGGAGACAACACCCATCATGGACAATTAACCTTGCAATACTTTTCTGTAATAGTATATAGTGTATTATGGTATAAGGCTTCATTCAAATCGCTAGGAGATCCGCCAGGCTGTTCTGGCACAGAGCCAGATCCTGGCATTGCCATATGCTCTACCTCACCGTCGGATCAGCAATGACTGTAATGCAATACAAAATACTGAGAACCCCACCCCCTGCAGAAGGACCAAACAAATAACACAGTGTTGCAGAGAATACCTCACCAGAAGCACAAAATACTGTACAGCCTCAGCAGCACTGTCCCCCTTTCCATGCCTCTGGCCCACTATCCCCGTCCCTGTCATCCCTTCTTCACTGGCAGCAGCACTGTCCTCTATATCAAAAACATCATATGCCAATACAGCCTAGGTGCAGTACAAAAGCAGGAGGAAATAGCATCTAAGTGCCTAGTGCTTACTAGTCATTTTCATATCATGTTGTAAGAAATACAGAAGTTAGGACATTTACTCTCTTATAAAGGCTTGAAGAATATGTACAGTACAGACCAAAAGTTTGGACACACCTTCTCATTCAAAGAGTTTTCTGTATTTTCATGACTATGAAAATTGTAGATTCACACTGAAGGCATCAAAACTATGAATTAACACATGTGAAATTATATACTTAACAAAAATGTGTGAAACAACTGAAAATATGTCTTATATTCTAGGTTCTTCAAAGTAGCCACCTTTTGCTTTGATTACTGCTTTGCACACTCTTGGCATTCTCTTGATCAGCTTCAAGAGGTAGTCACCTGAAATGGTATTCCAACAGTCTTGAAGGAGTTCCCAGAGATGCTTAGCACTTGTTGGCCCTTTTGCCTTCACTATGTGGTCCAGCTCACCCCAAACCACCTCTATTGGGTTCAGGTCTGGTGACTGTGGAGGCCAGGTCATCTGGCGTAGCAACCCATCACTCTCCTTCTTGGTCAAATAGCCCTTACAAAGCCTGGAGGTGTGTTTGGGGTCATTGTCCTGTCAATGATGGTCCAACTAAACGCAAACCGGAATGGAATAGCATGCCGCTGCAAGATGCTGTGGTAGCCATGCTGGTTCAGTATGCCTTCAATTTTGAATAAATCCCCAACAGTGTCACCAGAAAAGCACCCCACACCATCACACCTCCTCCTCCATGCTTCACAGTGGGAACCAGGCATGTAGAGTTCATCCGTTCACCTTTTCTGCGTCGCACAAAGACACGGTGGTTGGAACCAAAGATCTCAAATTTGGACTCATCAGACCAAAGCACAGATTTCCACTGGTCTAATGTCCATTCCTTGTGTTCTTTAGCCCAAACAAGTCTCTTCTGCTTGTTGCCTGTCCTTAGCAGTGGTTTCCTAGCAGCTATTTTACCATGAAGGCCTGCTGCACACAGTCTCCTCTTAACAGTTGTTGTAGAGATGTGTCTGCTGCTAGAACTCTGTGTGGCATTGACCTGGTCTCTAATCTGAGCTGCTGTTAACCTGCGATGGTGACTCGGATGAACTTATCCTCCGCAGCAGAGGTGACTCTTGGTCTTCCTTTCCTGGGGCGGTCCTCATGTGAGCCAGTATCTTTGTAGCGCTTGTTGGTTTTTGCGACTGCACTTGGGGACACTTTCAAAGTTTTCCCAATTTTTCGGACTGACTGACCTTCATTTCTTAAAGTAATGATGGCCACTCGTTTTTTCTTTAGCTGCTTTTTTCTTGCCATAATACAAATTCTAACAGTCTATTCAGTAGGACTATCAGCTGTGTATCCACGTGACTTCTGCCCAACACAACTCATGGTCCCAACCCCATTTATAAGGCAAGAAATCCCACTTATTAAACCTGACAGGGCACACCTGTGACGTGAAAACCATTTCAGGTGACTACCTCTTGAAGCTCATCAAGAGAATGCCAAGAGTAATCAAAGCAAAAGGAGGCTACTTTGAAGAACCAAGAATATAAGACATATTTTCAGTTGTTTCACACTTTTTTGTTAAGTATATAATTCCACATGTGTTAATTCATAGTTTTGATGCCTTCAGTGTGAATCTACAATTTTCATAGTCATGTAAATACAGAAAACTCTTTGAATGAGAAGGTGTGTCCAAACTTTTGGTCTGTACTGTATAGAATTTGCAGCAAGTAAAGTCAACACAAAAATAAGGACTGAGCTGGGACTAAAAAAAAGCAGAATTCATGTAATTATAAAGTGTCTTGCCCACTTTTGTTTTGTAAAAATCCTAATAAAAAATATATACATAACACAGCAGAATTCAAGAGAAGGAAGGCAGCAATACCAACACACAACAATACTGCATGATGTGGTATGAATTAATCTAGATTTAGCTACCAGCGCCATTACTTAATCACGTCTGAAAGTCTCTTTATTATCACCTTAAATTTTTTTATAGCCTATAAACAATTACTGCCCTATAAATTCATCACCAGAATCTTCAACTGGTATTGCATTTCTCACTGGTTCTTCATAAAAATACCAATGTTCCATTAATTCATCAAGTTACATTCAAATACAACACAATGTAACACATTTTTTTTATAGGAAATGAAGAATTGTATCCCAAAAAAGTAATAAGAATATAATTACAAGCGCTGTACTTGGTTGTCTCTGGAACACCAGTAGAGATTAATGGAGCGGCAGTGCGCATGCCAGACCTGCCACTTCATTCATTTTGGTGAGCTGTGAAGGATATGGGTCCCCATTCTTGTGATCATGGGGGTCCCAGCCATAGGAGCCCCACTAATTTAGTAGTTATCACCAATCCTGTAGGGATATAGGGAATAACGTGTAACAACCAGAATACCCCTTTAAGGCACCTACGTTACATGCCAACTACCTGTATAGTTACTCGAGACCTAACTTCAAAATCTAACATTTTGTGAAATTTTTCAAGTTTTGGGTTGAGTTTGCATAAAGGACATGCAGAGATTTTTGAATGGATTCCTCTGCCAAGCACCACGTGGAAACTGCTCCCCATCGTTTTCAAAGGGAGTCTGCCCTGCTGTTCATGTGGTCACGGTTTACTTCTGCAAGAGTTTCCAGACCATGCAAAAAAGGTCATTTCTTCACAGACTTGAGGCTAAAGCCACAATCAGATCTGCTGGATTTAATTTGCAAAACCAATCTACCGCAGATTTTGATATTGAGAAGTGGCCTTAAAGAGCATCTGTCAGCATGACCAACCCTATTAAACCAGACACACAGCCTGGCAGAGGGTTGATCACGCTGATAAAAATTATACCCTGTGGCCCTGTTGCTATTTATATGCAAAAAAGCTAACTGGAGCACCAAGGGACTGGCCAGAGCCCATGGAACACCAGTTCATTAAACCCCCTTCAGTCTTCTAGTGCCTTCTGCTCTCCAAGCACCTGGGCCTGTATTCTCCTGTCTGTGCTGCATCTCCTGGTCTCGACACTTGTTCAGTGTTTCTCCTGCTCTACTCCAGGAAACATTTACTCAGTTTGAATCCACTGCAGATTCAAACTGAGTAAGTGATGAGACCTGTCATCCTGTGCCTACACTGTATCTTCCGGTCTTGGGAGACACGGCATAGGCACGAGAAGACAGGTCTCGGGGTTTGCTCAGTTTGAATCCGTGCTGCTTGGAGTGCAGCAGGAGAAACACTGAACAAGCGCCTCGGCGCTTGGAGAGCAGCAGGTACTAGAAGACTAGCCCTATCAATCCAGGGAAAGGGGTGGAGGGACTGAAGCTGAACGCACTGTAACAATCTGGTGCTCCTGGAGCTCTGGCCAGCCCCTTGGTGCTCCAGTTAGATCATTTGCATATTTTTCTCATTAATGGGTCCACAGATCTAATAAGGGTATCACAGTCATAATAAGGGTATGGTTTTTCATTGCACGATGAACCCTACCAGGCAGTATTCCTGGTTTAATAGGGCTGATCATGCTGACAGATGCTATTTAATGTAACTGTTGGGAGCTGAGTACTTTAACACTGGCTGCGCTAGACAGTGACCAAAGAGGGGCCCTAACCAAGATACGGAACTGCCAATTTGATGATTGCAGGTTCGCTAGCCATAGATAACCTCATTCAAGGCATCCCGATTTGTGTGCAAATTCATAAGAAATTGTGAGGCATGGATAGGATGATGAGGCATGGATAGGATGAGCAAAGCCCTTTACATGTGCTCTAAGATATAATATTGCACTAGGACTCCTTCCCTGCAAGCCCTTGTGCAGCTGCATAGGTCAAACAAGATCACAAATCACGGCAACTAGAGTAGTACTGATAATGTTTATACGTCACTTGTTACAATTAGATATCACTGAAAATAGTAGACGCTAAAATATATCTCTTTATTAGCAACTTATTGCAAACCACTTACAACATATAACAAGAGGAGGGGTCTTGTAGACAATACTGATGAAGGTAAATATATAAAATGGTTCAATACACCCCCATCAGCATATCATATTATCATGCACTGATAGGGTAGTATTGTACTGCGGCATTAGTAAGTCACTATAAGCTCCACATAAACATCAGTGTGATCCAGAGAGTGTTAGTAATAATACTGCCGAGCAGGAGGGGGTTCATGGACGGGCGTCATAGTGCTGGAGGCGCCGCCACACACCACTAGTGTGGCAGCGCGGCTTAGGCTACATAGTATTTTCGCACTGTTTAATGCTCCTGATGAGTACAGGGTACGAAACGCGTCGAGCTAGGCAGCCTTAACTAGTTTTTTGGCGCTGATAGAGAGGTCTTATCTGAGTTTACTGTAAATAGCACCTCCATATTGTGTGGCACCCTTCCATATACGGATGTTTGGGAAGGGGATGCATGCAAAGTTGTGAGAGGACATTGCTATTTGACCAAATCCCTAAGCCTTTTATGATGCTTTGGTCTTTATCCCAGTACTGACCATTCTATATCGGGGGGTATCTTGCAATACGTAAGTGGGACGTGTATAGTCCACTATTGTCACTGACCAGACGTATTAGAGCTATTGGACTTAAATGTCCATGAACCCCCTCCTGCTCAGCCTCTGGCTCACAGCTACAAGACCCCTCCCCTTGTTATATGTTGTAAGTGGTTTGCAATAAGTTGCTAATAAAGAGATATATTTTAGCGTCTACTATTTTCAGTGATATCTAATTGTAACAAGTGACGTATAAACATTATCAGTACTACTCTAGTTGCCGTGATTTGTGATCTTGTTTGACCTATGCAGCTGCACAAGGGCTTGCAGGGAAGGAGTCCTAGTGCAATATTATATCTTAGAGCACATGTTAAAGGGCTTTCTCATTCCTATCCATGCCTCACAATTTCTTATGAATTTGCACACAAATCGGGATGCCTTGAATGAGGTTTTCTATGGCTAGCAAACAAGATCACACCCAAACACTGGGCAGATTCAGTAGATGCAGAATCTCTGTACAGCTTCTTCATAAAACTTGACTACTGCAATCTCATTTAAAGGGAATGTTTAAATCATGTTTTTATGTTACATATCTTCAAAGGATTGTTGGTGTTAAATTTTCCATGTTACAATGTCGATTTAAAAAACAAACATAAAATCATGTCGTTTTTGTACTGGCCACTTTCTTGGTCTGTACAGATCACTTTACTGAGTTCTCTGCTTATCACTACAAGCAGGACTACAATGACAGATATCAGCTCTATGTAGATAACACTGGATTCACTATTCACAATAGGTGATTATAATATCTTATCTACTCGCTCCTGACCTCTGCTCAGGTCACAGAGCATGCCTAGAAAACTCTACCACAGAAGTAAATAAGATCCCCTCCTGATCATTATTTCTATGGCCCATGGTGGCCACTGTAATATATCTGAATGATATTAAGAACAGCTCAGGCAAGATGGCTGCCACCATAATCATGTACAGAAAATAGAATTAAAACATCTGTAGTAAGAAGATTAAAAAAAAACAATGTAGAACAAAGGAGGTGTGTCATTATCTGGTTTTAGCTGGCTATCTGGTTTGATGACACATTCTAAAATCCTCTAAAAGCTTTGTGGAAATGTTTAGGGAGGAGATAAGGGCTGGTGACCATGTCTCTTAGAGGGGTTGTTTCACTACAGAAAATTACATTTATTATGTAGAGAATGTTAATGCAAGGCACTTACTAATGTATTGTGATTCTCCATTTTGCTTCCTTCGCTGGCTAGACTCTTTTTCCATCACATTATACACTGCCCATGGTTACGACCACCCTGTAATCCAGCAGTAGTGGCCGTGCTTGTATACTATAGGAAAAAGCACCGGCCTCTCTGGTGGCCAGGACTGTGGGAGTGTCCAGTACTTTTTTTTATAGTGTGCAAACACGACCACTGCTGCTAGATTACAGGGTGGTCATAACTCCTGGAAACGAGTAGTGTATAATGTGGTGGAAAAGTGGATAAAGCCAGCAAAGGAAGCAATATGGACAATCACAATACATTAGTAAGTGCCTTGCACTAACGTTCTCTACATAATAAATGCCATTTGCTGAAGTGAGACAACCACTTTAAGGCTACACTCACACGTCCGCAAGTGTTTTGCGGTCCGCAAATTGCAGATCCGCAAAACACGGACACCGGACATGTGCGTTCCGCATTTTGCGGGCCGCACATGGCCGGTTCTATAATAGAAATGTCTGTTATTGTCCGTGGCTGCGGACAAGAATAGGACATGTTCTATATTTTTTGCGGGGCCCGCGGAACGGAAGTGCGTACGCATCTTTTGCGTCCCCATTGAAAATGAATGGGTCCGCACCCGTACCGCAAAATTTATGAACAGATGCGGACCGATTTTCAGGACATATGAACGGACCCTTAGTCTGAATATGTGAATGCCCTGCACTATTTAGCAAATGTTAGTATGGGGGTTTGTGCTTACTGTAAAATTTGAAGTACCGGTAATTATGCGCAAAGACAGAGAAGTAAGTACTGTCTCGTCATCTCATAATCACCACCCCAGGTTGCAGATGATATTTTTATAACAACTACAGCAGCCTGTGGATAATTGCTGCTAAGTATCGGGTATGGCAGCCAAGATAAAAAGGTAATAACAACCATCTATTAGCTTTTAACCTAAAAATGTGCTATATTATAGGGCCTGAAATTGCACCTATTTGAGGCTAGTTCACTTTAAAAGTACACATTGTACAGAAGATGGCTGAGTTTTTCATTTTGACATACTTTCATTTGCAGATAACAGTTACATAATTAAAATGAGTAAAATATTGTTAAAATATAATTAAAAGAAAATTGGAAATCTCAAAATATTAAAATTCCATCTGAATAATAATTTCTTGTCAGCATATAATAGGTCTGCAGAGCAAGGGCTGCATGAATCCACAATATTTTTGTTTTGTGCAGAGACAGCCATAGAGGTGTGTGACATGCAGCTGCACGGGTACATCTACCCTCCTGCAGGGGGCACTAGTGCACACTTACATAAGCAGGCTGCCTGAAGAAAACGTTCTGTAATAGGATACTGAAGAAGAGGCAACAGGAAGCTGGGGAGATGCTGTGTATATTTAATCCTTTCCCTCTGTATATAATTTTCATGTTTTCCAAGAGCCATAACGTTTTTGCTTATTCATTCAAATAGCCATGTTTTTTGTGGGAGGAAATTAAAAAAATTTGCCATTGTATTTTGGTTAACTTTATATACAGCGATACCAAAATCATACAGTTTTTCTTGCTTAAAGGGAACCTGTCATCTCCGAAACACCCCCTGAACTAGAGTAAGCGTTGTATAGTGTAAATTATGCTGAATCTGAATATGTAAGTTTTATCTTGATACTCACTTCCATTCCGACGCTGTGCTCCCACAAACCTGCAGTAAAATGCACTCAGTGGACTCTTCTTTGAGTCCTCTCCATTATGTGAGTGAGCACCGGAGTCCAGTGAGTGCATTTTACTGCAGGTTTGTGGGAGCACAGCATCGGAATGGAAGAGAGTATGAAGATAAAACTTACATATTCGGATTCAGCATCACTTACACTATACACCGCTTACTGTAGTTCAGGGGGCGTTTTGGAGATGACAGGTTCCCTTTAAAGGGTCTCTGTCACCAGTTTTTTCGGTACGAATCAAGCTGACATTAGAGATGTGCTAATGTCACCTGATTCCAAATATATATGTGTTTTATTTATTGGTGCCCCCATTTTTATATAAAATGAACTTTTATTTTATGCTAATAAGGCCTCTAGGTGCAAGGGGCGTTACCCCTGCTCCTAGAGGCTCTGTTGATTGACAGGACCAGGCAGAGAAGAAACACTCCATTCACCATAGCTTGCAAGGACCTTCAATGATGTCATGACCATGTGATCAGTCACATGGTTTAGGAGGAGACAGGCTGTGTGATCCTAACCATGTGACTGATCACATGGTCATGACATCATTGAAGGTCCTTGCAAGCTATGGTGAATGGAGTGTTTCTTCTCTGCCAGGTCCTGTCAATCAACAGAGCCTCTAGGAGCAGGGGTAACGCCCCTTGCACCTAGAAGCCTTATTAGCACAAAATAAAAGTTTATTTTATATAAAAATGGGGGCACCAGTAAATAAAACACATATATATTTGGAATCAGGTGTATTTTAATAGACTGGACATTTTTGACCATTGCAATATAAATTATCACTGCCACTCCATTGAACTCTATATGACTGCTGGAGATATATCCAAACACAGGCAGCCTGTTCTAGTGATTAGTGGGGGCCCCTATCCAAGTGTTTCTAATGGGTGTATATTATTTTATTTAAATGTTTATATTATTTTAGAAAATAATTACCCTAACAGCAGCACCAATAGTTATATTATGTTACATTAAAATGCCTTCATGCAACTTTAAAGGGAACCTGTCACCTCCTTTTCTCAAAATGAGCTGTTAACAGTACCTTAAAGTAGAGCCGAGTGTGATCCTAATGCTGTAGTTGAAACTGAGAACTGCCGGATGAAAAGGCTGAAAACAGAACTTTTAATCTTGCTGCGCTGGCTTTCCGGTGTGGGCTTGAAGTCAAGGGGGCAGCGGCCTCCTTGCTTCAAGTCAAGAAAGCCACTCCCCACTTGCGCTTGACTGACAGTTAGCCAGGGTGCCGGGGATCGCAGAAATCTCGCGCATGCGCGTTGCGCGACTGAGTACTGCGCGATCCCGGCACCCGGCTCTTCATGTTGCCGGCGCTTCAGTAGTCATTGCGCATGCGCCGCCTTACTATGCGAGCGCGCTTGGGAGTGCGGTCGTGCGGTCCTATACTCTGGGTGAACGTGACCTCTGGCTGCCTACGTGCATTCCAGAGCAGGCGAGCCCGCGGTCACGTTCACCCTGGTCTCCATCCTTGTCATTAGTAAGGCGGCGCATGCGCAATGACTACTGAAGCGCCGGCAACATGAAGAGCCGGGTGCCGGGATCGCGCAGTACTCAGTCGCGCAACGCGCATGCGCGAGATTTCTGCGATCCCCGGCACCCTGGCTAACTGTCAGTCAAGCGCAAGTGGGGAGTGGCTTTCTTGACTTGAAGCAAGGAGGCCGCTGCCCCCTTGACTTCAAGCCCACACCGGAAAGCCAGCGCAGCAAGATTAAAAGTTCTGTTTTCAGCCTTTTCATCCGGCAGTTCTCAGTTTCAACTACAGCATTAGGATCACACTCGGCTCTACTTTAAGGTACTGTTAACAGCTCATTTTGAGAAAAGGAGGTGACAGGTTCCCTTTAAGGTGGCGAAAACCACCTTAATGCCCCTAAACAAAAGCCATCCCTCCTTACTACAATGTTGCCCTCTTACAGCAATGCTGCCTTGGGAGAATGGTCCATATTCTGCTCTCCCCAGAAGCAGGTGCGAGAAGGCATTATCTTGCCTGCTGAACTGAGTAGAAAAGAGTACAGGTTGATTATCTGGCTAGGGAATGACTCCTGGCATGTGCACTCCTTCTACAAAGTCCACCAGGCTCCATCACTGTTTGGCTCCTGCTGCTGTGGAGAGCTCAGGCCACCTGACGGCTCCTGCTTCACCATTGTATTCAACTGTATCTGCGTCCTCAAGGCGCAGGTACAGTTCAAATTGAGACATACCTCAGCCATCCTGAGACCGCGGGACAGCCTCCAAAATTTGAGACTGTAGCTCCGGATCTGGGACATTTGGGAGGAACAATATTTCTGCCATCGTAGGCTGTAAATTGAGAAATATGGTATTCAGAAAGACCACCATATTTATAAAAAAAATCTGTTCCAGCTATTCTGATATAGTTATAGAAAGTGAACTTTTAGAAGAAGATTCCTCCGTCAAAACAAAAAATTAAACTGTAAATTTGTCAGAAATCTCACTGGGGAGCCTACGTTCTGCAATGAAGCCTTATGAAATCTATGTATGCCCTTGGGCCTCACACTGCAACTCACTACCTTCTATCCATCTATGAAATAGATGGATAGATGGTCACTGCTTCTACAAGGACTTCATTAACTAGCAAATTCCTTCTACAGACGCACAAACAGTAAGTAATTTCCCTTTAGGGTAAGATATTCGAGTTATATTAGCAATATGTATCTGTTCCTGCAGTTAACATCAACATGAAGGATATAAAGAGCTTCAATAATTCAAGTCTCCTCCTGCTCTGTTCCTTATTAAATTTAAATGAGCATGCTGCAAGTGAATGAAGCTTCCAAACAGCAAAATGCATCTTTTATTAAAGGGGTTATCTGGAAATTTGATATTGATGGCCTATTCTCGGGATAGGTCATCAATATCAGATCAGAGAGGGTATGACACCCAGGACCTCTGCTGATCAGCTGTTTGAAGAGACAACGGTGCTCTGTGAGTGGTTAGTCCTCATCCTAGGCTAGTGATTTCACCGTTCATTGGACACGTGGTGCAGGAGCAGCTAAGTCCCATTTAAGTGAATTAGGCTGAGCCGTAATACCATGCACAGCCGCTATCAAATGGATGGCATTGTGCTTGGCAAGCTGTGAGGAGTCAGCAGCACTCACCGTAGCTCCATTGAGTGCCGCAGCTTCCTCAATCAGCTGATCCGCAGGGGTCCCGGGAGTCGGACCCCCTGCTAATCTCATATTGAAGATAGCCCATACAAAAATCCTTCGTCCAGGCCCTAGACACTGGTGACCTACCCTTCGGTTAGGTCATCAATATAAGAGTGGTGGGGGGTCCAACACCTGTTACACCCACCAATAAGCTGTTCTAAGTGGCCTCCTGCACAGGAAGAATACAGTGGACTAAGCCACCTCCAGTCCGATGAGGTTAGGAAGTGGATGGGAATGGTTGGGATGATGGTCATGCAGGCTTCATGACCAAGAAATCCAACATTTAATCCACCAGGTGCTGCAATATCAAGTACCAAGAAGGTAGTCCCTCCATGAGCTGTAACACTACCTGCTGTGGTTACGATGGCGAGCAGGTAGACAATGAAGAGAAGGCAGCGATAGTACAAGCACTGCTGTCTCTACAAACAGCTGATTGTTAGACCTTTGTTAGAGATTGTCATGTACTATATGATGTTTGATTTGCATATTTTACATTAATCATGGGATATCCACTTTAAAATATAAATAGCATCTACTGTAGTAGATACAGTTACACACACTACACAGCCCCCACACTGGTTTGTAAATGTTGTTTAGTGGTTGTAACTGTACGAGCAGCGAGCTCTCTTCAAACAGCTGATTGGTGTGGTTGCAGAATGTCGGCCCCCCGCTGATCTGATATTAATAACCTATCCTGAGGATAGATCATCAATATAAAAACAGCAGACAACGCCTTTAAATGTGAATGTCATCGCATCGCTCAGTGATCTGTTATGATAAATCACAGTGACAGATGGCTCCCCAACCAGAGCTAACTTGGGATACCCTGAAGATGAGAAGTATTAATGGCTATATTAGTGTTTTGTGGTGAAGTTTGGGTTTCAACTACTGATCTATTTCATGTAATACCCAGGGGTGGTGGCTGTTTAATGCTCTGCAACCACATTTTACACACTTAGTTTTGGTGCAGATTTTATTTTTTGGTGTACAGGATTTTTGACAGCTACATAGCCTTTCAGCCGCATAGCTTTCACTTGTCTTCTTACAGGACACAAACAACTGTGGATTTTTTCAGATTTGAAACTTTCTGAAGATTTTCTCCTCTCACAGATAAAAGTTTCAAACAGACCTTTAACAAGAATCTGTCACTATGACAGACCTGTCTGAGCATGTTCACACGATTTAAATTCCACATGGATTTTGGTATTCTGCATCAAAATCTGCATGAAAACTGCAGCAAATCCACATGTCTGTCATCCAGCCACAGATTTTTTTCCATCTGCCCCTTTCCTATGGGATACGGCTAGTCTGCAGTCAGATGCATTCAACATACAGCCTCAGGTTTCTGGCATGGATTACTTGATAAACGCGTCATATTTTCCAACAAGTGTGAACATACCCTTAAATGGGTCATCCTAAAAAATATGCTACATTCTCTATATCAGCCCCTGATCTCAATACTTTTGCAAGTCCATGTAATTAGAAATATAGTATAGCCACTGATTTAATCAATAAAATGTATCTGTTTGTTCTTTTCCTTATTTCTACGTCCACCTCACTGAAGTGGACGGACAGTTTTATTCTTCATCCTTCAACTGCCACCAGCTGTATCTACTGTTAGAAGGTCTGACCGTAAAGGGCAAGAACTCTAGCAGAATGGACATACCCCTGGGCTATGATAGGGAGAGAGCTACAGCAGAAAGGACATTCCCCTTGAGAAAGGACACACCTCTTAAAGGGAACCTGTCATGTCCGACACCCCCTGAACTAGAGTAAGCGGTCTATAGTGTAAGTGATGCTGAATCCGAATATGTAAGTTTTATCTTCATACTCACTTCCATTCTGATGTTGTGCTCCCACAAACCAGCAGTAAAATGCACTCAGTGGACTCCGGTGCTCACTCACATAATGGAGAGGATTCAAAGAAGAGTCCACTGAGTGCATTTTACTGCAGGTTTGTGGGAGCACAGCGTCGGAATGGAAGTGAGTATGAAGATAAAAATTACATATTCGGATTCAGCATCACTTACACTATAAATCTCTTACTCTAGTTCAGGGGGTGTTTCGGAGATGACAGGTTCCCTTTAAGCTACCAGCTTGAAATAAATCTACCAGAGCAACTGGAGTAAAGAATGGGGAGATCTCTAGATCCATGTGAGGTACAGGGCTGGTTCCAGCTTTGTTAGAGATTGTCATGTCATGTACTGTATGATGTCCTTGCATATTTTACATTAATAATGGGATAACATCTTTAAAATAAAAATAGCACCTTCTGTAGTAGATACAATTACACACTACACAGCCCCCACACTGGCCCCACATTGCTCTAAGATAAAGAGGAAAAATCTGTTGTCACATCTGTTTGTCTGACGGTGACAGGTTCAATGGTTTACCAAATCTTGCACTTGAGTGCCACTTTCTCTATATCTTTTACGGTACACTCACTTTTGGAACCTGTTATCTTTTGAGCGTCCTTTATGGAGGGGTCAGGGGGTAGTAGCTGTCTGATGTGTCTAGCCCATACAGGTATTTCATGGAAGGCTAACATAAAGTCAGAGGTATTACTTCAGTCTTTTTACCACCTATTTTTGTGACTTTAAATACAGTTGCTTTTGATAAATCTGTTGCGCTCCTACTCACCTCACCCACTTTTCCACTTTTTTTTCAAAAGTTTAAAACTTTTCCTCTAAAATTTGTCACTTTTTTTATATGGTAGAAACCTGGGGTACAATGCTTGATACATTCTCCTCACAGAGCCATGGCTTAAAAGGATCCATGTCATATAGATCTAATGTTCCCCTTGTGGTGGATCCCAATGGTTTCCTTTGTTCTTACTAGGTAGTAATGTGTAGCTGACTGCGCTATTTTGTCTTTTAGGGCCATTGTAACCTAAATACCAGTGTGAATATAGCTTATTTTTGGGTACGTTTCTGGTTTTGCTTTTTGTAGATGTTGAAAAAAGTCATTTATACTTGACCCATTCTGACTAGAAATGAAATAGATAAATGAAAGCGTGGTATCTTGGACTTTAGTACATAAAAGGTGACCTTCCCATTTCTGTGTAGGTAAATCAATAATTATGACTTAAGCAAACTACAATTTAGCAGAGTCCTCTTTACACTCGATAATTAATATTCTCTGATATTTTACTCCAATATTATGCGCATGACTCTATAGAAAACAATACTAATTGATTTTACTTATTTTTATCTGTACTGCAAACATTAATTTCATAACATTACTGCTGGCCACGGGCCCAGGCACGGCAATGTAAAGAGCTTGGCAATGATCCTATGAACATTTTGAAGTGGAAGTCATGCGATGTGTTCTGATTCACTGAAAAAGCAAACCGCTGTCCTTACTTTCTATACAGGACCGTAGCACTTTATCACAGATGCAGATATTCTCTGTGGCATATAATAAACAGCTATTATATTGTACAAATGAACCCTCTCGGTTATACTGATCTTCACCATTTTGCAGCTCATTTCATCCCTTTCAATATAGTAGGTGAAATCCAAAGTGAAATGTGTAAGTACATGGTGACTCTGCTGTGGATTCCTGTGAAATCCCCTTACAATCCTTGTCTTCCCTGGTTCATTTTTATGTATTTCTAATGTTATATTTGAAATATGGAGTGAAACCTCTTTGAGACATATGACCAAAATTGCATTAAGAAATAGTCTTGGGGTGGTCTTCTCAAACCATTATGCATTAAACATGATGGAACTGAACATCTGTTACAGGAAATCTAGTCTGGATAAAAGAGTGTTCTTCTCCCAGATCTGATCAGTTATCTAGAGTTCATGCTTCTATTATATGGAAGACTGCCTCACGGGTGGACTGGCCACAGACCCCACCGGGAAGTTTCCCAGTGGTCATGGGGGTGCCTAAGCCATCCTTATGGCCGCTGCCCAGGTACAAAATGATCTTGCAGTACCTGCTTTAATTTGCACTGGGAGTGCCAAGTACTTGTGTCCCTGGCCAGTGGCCACAAGTCACCCTCCAGAATTCAGCTGTATCGCTGACCTTATACAGACATTACTGGGGGCACTATAGGGACATTACTTGGGGGGGGGATTACTTGGCAGCATAGGGACACTACTGGGGCACTGTAGGGACATTAGTGGGGGCACTATAGAGGACATTACTGGAGGCACTGTAGGGCACGTTACTGGGGGCACAATAAAAGGCATTATTGTTGGAGGCAATATAGGGGGCATTATTAATACTTGGGGAATTATGGGAACATTTTATTATTGCATGAGGCACTATTAGGGGCATTATTATTAATGGGACACAATAGGGGGCATATTTAATACTGAGGCATTATAGTGCATTATTATAACTGGGTGCACTATATGGACATTATTAGTACTGGGGGCACAATAGGGTGCATTATTAATACTGGGGAAAATATATGTGTCACTATAGGGGAATTGTTATTACTGGGGAATTATAGGGAGCAGTGGGACAGTATACTGTGCTGCACTGAGGTATTTGGTTATTTTGCTGGGACAGCACACTTGACCCTACATACAACATGGGGCCACTTTCATTTTTTTTCCAGGGCCACTTTAAATTCCCAGTCCGCCCCTACCCACATCTATTATGAAAACTCTAGTTTCCTCCATTTGTACATATTCCTATGTTTCGATAATTTCATATCTTGTGATGATCATGTACATAAACAAACAATCATATCTATAATTTATTTTTGTTTGGTTATGTCTAAACTACATACAAATAATTTTCAGTCATACACTCTAAAAAGAGTTTATCCACAACTAATCATACTTACAGAACTTTACAAAATATACATAAACTAAGGAACTATTTTTTGATTGTGACAGCATGGGAAAACAGGGCATCAACTCATAAACTAAAATGTCTCCCAGAAGAAAGAATTAATGCTAATTAAAGGGGATTGTCTCATGAGAAATAATCTAGATGTCAGGGCTGGGATACACAGATAAGGGGTAAGTGATCCCTAAGCTTAATCCCAACCCCTTTCCCTGTCTATTGCCCGCTCAGGCTAACCCCTGAGCCGACAACCTGAAGACTGGAAATACACTAGCAAAAGTGCGGGGGATGGGAAAACAAACAAGACAGACAAACAAGAACCAAATGGGTAGTCAGGTAGCCGCGTCAAAACCAGGAGAGTACGTCAGGAACGAAATCAGCAAGCAAAGAGTAGTCAAAAACACGCCAAGGGTCAAAGAACATCAAGAGTCAAAACTGCAGAGCAAAAAATAGCAAACCAGGTAGTAGCAAGGAACTCCAAACACTGGCAGCTAGGTAAAAACCAGAGGGCCTTAAATACCTAGCAGACCCCACCCAACCAGCTGACTGGGAGGAGAAAGCAAGAACCAAAACTTAACTCATGAGATACCAATAAACAGAAAATAAACAGACACTATATTGCTCGCGTTTTCTGGCGACCAGTAACAGGCCGCGAGCGAGAGTGCGCACCAGCCACGTCCCTGGCACCTATGACCGTCGCGCGCGTCCCCTGCCTGGGACGCGCATCCACAGCCAGAGACCGCCGGCTGGAGGAGGAGCCTGCCGAAATAGTGGACGAAGCCTGACCCCGGGCAACCACCTCGCCACCAGAGTCAGGGGCAGGACCAGCAGAACGGGTGCAATGACTGCCGGTCGTGACACTAGATTTTTGAAACCAGCCCTTGATCTGAATACTTTTGTAATTGCATGCAATAAAAAATTAGTATATCCACTGAATTACTCAATAAAATGTATCTGTATAGCACCACCTGCTGTTTGTTCCTTATTCCTCTGTCCGCAATAGTAACATTGCTGAAGTGGTCGCATCAGTCATCAGCTGTATCTGCCATTAGAAGTTGTGACAGTTATAGGCAGATAGTTGCAGCAGACAGGACACGCCTCCTGAGAAAAGACATGCTCCCTGAGCTGCAGCAGAAAGGCCATACCCATTGAGAAACGACATGCCCCTGAGGTGCCAGCTTGAAATAAATCTGACACAGCAATGAATGGGAGATCTCTGGGGTACTTGGCTGGTTCTAGCTTTGTTAAAAAGAGATTGTCGTGTGATGCACTGTATATAATGTCAGATTTTAATTTTTTGCAAAAAAAAAAAATTGCAAAGATGTAAATACTTAAGAGATTTAGTAACAACATATTAAAAGTAAAAGGTACAATTAGCACAAAATGCTTAAAAGTCCATTTCAGTTTTGGAACTTTGGTATTTCAGCTCAGTATTTCTTTAGCGTCTAGAATTCAATAACAACAATGTTAGTAGCAGATTAAACAGAGATTTAGATGGTTGGCGGAAAGAAGTTGAGATTTATCCATTCCCAGCTACTATTTATTGCTTATAATAAAAATGTTATATTGCAGAACCTCAGGTCACAAAACAATCCTTGGGCATAAACTTTGGCAGGTACTATCAATCTATCCAATGAAAATGAAATTGAGCTTCAAATCTATACTACGTTGCAGAAGGTATACGTTTCTGCTAGGTGTAACACATTCAGGGTTTGATAGAAATCTAAAAAATAATTAAAAACACATTTTAATAGTTTTATAAGCGTGAGTGGATTGCCCAAGACTGAACTCTAACTACACAAAAGAAGCTGATGTGGAAAACCTTACAGCTCCTATAAATTAGATTAATAAATAATAGCTACTGGATACAATGATAAATTAACATGAATCCCATCAGGACACCATCTGAGGTCTATTCCTGATGGAGAAATGCTCTTGTGTAATGAGGATATTATATGGACATGCTAAAAAAAAAGTACACTGAAATTCAATATACTATAATGATGCAGTATATATACCCAGAAAAGGCTTTATATGGAGTATTTATATTACTGAGATTAAAGATCGTATTTCACACATTATACTCAGAAAACTAAGGCAAAATTTATAATTTCCTCAGTGCTAGAATTGTGGTGGTAAAAAGATGCTGTTCTGACTGCATTTTTGCAGAAAAATTTGAAACTTTCTACCGTTTTTTTATGTTCTCCCTACTTATGACAAGTGGGCAGAGAAAGTGGGCATAGCTACTTATGTTAATTAGTTTCACACTGGAGGAGGGGTTAAAAGGTTTAAACTCAACGGCACACATATATTCGGGGGATTCCAACTGAAACGTCATCTCAGGTAGGATGTAAGTATTTACTGCCCTATCTCTTGTGGCTCTCTCCTGGCGTGTCAGTCATGTGTCAAAATGTGGTAGACAGCCTTTTGTTATAGCATGATGGACGGAGTCTCACCCCATTTAGGCTAGTGATATATTTACTTTTTATTATTCTGTATGTGATTTGTCAGTGTTATCTCAAATTATTGATACCCAATCGGTAATTATTGTTATCTCAAATTATTGATACCCAATCGGTACTTTTGTACCAGTATTGGTTTAGATACCGCGATTTACCATTTACTGATACTAGGCTGCGCTACTGCACAGCCTAGTATCAGAGAACACGATGCGCGCTGCTCTCAGCGCGCTCCATGTTCCCTCAGCAGCACAGGGGAGAAGGTTGCAGTCTCTCCCTCCCCCCTGTGCCGCAGCCAATGAGAGGAGAGAGGGCAGGAGGAGAGGAGGGGCTGTGGCCACTGCGCCACCAGTGAAGAGAACTAAACCATTGATACAAGTACAAGAGGCGGGTGCCGGCGGCAGAATCACATAGCCTGCACCCGATCTCTATGACAGGGAGCTGCGATCCACCACAGTTAACCCCATTGGTGGCAGTGGCCACAGGGCCCCCCCTCCTCATTGGTGGCAGTGGCAGTTCCAATCGGAGCCCCAGCAGTGTAATCGCGGGGCTCTGATTGGTTACCATTTGGCAGCCAGGACGCTACTGAAGCCATCCATGGTAAGCTCCCTGCTGCTGTGTGCACAAAGCCCAGGGCAGCAGGGAGAGTGTGAAGTTCTATTCACCTTAATAGAGCTCTATCATGGTGAATGGGACAAGGGTTCTTGCCCCTAAGGGGGTTAAAAAAAAAAGTTTAAAAAAACAAAAACAAACACCAAAATTAGGTTTAAATCTCCCCTTTCCCAATTTTACATATAAAATATATAAACAATAAATAAACATATTATGTATCGCCATGTACGAAAAGTCCAAACTACTAAAACATTAAAAAATATCTCCTATGCGGTTAGCTCCTTAACAAAAAATTAAAATAAAAAACATGCAATTCGCCATTCTTTAGTCACCTTGTCCCCCTAAAAAATAGCACAGGACTTTTCTATTATGGGCCGGACATAAAATGCGGAATGCACGTGGCTTTTTTGGTGTTTTATTTTTTTCGGGTGGTATCGAATGTTGTCAAGTATCACAATGCTTTTTTATGATATCGAAACCGAATCAAAATTTTGGTATCGTGACAACTCTGGTATTAAATAACGCCATTATAAAACATAAATTGTCCTGCAAAAAAAACAAGCCCTCATATGGCTATGTGAATGGAAAAGTAAAAAAATTATGGCCCTTGGAAGGAAGGGAGAAAAAAAATATTTTGTTTTTACGGACAAGGGGTTAAAAAATACACACCTATAACCATCTTGAAAAAGCTATATGGACATTTATTTTTCAGGTTTTATTTTTTTCAACCAGTAAACAATTGCTGAAGGTGTTTGATTAAATCTCAACATAATGAGAATCATCAAAAATCATAGGATATTAACGAAGAGCTCTGATCACAGCAAATCAGAAGCGTAAAATTGATGACAACACTAATTTCCCTGTGAAGATAAACATTCATCTGAGTAGACTGCAATTATATGAACCATTAGAACATAGTTATTTTAATGTGCTCTTATTAGCACACAGAGCAATTTACATATACTGTATTATATTCAGCTTCAGCATTCTCTGTAGGATGAGTGGCCCTATCAATGAGACACATGCACACAAACATTTTTTTCCATGTCTGTTCCATTTTTTGCAGCTCATATGCGGAACCAATTACTTCAAAGGGGTCACAAAAAGAATAGAAATGACTCCGTGTGCATTCCGTGCCTGTATGTCTGCATGGCCATTCCGCAAAAAAATAGAACATGTCCTATTACTGTCTGCATTATGGACAAGGATAGGACTGTTCCATTAGAAGTCAGCCATTCCGTTCCACAAAATGCAGAATGCACACGGCCAGTTTCCGTTTTTTCTGCAGACCGCAAAACATCCAACGCTCTTGTGCATGAGCCCTTATTCAGTATGAACAACTCCATGCCTCTAGAAGATTTTCTTCTACAATGTCTACCGGCCAGGTCCAGTGATTCATACCTCCCAAGAGCTTTTGACATGAGATGGGCTTGTCCCATGAGACTGCAGCAGTGATATGTCCACCGCCCCTTTCTCTTCTATGGGACTCCCAAGTACAGAGCTCCTGGAAGTCCCATAGAAGTGAATGGGGCGGTGGACGTAGAACTGCATTTCTCATGGGGCAGTTCAGTGGCACTTGCGGACCTCCGCTCTTGTGATCACTGGGGGTCCCAGCAGTCAGACCCCCCCCAGGAGATCGAACTCTTATTCCTTATCCTGTGGATAGAGAATAAGGCTACTTCCACACTAGCGTTAGTACGGATCCGGCGGGTGAAGGGACCCGCCGGATCCGTACTGAGTAATACAACCTTGTGGATCCGTAATTCCGGATCCGGTTGTATTAGCTTTTAAACGGATCCGGAATAACCTCTATTGAAAGTCAATGGAGGACGGATCCGTTTACAAGTGTGTCCACACCAAACGGATCCGTCCCCATTGACTTGCATTGGGGGTCATTCCGGATCCGTTTAGGTGCGGATAACTAGTACGGAGAGCAAACCGCAACATGTTGCGGTTTGCTCTCCGGTCTGAAGACTGAACGGAATGCTTTCAGGAGCATTCCGTTGTCTTCAGTTCAGTTTTGTCCCCATTGACAATGAATGGGGACAAAACTGAAGCGTTTTATTCCGGTATTGAGCCCCTATGACGGAGCTCAATACCGGAATTCCATAACGCTAGTGTGAAAGTAGCCTTAAGGGGGTTCAGACAGCCGTGGAACACACATGGCCGGCACCCCATACAAAATGCCGCAGGGGAGCCGAGCGGTACAGTTCTCATTACGAGCACGTTCGCTCATCTCTAGACATGATCTATCTTTTCTCACGGAGCCGCGGCTCTCTGCGATCTAATGCCTCCAATTGAAATGAATGGGGCCGCATCTATTCTGCAAAATTGCGGAATAGATGCGGCCCCATTCACACGGTCTTGTGAACGGGCCCTAAGTGTTATTAGTAGCACAACACCTTTAAGTTATGTAAGATGTTTGTCAGTCTTTGTTGATTTTCCTGCAGCAGAGGCGTACCATACACCCAAGTCATTGCAACCAGTCACTTGAATGGGAGCAAAACACTACATTCAATATCTGGAGTCTAGAACTTTTTGTCACAGACTGCAATAGTATTTTGCAGTCTATGGTATAAGCACTTCAATAAATGCATGTTCATGCCCCCTAGGGGGCTAACAATAAATTTTAAAAAAGTAAAGTTCATAGAAAAATAGAAAAACACAAAAGAGTTAAAATTCCAACCACCCCTCCTCCATTTTACAGATAAAAATAAACATAATTAGTATCGCCACTTCTGAAAATGGTGAACTATTACTATAACAAATTATGTATCCTGTAAAAGAAAAACTAATCAAATTGCCTGAATTACTGTATTTTTGGGGTCAATTTGTCTCCCAAAAATTCTGACCACCAAGTGATGAAGAATTCATGCATACCTCAAATGGTATTAATAAAGGCTACAGCTTGCCCCACAAAAAAAGCAAATGTCCAAAGTCTGTGCTTTAAACATGGTGCCAGCTGAGATGATACTGTAGCCACTGGGTGCCTGTTTTACACAGCAGACCACCCAGCCCGGAGGCACTGTCTGCCGCAATGTTGATCACAAACATTTAACTCCTCAAATGCCATGGTCTATTGTGACCACAGAATCTAAGCAGTGAAATCCTCAACAACTACCCCTCACTGATAAAGTAGTTTGATTGCCTTCTGATGGCTCTGAGGCCTGCCACAGTGAAGTTCCTATGAAGCCCTGCCTGTGGTAGAGCTCCATAGGAACATAATGAATCTCAGATCAGAAGTGATCTGATGATTGTATGTTCACATCCCATAAGGGGGCTTAAAATAAGTGAAAAAATAAATAAATAAAATTATTTAGAAAAATATTTTAAATAGAGATGAGCGAGCATGCTCGGGAGCAATTTTCGAGTAGTAGCGTACGCATTTTATAATCTGTACGCTAATGCATATGCATCTTCTAATCTGTACACTAATGCGTACGCATCTTATAAATTTGTACGCATTTGCGTACAAATTACAAGATGCGTACGCATTTGCGTACAGATTAGAAGAATGCATATGCATTAGCGTACAGATTAGAAGATGCGTATGCTACTACTTGAAAATTGCTCCTGAGCATGCTCGCTCATCTTTAATTTTAAAAAATCTATATAAAATTGTGCCATTAAAAAGTGCACTTGCGACTGGGATTCAAGACTCTGGATACAACTGTATATAGTATCCACTATATCTGGCAAAGAGGTACGAAAGAAAAAGAATGTAAAAGGCATAACAATAAAAAAAAGAAGCAACGCAGATGTCATCCGTTTTTTTTTTTTTTTTTGTGTATCCTTGTTTTGCGGACCGCAAAATACATACGGTTGTGTGCATGAGCCCTAAGCAAGTTGACAGCAGAACTAGATTCAGGTAAAGGGCACTTGTATTGCACCTTCCTTAGGCTCCATTCACACGTCCTGTTTTTCTTTCCTGATTCGATCCTGATTTTTTCAGGACCCATTGAAATGAATGGATCCAGATCAGGATCAGGATCGAATCAGGAAAGAAAAACAGGACGTGTGAATGGAACCTTAAACAAAGTTAGTGAGAATCGGCAAAGAAATCCCTGTTGCTGTAAGAGTATACCATCACCATCTTCTGTCGGCTCCACTGAAGGCCTACCACCCCCTTCATCCGTTTGCCATCACAATTTGGTTCCTGTCATCCATCAGTACTTCTTCTGTGTACTGCCAGTGTTCATAATAATGATATAATAGCAAGTAAAGCCATTATTCATAAATGTAACACCACAAGTCACTGGGGTCCTGAGTGTTTCTGATGAAATACGTATAGACACGTGTTTTTAACACAGATGTCGCCCATTTGAAATATTCACAAGTAACTTCTGACACTTCACAGAAAGCAGATCAGAATTAAGTACGCCGCTACATCTCTTTAGTGTCTTCATTCCTATTACTTGGAGATGACAATCTGATAGCTTGCATTGAGGGAATTTGTTACTAAAGGAAATGGAAGGAGCCAGTGAAGCATTAATAACAGTATCAGCAACTTGTCTAAAGAGGGTTATATTCAATCTGAAGACATCTCCACCCTCCAAGGGGATGCAGATGATGTGACATATACTAGAAAACCAAGAAAGCAATTAGCCAAGACTGCCTCTGGCATTTCTGTCACTCCAAGCTACAAATTGGCCACTAGTTTTGCCTCCCTGCTACAACGATTACACACATACAACGGAGGGGGGCTTGGGGGGGGGAAAAGTAAAAAGAGACAATTCATTTAACCAGTGCAGCGCTTGAATACCACAATAAACTGCTTATACTCAGAAAGTGGATTTAATTACCATGCTGAGAGCTGCAGGGGGTCAAAATAACAAAATGCACGTGACAGATTGTCACAAAGCAGCACATCTTATTGTCTTCTGTGCTCATCAGGCCGCGCACACAACCATCCAGTTCAGATGCAAAATATATACAAGTAGGTGTGTTATGTAATCTATTACTATGTGCAGGGGTCGGTAAGCCAAAGCTCTGACTCCAACTCCTTCATAAATGTTGACATCAGGTTTCTTCTCACCATTATGTAAGTACCCTATTTTTCACCCTATAAGATGCATCCCCCCCCCACCCCCCAAAGTGTGGGGGAAGGCAGTGAGTCTTATGGGGTGAATAACAATGAGTGCTTCAATTATGGAGGACTGGGAAGCGGTGAATGCAGTGAGTGCACTCATCGCTTCCTGTTTCCTTGGCCACTCGTTGTGTTGTGTCTGAGAACAGTCTGTTGGCGCGCTGTGACCTCGGAGTGCAGCACACTGAACGGCGTCTGAAGCAGGAGAGGTGAGTTACCGTATTTTTCGCTTTATAAGACGCACCTGATGATAAGACGCACCTAGGTTTTTGTAAAGGAAATTAAGAAAATAAAATATTTTGAACCAAATGGTGTGCTTTTGGTGGGTTTTGAACTAATGGGAGGTCTGTGGATGGCACACTGTTATGGGGGATCTGTGGATGGCACACTGTTATGGGGGATCTGTGGATGACGCTGTTACGGGGGATCTGTGGATGGTGCACTGTTATGGGGATCTGTGGATGGTGCACTGTTATGGGGGATCTGTGGATGGTGCACTGTTATGGGGGATCTGTGGATGGCACACTGTTATGGGGGATCTGTGGATGACGCTGTTACGGGGGATCTGTGGATGGTGCACTGTTATGGGGATCTGTGGATGGTGCACTGTTATGGGGATCTGTGGATGGTGCACTGTTATGGGGGATCTGTGGATGGTGCACTGTTATGGGGGATCTGTGGATGACGCTGTCACGGGGATTTTTGTGGCGGACACTTATAGGGGGATCTGTGGAGGGCACTTATAGGGGGATCTGTAGAGGACACATATAGGGCCATCTGTAGAGGACACATTTAGGGCCATCTGTGGAGGACACATTTAGGGCCATCTGTGGAGGACACATTAGGGCCATCTGTGGAGGACACATATAGGGCCATCTGTGGAGGACACATATAGGGCCATCTGTAGAGGACACATATAGGGCCATCTGTAGAGGACACATATAGGGCCATCTGTAGAGGACACATATAGGGCCATCTGTAGAGGACACATATAGGGCCATCTGTAGAGGACACATATAGGGCCATCTGTAGAGGAACATATAGGGCCATCTGTAGAGGACACATAGGCCATCTGTAGAGGACACATTAGGGCATCTGTAGAGGACACATATAGGGGCATCTGTAGAGGACCCATATAGGGCCATCTGTAGAGGACACATATAGGGCCATCTGTAGAGGACACATATAGGGCCATCTGTAGAGGACACATATAGGGCCATCTGTAGAGGACACATATAGGGCCATCTGTAGAGGACATAGGGCCATCTTAGAGGACATTAGGGCCATCTGTAGAGGACACATATAGGGGCATCTGTAGAGGACACATATAGGGGATCTGTGGAGGACACTTATTGGGGGATCTGTGGAGGACACCTTATAGGGGATCTGTGGAGGACACCTATAGGGGATCTGTGGAGGACACCTATAGGGGATCTGTGGAGGACACCTATAGGGGATCTGTGGAGGACACCTATAGGGGATCTGTGGAGGACACCTATAGGGGATCTGTGGAGGACACTTATTGGGGGATCTGTGGAGGACACTGTTATGGGGATTTGTGAAGGACAGTGTTATAGTGGGATGACTGTTATGGGGGGATCTGACCCCTTTGCATTGGGCCCCAATTATTAGAGCCATCACATATAAAGTGTATGAAGCAGCCCCTAGCAGGGCTGCTTTGCTAAACTAACTTAGCTTCCATAACTTTTCAGTACTCACTATGAATGAATGCAGGCAGCAGGTAGGGCGGCAGCGCAGGTCCCTCACTCAGTCACGCTACGGCCCCGCCCACTTTATTAACTTTATTATTTATTAACTAATGGCCATGCACACTACTGTTTCCCAAAATAGAAGTTCAAAGAACATGTCCTGAAATTACTATTATAATTTTAATAAAAATAAACGGTGCTGCAAAATTATTTTGCTCATTGGCCTGGAGGCAGATGTGGCAACACTGTGTCTACTGAACAGATCTGATGGGGCTATATCTAAGGGTGTTATCTAAGTGGTCCCCTGGTCTTTACTCTTTAAGCCCTATACAGGGATCTGGACTCTGCTGCAGAGGGACCACCAGGCTTCTACCTCTTCAAGTAGTCTCTGTTCAGTAGATTGCTGACCCATGGAGGTCAAATTACACCAATGTTAAACACCAAGGGGTTAAGCAAAACTGTAGTTAGGGAACACGCCGAGGTCAGGGCAGCAGAGGTCGTGATAATGCTTTACAAGCGTTACAGATGCCTGTACAGGCTATTTTATTCTCTAAAAATAGGCTCATGCGTATTAATACACACAAGACTTTCCCTGCTATTAATGATGCACACTGCGTCAGGCCTGGACTGCCAGGCAGATTCCCAGTGGATCACTGTACTAGCTCTCAAAATGGGTTACTTTGGGGCAAATGTCAAATTCTAGCACTGTTTTTAAAATACATCATAGAGTGTCCAGGGCGCTTGTGCCCACCAGGTCCTGACGCTGAGAGTCAACTTATCGCTGTCGTTCTCCACCTCCCTCCCACTCTGCTGCCTGAACTTTTCAATTACCTCTTTCTACTGCTCCAGTCCACTACCGGCTCCCGAGACACTGTGTGGTGAGATAAATCTATTAAGCAGAGGTTGGAGGTGGACATGTTGGCACTACACAGGGACATCATGTGATGCTTAAAGTGCTTGTGCAAGTTATAGAAAAATGAGGGCAAAAGGCATGGATTGTAACACAACCCATCCATTGGCCCCAACAATCCAGCCCTCTCCATTCCTCTCTCTAATTTTTGCTTCCAGACTACAGCATTGACATGGCCATAACCACAGGTGATGCTGCAGCCAGTCACTGGCATCAGTGTTACATGACACGAGACCACAGAGATTATTGTCTGGCTACAGAGGTTTTTTTTTGTCATGCTTTTACAGTATCTGATTTTGCCAAAATATTGTGCTCGACAGAGGCTCAATTCACCCGATGGAGAACCAAAAAGAGTGTGATCTTGACCTCTGTCAGGCTGCTGTATGTCAGTATACTTTTTTTTCAAAATTGGAGCCTATGGCCAGTATATCAACTGTATACCTAAACAGTGAAATACTAACACAGATGTGACAACTGTAGTCCTGCGTATTATTTATTTGAATTACTGCAGATTTCATACTCTTGCTCAACTAAAAATACTCCTCAAAAATGGTAAAAGGAGTATTTTTACTCATCTGGAAAAAATGTAGTGAAGCCTCTGAACTGGTTTGCTATTGAAGACAGAGTTGTCCAGGACTTTGAAACAGAAATGCTTTAAGGTCCCCTTTCTTTCCAGTTATATTATGTCCTTTATTATCTCAGTCCCTGGCACTTTGGGATTGAAACACCAGCTTTGTTCTCCTCATACTCCCCTTGTTCCACTTTTTACTATAATAGGCTATATAACCCTGGTGGCCTGGGTAACATATCTACCATGTATAAGCCATTTGTTTCCCCACAGGATAAGCTTTCTTCGTGACGATGGAAGAGGATCTGAGGGATTCACTCTCTTTTAGAGAAAGGCATGATGTGGCGACATTTACTGCTGAGCTTTCTAATAATACAGCCCTGGTGGAATCTGGCTATTAACTCCTCATGAGGTGGTATCTAGGACTTCAGAAGATGGTGATGATCTTCCCTGGATTCCCATACTGTTACTTCAGGGGTTTTTGAGGTGGGGGTTTTCTGTTACACATTTGGTGGAATTGTCCTAGGGTTTTTTACAAACAAAAAGCAAAACAAAACGACCCTGTCAGGGGAAGGGTACAAATCAATTTGAAATTTTATCAGCATTTAGCCATGTGGCTAATGGCTAATTGCTTGTCCTAGGGTGAGAGACTTCTGGATACGTTTTTATCATCTCTTACAATCAGTGACAGGCATCTCCTTCTAAAGATCCCCATTAAATAAACCAATTCCAAGAACACTCAAAAATTGATTTCTTTAAAGGGAGTCTTTCACTTGTTTTTCATCAATATAACTAAGAGCACTGCCCTCCAGAAGATTGCAGACACATCCCGGACATACCTGTGTGCACTATGTGCCTTTATTCCATGTCCAGGAAAAGCACTTTTATTCTGCTGGAAAACAGCTCCCAAGTGCCCAGCTTTCACTCCTGACTCAATTTATAACAGCTATATCTTCTGATATAGTGGATATAATGCTAGGATTCTGGTATTGTTTGAAAGGTTGGAATGCCAGCTTTCAAACAAGGTCAGATTCATATTTCTACCAATCCCAAGATATTAGCAATTAAAGCAGCCCTCCCCTATTCAGTCTGGCTTGCTTTGGGCACTTGGAGCAGCAAAGCCAGGCACTTAGGAGCTGTTTTCCAGCAGAATAAAAGTGCTTTTCCTGGACATGGAATAAAGGAATAAAGTGCACACAGATATGCTTGGGATGTGTATGCAATCTTCTATGGGGCAGTGCTCTTAGTCAAATTGGTTAAAAACGGGTGACAGACTCCCTTTAAGTTTCTGGCTGTTTGAAGAGCTAGTGACATTCGTGCAACCACTGCTTCCTCTTCAAAATGACCTGCACGCTGTCTCCTGTGCAGGGGCAGCACAGTGTAATTACAACTTACATTCACTTGAATGGGACGAGCAGTTGTAACTACACTGTGCCACCGCTAGAAATACGACATGCGGGTAATTTGGAAAAAGGAAGCAGTGGTTGCATGAGCGTCACTAGCTCTTCAAACAGCCAGAAACGTAAAGGAAACCAATTTTTGAGTGTTCTTGGCACAGCTGATTGGTAGAGGGTTTGGTAGTTTGATTCCCACCAATCTGATATTGATGACCTATCCTGTAATGCATTTAATGCATTACAAAAAAGAAATGTGTAATTGCATCCTAAACAAATGCAAACACTGCCCAGTTGCTTACAATACAAATATAGGCCCTGCACACTTGTATACACGCAGCATGCATGTCCATCTCTGGACACCCGTATACACACAATACACACATGTATTACAGACATTGCTCATTAAAGTATAAAGTTGTCATCTGTAAGCGGGAGGGGACAGTTTTAGATGAGCGGTGACACCATGACACAGGACAGGGCAGGCATCCCCGCGTTCTTGCTTTGTGGGGTCCAGTGTCCCTTCAGCTGCTGCTCCACAGCTTCACCTCCTATCTACTCCATGAAGCTACTAGCAGCCTCTGTACACCCCACCTAATGGAGTTGGACTCTGCACTGCATAGGTTTGAGGGCATCTAATTCTTGTCCGGGTCCTGCAGTACTAAAGTTCTCAGCTCTTCGGCAGCTTCTAGTAGAATAGGTAGTGTTAATGCCGCTAACTTTTCACTGCCGTGCTTCTCTCCGACCACAAAGATGTGTTCCTTCAGCTGCAGGCTGGGAGCCTCTCCTGCACTAAGGGAATGCATCTGATTGGCCCTGTCACAATCTTATTTTTTGGATGAACTGCACCCCCTCACTTTTAAAGTTGGATGGCGCCCTAGTCAGGTGCCTACTTCTGCCTACCCCTTGTCCCAGTCCTTTTCCACAGACTTCTATAAAGTAGGCTGTGCATTACTATCTTCAAAATTAATATTTCGTTTTACCAGTTGGAAAAGTCTTATCTAGTCCAAAGGAATATAATGAACCTCCAATTAGCTCATAATTAAGATGTAAAATTCCGTTTAACAGCGTACTGTAAAATGAGGTTTTCTTGTGTGCCAGTCTGGAGTGTACATGTGGTGCTGACATCTAGTGGCCAATGTCAATAATGCAACTTTTCACATATGATGGTTATAGTTTATGTTATACCAGATGACTGCTTAGCTTAAAACAATATAATAAGGCTGCCCATATTCCATAAACTATACACACAAACATGCCTGCTATGCAGCAGGAGGTGTAGGTTTATCACACAATATAATCTTATAAATAATGACAGATCTCCTTCCCATAGAAACCCATGCTCTGTAATAAAATCAGTAATCCGGATACAATCTGCTGCTCGGCATCTGGGCAGTATGCGACTTCATTACAATTCTGTACTAGGAAAATAACAGAAAACGTCCTCTGCTCAATCCAGCTCCTAATTTAGGAGGAATAATGCAGCATCAGATCTCTCTCTCAGATTCACTAACCTCGGCCACTTAGCTTTCTCTCCTGCTGCCTCTTCCCATCTCTATTCTGCCATTGTTAAATAGAGGAACAGGGGCTGCTATTACCTGGCAGCAAAATAATTGTCAGGGCTGCATCTGTTTGCCAGCAGAAACTTAAAAAAAAAATCAAATTACCAGGGAGCATGTTGCGGTATGAAATCCCGAGAGCTTAGCTGTCATCTCATGTCATAGCATAAACCCAGGACCATGCTGGACCTGAACTCACACCCCGGTTATCTACTTTCCCAGACGGGTCACACACGTTCTTCAAAATGCTGAACAGTGCTTTAGACCGGCCCATATGTTGTGGTAAAATGGCCAAAACCAAAGCTAAACACACCGCAATACGGCTTGATATTCATCAATATGAAAACCGCACTGACATGGACGTCACAGCCGCACCGTGAGAGCCCAGCCTAACAATAAAGGGCATCTGTCAGCAGATTTGTAGCTATGACACTGGCTGACCTGTTACATGTGCACTTGGCAGCTGAAGGCATCTGTGTTGGTCCCATGTTCATATGTGCCTGCATTGCTGAGAAAAATGATGTTTTAATATATGCAAATGAGCCTCTAGGAGCAACGGGGGCGTTACCGTTACACTTAGAGGCTCTTCTCTCTCTGCAACTACCGCACTGTCTGCACTCTGACTGACAGGACCAGGCGTGAAAACATCATCACCCCTGGCCATGACTTCACCTAAAGTCAATCAAAGTGCAGAAGGCACTGCAGTTACATAGAGAGCAGAACCTCTAGGAGTAATGGTAACGCCCCCATTGCTCCTAGAGGCTAATTTGCATATATTATAACATCATATTTCTCAGCAATGCGGGCACATATAAACATGGAACCAACACAGATGTCTTCAGCTGCCAAGTGCACATGTAACAGGTCAGCCAGTGTCATAGGTACAAACCTGCTGACAGATGCCCTTTAAAGGACCATTCTTTGGTAACTTTTGGGTGGCCATAGCAATAATTGGCTGGCATTAATGAAAACAATCAATGAAAATGAATAAAACTATCGCTTATCATTAATCCTCATCTATGTTGCTGTTATGAAAAATAATTGTTATTGTAGGCATGATAATGAATGTAAGTGCCACCACACTGTGACTAAATAATAGCACCATATAGTAACCCAATAAAATCACCATACCGTTACTGAATATAGTGAAAAAATACCATCATCCAGTAACTGAATAACCACACAGTGACTTGGTAGTGTCACAGCACAAGACTAAACAGTGTCACAATGCTATCTCTTAAGTGAAAAAACACTACATGATTCCCAGTATGACCACCATACTGGGACTGAAGACACTGGTTATATACTGGTCAGATAGCAAACAGGCAATCTGCAGAGTAACATCATGTTGCATCCAGTACTGATCAGATTCAGTCACACACAGAATAAATCAAAGCCAAAGATGCGCAGGAAATTGCTTCTCAAACTGCAGTCGCTCATTCACCCTTTTCTTCTCCATCTAGCCCAGGTGACCATGAAGACTTCTTCCAGCATCCCCAAAATAGTACCCCATAAAAAGCAACATACACACTGCGTTCCTAAAGATAATGCCCCACGCCCAGTAACCTGAAGTAAATAGCAGCGTACAGCTAGTGACATACAGCAATCCAGAATAAACATAGCGACCTCTCTGAAGTTTCCCACAATAAACAGCTCCATACAGGTAGTGCCCCCAAAAGCAGCACCATGCAAGTGCTGCCCCTCCAACTACCCCATAGTAAATAGCATATGTATGTCAGGTACAATAAAACTGTAATTTAAACTGCAGCAGAATGACCTCTACTAATGATCTACAATGTTCCCTTTCTTTAAAAATTAAAAAGAAAAAAAATATTAGTTGAAACACAGAATATACAGTATGGAGGACCACTTCCAGGAGAGTCACAGAAACTGGGAAGTAGTTAAAAATAACAAAAACAACAAAATCCAATAAAATGGCATCTGTCAGCAGATTTGTACCTATGACACCGGCTGACCTGTCACATGTTCGCTTGGGAGCTGAAGGCATCTGTGTTGGTCCCATGTTCAACATTGCTGAGAAAAATTATGTTTTAATATTAATATATGCAAATGAGCTCTAGGAGTAACTCTGCAGTAGGAGCAACGGGGGTGTTTCCGTTACACCTAGAGGCTCTGCTCTCTCTGCACTTTGATTGAGAGGACCAGGTATTATAATGTTTTCACTGCCTGGTCCTGTCAATCACAGGTTCCAAAGGAGCAGTGAAAAGTGAAAGGTGGAATCTGATTGGTTGCTATGGGCAACTAAGCCAGGTCTACTTTTGGCCAGTTTGATAAATCTCCCCCTATCCCCAATCTTAGAAAGTATATGTGCCCTCATGGAGAACGTAGAAGGATTCTGAAGGGCAAAATGACTATGACTATAAAATGAGCCCTTTCTCCCTGTAATAGGTATGCAGATTCTTACTTTTAGTTATATGCAAATGAGGTACTCGGAGCACTGAAGACCTGGTCTAGCCCCTCCGAGCACCGATTCACCTCCACCTCTCCCTGTTGCCATCTTGCACATGAGCCGGCAGCACATGTGCAGTGAAGATGTCAGAATGGGAACAAGCGGGAAGAGATCTTCACTGCCAGGATGCATGGGCAAGATTTCAGGGTCTGCCATCGAAAGCAGTGAGGATGCCTGGACCTGCATGCACACTGTGTCTTGCAATCTGAAAATCTCGGATCCGCAAAACACGGATATCGGCCCTGTGCCTTCCGCATTTTGTGGAACGCAAGGTCTGGCCCTCAGTAGACCAGTCCTGTCCTTGTCCGTAATCCGGACATGGAGAGAACATGTTCTGCATCCGAGCCGCGATGCAGACCCAAACAACCTTGGTGTTGGAGAGGGAGAGGCAGAGATGAAACAGTGCTCCGAGGAGCTAGGCCAACCCCTCAGTGCTCGGAGCACCTCATCTGTATACAACTAAAAGTAAGAACTTCTCTGCAGTGGTAATACCGATAGCAGAGAGGAAGGGCTTGTTTTAGTCATCATGACCAACCCTACCAGATAGTGTGCCCGGCTTAACAGGTTCAGCATGGTGACAGATGCTGTTTAAGTATTTACACATTGCTCAAACCACTCTAACTGGATCACCACATGTCACTTTCATCGGACAATAGTAGAAACAAAACATCACCAAGATAAAAATGCATTCAATCAGTCAGAATTATACTAATAGGAGAGTACAGCATATAATACAGATATAGAACAGT
Source organism: Rhinella marina (assembly GCA_900303285.1). Lineage (NCBI taxonomy): Eukaryota > Metazoa > Chordata > Amphibia > Anura > Bufonidae > Rhinella > Rhinella marina. The sequence goes on along the minus strand of ONZH01030759.1, from coordinate 256,119 downwards.
GATGCGGGTGGTTGTACATCACATATAGCGGGGTTGTCACCTTTAACAAGGCTGTGCTCCCATGGTATGGACATACACACAGTGGTAACCAAAAGAGTCTCTAAGGAAGCCAAGGGTGACAGCATGGCTGACATGAACAGGTCTGATTGACCAAAGTTAGGTACCAGCAGGCTAGACACACCACACAATGAATGAAGCCGCACAGCATGTGTGAACAGCTCCCAGGGATCAGAACCGCTGGGCTCAAGTCAAAGTTCACACAGGCAGACCCCAGCATGGAAGGGGACAGTCACCATGGCCGCTTCCAGCACCACCACTGCAGGAACAGCGGCACCTCAGTCATTCACAGCCATGACATAGCCCCGTTCTCCGGCTGCTTCCCAGCCCCCCCGCCATTTCATTCCCACCCCTTCTCTGCAGCTATTTACCTAGTCAGCTGCTGGGTCCACAGCCGAACCGTCCCCAGAGTCTCGTATTCTCCAAGCGGGCGGGTTCCGCTATCACGGCGGCCCCGGGGTTCGCTGTTATTGTCCTGTCAGCGCCGCCCAGGCCGGGTCCGCCCCCTCCTCCGGGAGAAACAGCGACCTGCCGGTGAAAGGCGGAGCTCCGAGCGGCATCACTAATCAAATGGGAGGGATTTCGCCGTCGCTAATTACCTTACATCACCGTTATGTCCCGCCCACCTGTCGCTAAGGCGTCCAAGATACTGCAAAGCTGCTGATGGAAGTAAGCCCGCCTCCTTTTGCATAGCAACTCCAATGAGCCAGGCGACATCGAGAAGAGTATTTTGTTTGCATGCTGATTGGCTACTGTAACTGCTACTCATAACAGGGCTAACTGTGATTGGCTAGCAAACATGTCTAGAAGCGTAACGTTGTCCGTAGTGCTGTGAGGTAGACTGGGAGAGAATGCAGAGAGACGTGTGCTCCTGTGTTCTGTCTTATAGTTGTTTCTGTCTTCGGTGACATAATGCCGAGGTTCTAGATGTTTCCATTGTATTGTCATATAAGAAATCATTGTGTAAGAAAACACTGTAGCTATATGTCTGGTTTACTATCAGAGACAGGCGTCTCCTGTTTAAAATGAACTGTAGCTTCATAATCCACAAACCCCTGTACACACCTTCAGGCTTTTACACAGATTTTGGATTGTGTGTGGATGCATACAGTGCATCCCTTGCATGTGAATGGGATTCCTACAACCTCATTCACACACTATGGAATGTTTCCAGGCAGATTAGACATACGCAGATTAGCTGCATTGATCATATACGAAATATGGGGGTCATTTACTATCCAGAAATACGCCAATATCAGGCGTATTTCTTGTGCAGATTGCAGTGCAAAGGTTATTTGCGGTGCAATCTATGACTTTTCCCTGCTCACGCCAGGTCTAAAAAGTGGGCGGGGAAGGGGACAGGCCATATCTCATTCTTCATTTTATACGCCTGTTTTAGGCATAGAATGTCGTCTAAATGTAAGCCAGCAAGGTAAAAAGTAAATAAACATCACTAGCCTAAATATGCAATATGGGGTAGGGCTTCGATAGGCCATGCTATAACACATGTCTATGCTATAACACATGGCTGTCTACCACGTTACAACACATGACTGATACCCCAGGGTGTACAGGAGATATGGCAAATCAATACTTATATCCTACCTAGGATGAAGTTCCAAGTGGAGTTCCCCCTAATTGTCAGTGCAGACCTCAGTTATTCCCATCAGCTCCCTCCTCCAGAGTGCAGCACACATGCACACAGCATCAAAGTCCCTGAGATCACTCAATAGTGTAGCTTTATCAGCACAATGGGGGATGGGTACTACATTACTAGGGATTACAAGGAATATTCTTACACAGAATACTAAAAGTAAGATAAAAGAGACACAATTAAAGGGAGCAGAACCAATCAGTAATAGGTCTTCCACTTTAAGTCATTTTCAACAACTAACATCAGGACCTATTTTACATACGTACCCTAGTCATTTGACAGAAAACCACTTTGAAACCATTGGATTTCTAAAAAAAAAAAAAAAAATTAAAAGCTGTTGATGAAGTGAATTTGGTTTTCTCTCCACCCCTGCGTTAAATAAATCAAACAAAAGTCCTTATAACTTTTGTCCGTCCAACACTGCATTTGAACAACATTTACCAATGGTACCATAGAAGTCCTCTGCCAAAGCAAAATAAACTTTGCTAAATCTAGTCTAATTATCTTTATAGATAAGAATAATATTACTCATTGTGTAATAACACTTCCATACAAACTTACATGACATTTTTACAACTAATAGAGATCTGCATCTTCGTCTTCATTCTTCAACACATTAGATAAACAATAGCAATTATGGATTAGATATTCAAGTGTCTAAGACAGCAAAATAAGACTGCAACATTTAGCAAGTCTTTGTGATGTAAAACTAAAAAACATATGGGCACATTTATTAAGACCGGCTCCATAGCCCCATAGCTAGCGGAGGATCTGCCAAAGTTATGAAGAGGCGCAGGCCTCTCCATTACTTCAGCGCATCCAGCGTCAGTTCTAAATGTAACAAAAAAGTTATGGCAGCACATACAAACAATAAAATTGGGAACTGAGGATAATTCTAAATTAAAGTGGTATTATACCTACTATAAATTAAAAAAAATAGAAGCTCTTTGTGCATATTATTGATCAAACGTATATCGGGCCCATCTTTCAGGTGTCAAGGTGGCTTCTGCAGATGGACCCATTCAATTGTATGGGGGCAGCCTGTCAGTAAAAAATGGACAAGATAGAATATGTTCTATTTTTTGCCGTCCATTTTTCACTGACAGTCAAAAAAACTGCCGTGTGAGTAACCCCATAGACTACCATTGGTCTTAAAACAGACATTTGATGGCTGTTAAAAAAATCCTCAGGATAGGTCATCAATATCAGATCAGCGGGGGTCCGACACCCTCCACCGCCCCCCCCCCCGATCAGCTGTTTGAAGAGGAGGCACGTGCTGTATCAGCGCTGCCTCCTCTTCACTGTTTACATGCTGGCCTTAACAGGGGTAGTGGTGAGTAGGTGTAATTACACCTCACCGCCCCATTCATTTCAATGGGAAGGATCCATACAAGTCTATGGGAGCGATCCTTCCCATGAATGGGGTGGTTAGGTCATCAGTAAATTTAACTTGGAGAACCCCTTTAAGTGTGATTAATTCTAACATAACACAGACAAATCACATACAGAATAATAAAAAGTAAATAAACATCACTAGCATAGATATACAATATGGGGTAGAGCACATAACACTTGATCGACACCCCAGGGTATACAGGAGTTAGGGCAAATCAATACTTACATCCCACCTAGGATGAAGTTCCAAGTGGAGTCCCCCTAATTATCAGTGCAGACCACAGTTAATCCCCTCTTCCAGTGTGTATCACACATGTCTCTGAGGTCACTCAGGAATGTAGCCTTATCAGCACAATAAGGTTTACATAAATCTTCACATTTTCTTTCTGTCGTAAAAGGTGTTTGCCAAAGAGATTGCAAAACATGGGATTAATAAAGCAAGCATCTGCACGTTAATGCCTGTTTGCTACTTTTCTCTAACCTCTTATACATCTTTTCAAAGCTTTGAAAGACATGGTTTACTAACTAAAAAAAGGCCCTTGATATTATAGTTTTACAAAGGAGACCCTCATACTCTGTGCTGTAGCCTAAACACAGACATTGACCTACTGGGTTTTTTTGTATCTGTGGTGCAGAATGTCTGCTAAACTGACCATACAGGTTCATCTGGACTAAACACATTGATTTTGGTGGGACTGACCAAACCATCTAATGTGTGTGGGGGCCTTCCGACCATCTCCCCAATGGAATGAGAAAAATCCAAAATGCCTGATCCTTTTGTTCTCATGGAGATAATAAAGTCAAAGAAAATAATGCACTATAAAAATAGATGCAAAAATAACATATGGACTAAGCCCTCACTCTAATGATAAAATGTGAGACTCTTAGCCAATATATTTTGATCAAAACACATCTGTGCCCACCTGTCCAGCGCCAAGGTGGTCTCAGTTCAGGCAGGTCCTACGCTAAGCCTAACTATGCGGTTGTGCATCTATGTTTAGGAGCGCCTACCCTGGACATATAGTGTACTGCTCCTAGTTACCTTTGTGTGCATCAGCAACCAATGAGAGGAGGAGCACACACCCCTATATTTACCACCTTAATCAAGGTCGCCTCTTAGGTGGGGCAAAAATGCACATGCATGCTACTCCTGGGATAGAGGCGCATTCACACCTGAAGGTGCCTCTCCTTCAAGACATAAACATAGATGCACAACCGCAAAGGTAGGCTTAGCGTAGGACATGCCTGAACTGAGACCACCATGGCGCTAGCTAGGTGGGCACAGATGTGTTTTGATCAAAATATATTGGCTAAGAGTCTTAGATTTTATCATTAGAGTGAGGGCTTAGTACATATGTTATGTTTGCATCTATTTTTATAGTGCATTATTTTCTTTGACTTTATTAATGTAGCATTGTACATCCGCACATTTTACTATCATATCATGCAGGATGTTTTTGTATCTTTTTTCATGGAGATAATAACCTAAATATAAGATGACATCAGATCATAGCCGGTTGTCTTGATTACCCACCGCACAGGGAATGTATCTTAGCAAGTCAGTGTCATGAACCAGCGGGTGTGAACTCACTGTGCCTCGTGCCCTACTTCCACTAAGGGCATTGTCTAAGTGACAATAATACCCCGATGATGGGGATAGACTTTCCGGGGGGAACACCAGGTCGCTACCTCTTGAGGAGGGTTGGAACACGAGGCAGCTGGTCCAGGCGGACCAGGAGATACCTGCGAAGGTACCAGAGGTACAGCAGTGGTCAGAGGGCCGGGTCGTTACCAGGAGTAACAATGCAGGATCGAAGGATGAGGCAGAGGCAAAGTCAGACAGGCTATGGGTCAGGGCAGGCAGCACAGGTACAAGTCAGGCAATCCGGGTCGGCAACAAGAGAGTCAATGCAGGCAGGGATCAGGCGGGTAGCAGAGTCTGGTAACAAAAGCGGGAGTCAGAACACTGAAATGCAAACAGGAACAAGCACAACCTAAGGCAAGACAAAGGACCTTGACACTGAGGCATCTGGGAAGAGGGCTGAGCCACTTAAATAGGGCCAGTGTTGGTCAACGAGGTCACATGATCTACCCACTGACTGACAGCTGCATGATTATTATATCATTATTATATTATTATTTTTAACATGATTATCATAGCCAACTTTAGGATTAATAGAAAATCAAATGACAACAGGAGATTGGAAGTAGTGAAAGGCATGAAGATCATAGAAGCACACCATGTGGTTTCTATCAGGTTAGAAAGACTATAGGCTCAGTCCTGGTTGGTCTCCTCATTTCTTTGCAACAATTTGTGGCAAAACAAAAGAGAACAGGCATGTTATGTATGAAGAATGTGGATTATGTTCAGTGTTGTAAAATATGGAAACATATACTGTAGATGTGATGGGTAGGTGCCACCAATGTCGTCATATCCTCAAACCAAGGGGTAGCCAACCCTCCGGAGGGGTATCAATGGGATTATAAAGCAGGAAGGTGCAGACGGTGAACGGTCTGCAATGTTCTGACATCTCTTGGTGCAAACACGACTACAGTGAGATGAAATAATTTTTCTTTACCACCAAGGTTACAAAAGAAAGAAAAATGATTTAATCTCACTGTGGTTGTGTTTGCGCCAAGAGGTGTCAGAACATTGCAGGTTGTCCACCGTCTTCACCTTCCTGCTTACTCAATCTCTTTGCAAAAGAGTGTTAAGAACTTGTGTAGGGCTTCTCTATAGAGAGGAGCTATACTGCTTGCAAAGAAGTAGGTGATGAATTGATCCAAACGTATTGGAAAGAAACAGTGGGAAGAAAACAACAGTCCCTTTTCTTGCAAAACTTAGTAGAATAATGAGGGCGGCCATTTTGATGCATGCAACGAGGGCTTCCTGGAAATACAGTGCATTCTGTAATGCTTCCCCTTACACTGCTAGCCTTACTTTTCCATAATAGTGCTCTGTCTGCATAGGAATGAAGAGCATAGCAGAAAAAGAGTGTTCTTCAGGGTATTTCCAAAGCAAACCTTCAAGATGGCTTCCTATCGAGCCTGTGCAATGTATAATACAATTATTTTGTTATATGATAGTGTGGCCTTTAGGCACCCTCAGGCACGAAGGCCTTTACATCTGCATTCTGTGCAATTCCCCTTATCACTTTTAGTACACCGTTTAAAACATCACTCCAGATGCAGAAACACATTGACACATGTTCATGTAATACTTGGATTGATGGTAAATCTCTTCTGCTTTACTAGTGACCGCTTTCATCCTGAAGGTTTTGCAGACAATAGGGGTCATTAATAATCCCGAGTATGGTCGTCCAAAAGCCAAAAAGTTTGTTGAATTCCCCACTTGTACAAAATTTTGTGACTTTTTGGGGATTTTCAACTCCACTTGCCAGCCTGACACACTAATTCTAATTTACTCCAGGAAACTGACATAGATTAGACCTGAAATCTATACTAGCAACCTTTCTGGTGTAGATTTTGGTTCTGGTACAAAGACCCAAATAGATGTACCATAATTATTAAGAAGAGTGCACCTCTGAATCATTGTGGTGCATCTGAAATCAGCAGAGAATACATTTAAAGAGTAACTAAACCTTTATCTAAACTCTTAATATGTTCCCCCTAATGCTCTAATTTAACTATTTGTAATATACTTTATTAATGAATTTTCTATTTTTACTACACTTTTTGCTACCTAAAGCGCTCTGCTCAGCTAATCCTGGCATAGTACATAGGTACAGGGTTAGTAAGTTGTAGTTAGTAAGGCTACTTTTACACTAGCGGCAGGGGTGTCTGGCAGGCTGTTCTAGCGGATGAACAGCCTGCCGGATCAGTGCTCATCTGCGGCCGGAACTATGCTCCGCCCCCATTCACTATAATGGGGGCGGGACGGAGTTCCAGCTGCAGCGCGGCAAACATGCCGAGAAGCTGCCGGACTAAAATTACGACATGTCGTAGTTTTAGTCCGGCCGCCCGTCGGCATGTTTGCCGCGATGTGGCCGGAGATCCGGCCTGCCCCCATTATAGTGAATGGGGCCAGAGCGTAATTGAAGTACCCTAACCTTCCGGGGAGCATGGGCAGAAGCAGCAATGTGCGCTCCTGCCCGTACTCACATCGATGCTGCTGCTGCCCATTGATAAAATGTACTCCATACTCCGTACACCGCTGAGCTGTCAGCGGTGTACAGAGAACAGTGTCTTAAGCACACCAGGGAATGGTGCGCTTTAGGTAGCAAAAAGTGTAGTAAAAATAGAAAATACATTAATAAAGTATATTAGGGAATTATACTAGGGCATTAGGGAGAACATATTAAAAGTTTAGATAAAGGTTTAGTTACTCTTTAAGGCTTTGTCCAGCCTGACAACCCCTGGGGTCCTCCCCTGTCCCAGTGAACATAAAAAACCCATCCACCAGTTCATAGTCCGGCCACTGATCCGTTCCTAACCATTTGTGGTCTCTGCAGGACCAGGAAGCAGCTTGGTCCCGTGACCTCTGCCACCAATCACAGCCATCAGTGGTTACAGCATTTTTAAAGGTAGATCACTGCTGTGATGTAGCCTTCAAGCCACTGTTGTCTGCGATTTGCTGCAGCAGTCACAGGACCAAGCCAATGCTGGTCCTGTGGGGACTTAAAGCAGTTGGGAATGGAGCAGTTACAGGATTGCAGACAAGTGAGTAGATTTTTTTTATGTGCAGTGTGACAGGAGAAGACCCTAGGAATTGTCAGCTTCAAGGCCAGACAACCCCTTTAAGACTGGCATTTAAAACACCAGTCTTAATAAATGTCCCCCAGTGTTCTTATAGACCTACATGAATATATGTTTTGGTTACACAGCATTTGAGACCAGTTGTCCAACTGAAGGCTTGAAAGTCAAAAGTCACTGTTTAGTGTTGGCATGGTGTTGCGAGTAACATTTGGCACACTGGTTGCAACACACGACCTCCTTCCTCATAGAAAAGACTTGGTGATGACATACATAATTTTTTCTTATTTTTTCTTTTTGATTTCTTATGTTAAATGTGAGTTCAGTAACCACGGGAACCATCCACATTAGGGTTTTTTTTATAGAAGGTCTCAGTTGTTCTCATTGCCATTAGCCTTTATTCAGTTCATCTATCTGCAGAACAGTCTGATTCAGCTAAAGAAACTTTCTAATTACTCTAAGGCCTCATGCACACGACCGTATTCTTCATATGCATGCTATCGGCAAGTTTTTGGGAGAGCACATTGACCTATTCATTGCTGTGGGGCCAAGTATAAATCCTTATATTTTTGCAGATCCTTGTGACAGTTCTGCAAATTATTAAACATGTCCTATTCTTCTCCATTTTGTGGACAAGAATAGCTCTATTTATGGGATTGAGAAAAAAAGGGAATGCACACAGAAGGTAACTTGTAGATCCCTTTTTTGCGGACGTATGCATGACTTGTACAGTTCCCTTACCTCATTAACGGCTATTTTATTTCTCTTACCAAGACAGGGAGGATTAAAAGGGTTGATAGAGTGTGCTATGTTTCCTAAATGTAATCCTAGTTATTAAAAAAAAGACTTGGAGAAATCAGTTATGTGGGCAATATAATTTCCTTTCCAAATGCCCTTTGAGATGAGTTTAATTAGAAAGATAAGGACATTTTGTAACTGCTGTTATTTCCTGAACTCCAAACTCATTGCTCAACTGAACCAGCCCAGCTGCCGCATTGTGAAACTTTCAAACAGTGCTCTCATCAGCAGCTAATCCTTGAAGGAGAGCGGTGGAAGATACGGGAGCCAGATAGTCACAAGGTAATTGTAAGCTGTTTTCTTTGTCCACCAATGAAGACTGTGACACATTAATTACTTGTTTGTCACTTTACTGCAAACTATGTACAAGATAATGGAATGTTAACTTGTAATTTGTGTATGTTGCCTGTGTATAAATCAGTATAAGAACAGTATAGGAACTGCCAAAGGGTGAGAGTGAAGACATTTTTAGCAGTGCATAAGGATTTGATTACAGTGGTTTTCATTATATATATATAAGATATATGCAGTCTATCTATCTACATGTATCTATGGAACTATATATGTATCGGTCTAACTACAGATGTAGCCAGGCTAAGCTTGATGGTTAGCACTAGTGATGAGTGAAGTGAGCTTCGCATCCTAGATCCAAAGTTGCATTGGTCAAAACTTTGTTTGAATACTGTATGGAGATTCATCTCCATACAGTATTCAAATGTATGGGCTCCAGCGAGTTAAAATGTCACAAGATTTTGGTGAATAACTTCAGCATTCGATTTGTATTCAAATTGAAAACTATTTGAAAACAGGAATCCAAAGTCGGCCTCGGTACCGGTTGGTACCGAGGTACCGAAGCTGACTTCAGAACCAAGTTTTAAAATGGTTTTCAGGTTGAAAAATCAAATCCTGAAGTTTTTCACCAAAGTCTCGTGAGCGGCGCCCTTACTTTTTAATGCTGTATGAAGATGGATCTCCGTACAGGATTAAAACAAAGTTTTGAGCGAATAAACTTTGTCTTGGATCCGAAGCTCGATTCGCTCATTCCTAGTTAATGCGTTAAGTAAACAATGGGAAGAAAAAGTTAATTGACTTTTTAAATGGATTTTAATGGCTTTTGTCACAAGATAATACTGTGACCTGTTATCAGAGTCAATTTTAGTCTTTATCTATCTGTCTGTCTCTCTCTTTCTCTCGCTCTCTCTCTATCATGCAAAAGAAAATTAGACCAGTATCTTCAAACTATGTGTAAAAAGGGGGGGATTCAGGTGCACACTTCCATTACTGCAATGTAAAAGCAAACAAGGATTTCAAGTAGCAGCATACTGCTTTATGCACAGACACATGCAAACACTCTAAACACGAATAAAAGCAGATTGCATTATTGCTATACTTGGTATATGAAAATTAGAAGCTCTTTGCACACATTTTTGGTCACAATCAGGGTTTCCAACCGTCCAGAAATTCCTGGACAGTGCATAAATATAGGGGACTTTTTTGCAGTGTCCGTGAAAAAAAATTAGATGCGTCACTTTGATTGTAAATTTCAGCATTTTAGACCTCACAGTAAACTCTGGTAAGGTGTTCAGTATTAGTATCTGATCTCTAGACATGTATTACTTATGATCTTTATAGTTCATTATAGTTTTCCAATTTATCCGTTAAAAATGTTGACTGTCCGTCATTTTTGGATAAATTGTCCAGAAAAAATAAAAATTTAGTTGGCAATCCTGGTCACAATTGTGTCAGGCACATCTACCAACAACAAAGAGTCATCCAACAGATGGGACCTACACTAACAGACTTGCTTCTCTTGGGCTTCCAGCTATTGACAGGCACTAGACAGATAGGCAGGAGTGCACGGTCCGAAAAAGGGGTAGAATGAGACACAGACCAGCACCTCCAAACTATGTATAAAAAGGGGGATTCAGGGGCAAGCTACCATGGCTGCAATGTAAAAGCACCTTCAGAAGATAGAAGGTAATAGTGGCTTCAGGAGGTTGGGTATCTTTCAGAAGATCAATAAATGTGTTATCAACAAATAATGTTTCCAATGCATTACACAAGTAACAAGAATCCTCAGCAAACAAAACATTCCACTAAAACATTCCGGAGATTAATATAGTTACAACTATATGCACCAAGCACCATGTTTTTCAATAACAAACTTTTAATTATGGGGCATAGTTCACAAACATAATAAAGGGAGTGATTTCCCCTTTGAATATGCAGAAGATAAGATGATCCAAAAGTCACAAACTCAATACACAATGGTATTAGTCTCACACTCTGCAAAGGTTTTGAGAGCAATAATTTCATTATCGTGCCACAATCTGTTTTATGGTCAAATAGTTTTTATTGAACCAGCCTGTGTGTACAATAATGCACTAAGTGCGAATACATGAATCGGCAAGAACAAAGGCAAATACAAATCTATGCAGACAATTTTTGGTTATAAAACAGAACAAATAAACATCACAATAATAAAGTACAAGGGAGCAGGTCGGGGGAATATAACATAACCAGCAGCCACTTAGATCGACTACTCAGCAGCCCATGCCTCCCTGGCAAGTATTCAGCTCATAGATCCACTTGATCATGTTGTATTACCTGTCACCCAGCCGGCATAACCGGGAGAGGCCCTAAAATCAGACCACAGCCTCCACCGTTTGATAAAGGTCTCCTGTGACTGTTCTGGCCACGAGGTTAGGGCCCCACTCCTGGCTCTGGGACCCACTGAGGATATTCCAACATCCCTGTGGCTCAATACAGTCATGCTCGAACTGGACCACAGGGGTACAGGTAAATCCTCTGGTGGGCCTCTGAGTAAGGTGTGCCCTGAATCCGCCATCCCCTGCACAAGCACAGCAGACTTACTGCACTACATATAGATAGGCAACCAGCCTATGTTCATATAAAAACTCAATGAATTAGTTTGACTGACATGTTCCATGTTCGCTTGGGAGCTGAAGTCATCTATGTTGGTCCCATGTTCATATGTGCCCAGCATTGCTCCTAGGGTCTCTGCTGCACTTTGATTGACATGTTTTCACTGCCTGGCCCTGTCAATCAAAGTGCAGAGGTTGCGGCAGTCGCAGAGAGAGCAGAGTCTCTAGGAGTAAGGGTCACGCCCCCGTTGCTCCTAGAGGCTCATTTGCCTATATTAAAGCATCATTTATCTCAGCAATGTGGACACATATGAACATGGGACCAACACACATACCTTCAGTAGCAAGCCAGTGTTCTGTATTCCCAGAGACCTACCTTCTTTAAAGGGAACCTGTCATCTCCGAAACACCCCCTGAACTAGAGTAAGCGTTGTATAGTGTAAGTGATGCTGAATCTGAATATGTAAGTTTTATCTTCATACTCACTTCCATTCCGACGCTGTGCTCCCACAAACCTGCTGTAAAATGCATTGAGAGGACTCTTCTTTGAGTCCTCTCCATTATGTGAGTGAGCACTGGAGTCAAGTGAGTGCATTTTACTGCAGGTTTGTGGGAGCACAGCGTCAGAATGGAAGTGAGTATGAAGATAAAACGTACATATTCGGATTCAGCATCACTTACACTATACAACACTTACTCTAGTTCAGGGGGGGTTGCTGTATAAGCAGGTAATATTTGAATGTATCCATACACAATAAATTTTATTGGTGGGCCCTAGGCACTCAAGTCCGACTCTAGATACAATAGTATTGCTGACGTAGATTTTCTCTTATTTTTTATATAAACCATTCAATTTTGTACCACATAGCTTGACTTCTGCAGTTTAACAGATGCGAGAGGCAGAATAAATAGTGCTGTAAGTGTAAATAATTAGTTTAGTCATGGGCAGATCATGTTGGGAAGTGTAAATATGCCCGGTATTCAGACTGCTTTTCTCTGTACTACCAGCTGGAAGCTCCAGCCTCAGCGCAGAACTTGGTTTTCCAGGCACGTAACAGGAACAGTGAGAGTCCTTATGAAACATCTGTTGTTACTTGCACCCCATAAATTGCGTTTCGCATGCAATTTTTACAACAATACTATATTTCAATAGAATGGGTGTCCTGGAAAACTGGGCCACAAAGTAAGTTTTGGACAGTTTTATGAAACAGGAAATCTGGAGAGGAAGCTTAACACTGTAAAATGAAGATGTCTTAGCATACTGAAAAAATCTGTTGCAGGGCATCAATCTCCATTTGTATGTTTGATCAGTGAATATTCGTAGGACAAATATTTTGCAGTTTAACCACACTGAACGTCTGAATGTCAAGCTGTGTGACAGCTGGAAATGTCAAGCCATTTCACAGGAATAATGCTAAAACCACGGGGCACCAAAAAGTACTAGTTTATATCTTGGTAAATTCAGGCGATATCTTTATGGTTTTAATGATATCAATTACTCTGTCATGTAGATACGACCCAGTGCTTGTACTTGTCTTAGTGCAGTTGTATAATCAGCCTCATCAATGCTTATTGGAAAAATATCACATGTGGTAGATTCACGCATAGGTTCTTTGTGCCGTTTTTCTGCACATTTGAGCTGCATTATTAACACAATTTTTGTGGAAAAAATGCCAGCTTCAGATGTTAGCTGAAAGTCTATGGCAAATATGAAATGCAGAACACAAAAGTGTCTGCTGGCTTGTTTTTTCTTCTTCTTCTTCTTCAGTTTGGTGGTGTTTTTTTTAAAATGCAACATGTTGTAGAAGTAGGATTTTTGGAGGCATTTTTATTCTATCTCTTTCTCCATAGGGAAAAAACGCCATCCACTCAGTTTTTAAATAAAAAAAACACAAATGGCATAAAAGAAACACTTGCGGCTTTAGTGGCATTTTAAGCCTTGTTCACACATCAGTTATTTGATTGGTTATTTCCATCAGTTATTGTGAGCCAAAACCAGGTGCGGGTCAAACACACATAACAGGTGCAGATCTTGCCATTATACCTTATCTCTGTGGAGGCTCCACTCCTGGTTTTGGCTCACAATAACTGATGGAAATAACTGATCAAATAACTGATGTGTGAACAAGGCCTTAACGATCAGCTGTGTGTGCAGGAAGCCTAAAATGGAAGAAACCTGGGATCCTGGGTAGTCTTTCTTATTGTAATAGGATAATATTAATTACTAATAACAGTACCAAATATTCGAAGTTAATATGAAAATTAGAGCCTACTTCTCTGACTCCATCTCTTTACTTAAAGAAGAACTCCCGCAAAAAATTTTATTCCATGTCCTGCTAGAAATGTACATGATGTACAGTCATGGCCAAAAGTTTTGAGAATGACACAAATATTATATTTTCACATGATCTGCTGCCCTCTGGTTTTTATGTGTGTTTGTCAGATGTTTTTATCACATATAGAAATATAATTGCAATCATAATATGAGTAACAAAAGCTTATATTGACAGTTAGAATGAGTTAATGCAGCAAGTCAATATTTGCAGTGTTGACCCTTCTTCTTCAGGACCTCTGCAATTCTCCCTGGCATGCTCTCAATCAACTTCTGGACCAAATCCTGACTGATAGCAGTCCATTCTTGCACAATCAATGCTTGCATTTTGTCAGAATTTGTAGGTTTTTGTTTGTCCACCCGTCTCTTGATTGACCACAAGTTCTCAATGGGATTAAGATCTGGGGAGTTTCCAGGCCATGGACCCAAAATATCTGTTTTGTTCCCTGAGCCATTTAGTTATCACCTTTGCTTTATGGCAAGGTGCTCCATCATGCTGGAAAAGGCATTGTTGATCGCCAAACTGCTCTTGGACGGTTGGGAGAAGTTGCTCTCGGAGGACATTCTGGTACCATTCTTTATTCATGGCTGTGTTTTTAGGCAAGACTGTGAGAGAGCCGATTCCCTTGGCTGAGAAGCAACCCCACACATGAATGGTTTCAGGATGCTTTACAGTTGGCATGAGACAAGACTGGTGGTAGCGCTCACCTCGTCTTCTCCGAATAAGCTGTTTTCCAGATGTCCCAAACAATCGAAAAGGGGATTCATCAGAGAAAATGACATTACCCCAGTCCTCAGCAGTCCACTCCCTGTACCTTTTGCAGAATATCAGTCTGTCCTGGATGTTTTTTTCTGGAGAGAAGTGGCTTCTTTGCTGCCCTCCTTGAGACCAGGCCCTGCTCCAAGAGTCTCCGCCTCACAGTGCGTGCAGATGCACTCACACCTGCCTGCTGCCATTCCTGAGCAAGCTCTGCACTGCTGGTAGCCCGATCCCGCAGCTGAAACACTTTTAAGAGACGTTCCTGGCGCTTGCTGGTCTTTCTTGGGTGCCCTGGAGCCTTTTTGGCAACAATGAAACCTCTCTCCTTGAAGTTCTTGATGATGCGATAGATTGTTGACTGAGGTGCAATCTTTCTAGCTGCGATACTCTTCCCTGTTAGGCCATTTTTGTGCAGTGCAATGATGACTGCACGTATTTCTTTAGAGATAACCATGGTTAACAGAAGAGAAACAATGATGCCAAGCACCAGCCTCCTTTTAAAGTGTCCAGTGGTGTCATTCTTACTTAATCATGACAGATTGATCTCCAGCCCTGTCCTCATCAACACCCACACCTGTGTTAATGGAGCAATCACTGAAACGATGTTAGCTGGTCCTTTTAAGGCAGGGCTGCAATGATGTTGAAATGTGTTTTGGGGGATAACGTTCATTTTCTGGGCAAATATTGACTTTGCAAGTAATTGCTGTTAAGCTGTTCTTTATAACATTCTGGAGTATATGCAAATTGCCATTATAAAAACTGAAGCAGTAGACTTTGTAAAAATTTATATTTGTATCATTCTCAAAACTTTTGGCCATGACTGTAATCTGTAGTGAATGTCATTTTCTTAACAATGGCTGTATTTGGGAGTAATATCTCCCTGATGTTTCTCACCTGTGTCATGTGACTAGGAATCAGACCCACCAACTCACACAGAGACTTATGTGTGGACAGGAAGTCTAATTTTCTATGCATTCCTATGGGAGCCTCACTTTCAGTCTCATAGGAATGAATAGAGAAGTGACTGGCTTCCAGTCCTGGGTCAGTTGGAGGTCAGGGAGTTGGTCACATGACCCAGCTACAATAAGAAGAGAGGGGATAACTCAGAAATGCAGTCTGTGAGGAGAAGATTGCATTCACTACAGAGTATATCATGTACCTTTCTAACAGGTGAGAGAATAAAAATTTTTGCGGGAGTTCTTCTTTAAAGGGGTATTCCCATCACGTACAATGGGGGCATATCGCTAGGATATGCCCCCATTGTCTGATAGGGACCCGCACCTACAAGGAGAATGGAGGGGGGAGAGCTGTGGCTGGAGGACCCTGGATTTAAATGAATGGAGGGTGGCTGCGCATGCACAGTGTGCCCTCCATTAATTTCCCTCCTCCGTTCTCGTTGTAGGTGCCTCTCTCCACCTACACCTCTGGGACCCACAACTATCAGACAACGGGGAATATCCCAGCGATATGCCCCATTGTATGTGATGGCAAAACCCCTTTAATGCTATATTCCCTTATGTATCCTAACGTGTGTGCGTACTTGGACTATGCCTACAACTGTCCAGAACACCCTCTGAAAATTTTACCACTCCCACCCAAATTACAGTTATTTAACACACACACAATAGCGGCCCTCCCCCACCTATCACTAACTGTCAGACAAAGGGTAAATTGTAAAAGAATGCAGGGAGTTAAGGAAAGCATTACTTTCAATGTAAAGGGTTAATTCCTGATGTAATGAAAGGGGTGGTTCAGGAATCATGTTTTCCATCAATGAAGGAGAACATCACTGGTTTGTGAGCTAAAGCCAGGGGCGGATTGACCATAGACCTTACAGGGAAATTTCCGGGTGGGCCGATGCCCAGGGGACCTCCCGAGCCCTCCTCATGGCCGGCCAGTGGAAGTTTTTGGGGATGTATTTTGTCATTGACTGTGGTATTTGGCTCTGTTGGGGTGGTATAATGTGCCACAATATGGTATTGCTGGCTCCGCCTTCCATCAATTTGGACCAGACTACACTTTTAGTATTCTTTCCAGGGCCACTTTAAGTTTCCAGTCCGCCCCTGCCTAAAGCTCAAGCACAGTTGAATTATGTACAATGATCCAAAACACATAAGCAAATCCACCTCTGAGTGGTTGAAAAGAAATAAAATGAAGCTTTCGTAATGGCCAAATCAAATTTGATTCACTGACTTGACTTGAATCCTATTGAGAAACTGTGGCAGGCAGGCCCTATTTAGAGTTCATGCTGCCCTAGGCACTTTAGTTCACCCCTCATTAATGTCTGTACAGTTTAGATAACTGACAGCCAAACGCTTCCTAGACTGTCAGCTATCCTTGCCAACTCCCCCATACACATGCAGGCTTAAAGAGGACCTTTCACCACTCCTGACATGCCTGTTTTAATAGCTCCATGCATTCCCCACGTACTAACAATTCTGGAACATCTATTCTTATGTCTGTATGTTGTGCCATTCCTTTATTATTTTCACTAGAAGTTATGAATGAATTGCTATTTGTCTTCAGTAAAGGAACAGAGGGGAGGTGGCCAGTTGGGGGTGTGTCCCTGCACAGACTCACTCTAGCCAATCAGTGCTGCCACGTTCCGACTGTGCAGGGACACGCCCCCAACTTGTTACCTCCCCTCTGTTCCCTTACTGAAGACAAATAGCAATTCATTCATAACTTCTAGTGCAAATAATAAAGGAATGGCACACCACAGAGACATAAGAATAGATGTTCCAGAATTGTTATTACATGGTGAATGCATGAAGCTATTAAAACAGGCATGTCAGGAGTGGTGAAAGGTCCTCTTTAACGTAAAGCCACACTGCCAAAAAAATCTACAAACCACCATGGGGCAGATTATACTAAAGCCATACACATTAGGCTACAGTACTTTCACATCTGTGCTTTTCCTTTCCACTATTGAGATCCATCATAGGATCTTTTTAAAAAGCCGCAAAAATTGACAGTCTTACTCTCAATCATCTCAAGACAGAAATGTTAATGTCAGCAGACCCTAACTCTACTATTCTTATGTTTATTGATGCGCCCCTTACTGCACAATTTTAACTTTGATGATATGCAAATTACCACCTCATGTCATGCCTGGCCATCCTCGATTGACAGGGCCAGGTAGCGTTTGTCTCCTCCTGCCGGCCCTGTGTGCTGGGTAACCGGCACTGCGCAGGAGCGAGATTTATCCGGCACACGGGGCCATATTTCTGTATTGCAGTGTATTATGTATGTTACTATAAATCTGACAGAGCACCTATTAGGCTAGGGCTACACGGCGACATGTGTCGCGCGACACATAGTGCACAACTACACGACGACAGTTGTCGCGCGACATTGATGTCGCACCAAAGTCGCGCGACAATTTTTATACTGGAAGTCTATGGTGTCGCACTGCGACATGCGACATGCTGCGACTGCGACGCGACAGTCGCAGAAAAATCCATCCAAGATGGATTTTTTGCGACTGTCGTGTCGCAGTCGCAGCATGTAGCATGTCGCAGTGCGACACCATAGACTTCCATTATAAAAATTGTCGCGCGACTTTAGTGCGACAAGAAGTCGCGTGACAACTGTCGTCGTGTAGCCCTAGCCTTAGACCTTGTCTCTGGCAGAGGCCAATAGGCACCTGCATATGACAGACCGGAGGCCAATGGCCAATGATCGCATCATCCATCATGTGGGCCCCCTTCGCATTGACTGTGACATCTGAGAGGTTAAACAGCCAGGATCAAAGCTATCTGTGATCCTGGTTTAGACCACTTTCGCACAGTCAGTGTTTGGTCAGAGTTTTGCAGCAGTGATTGTGAGCCAAAACCAGATGTCTGTCAAAAACAAAGAACAAGGTCAAATCTTTCCATTACACCTTATTTCAGTGCAGGCACTGACTATGTAAAAGCAGGGTTGGAGTGGGGTTTCAGCTGTATAATAAAACTACACCTGCAAATGATGACATAGGCACAGCTCCTCCTGAGCAGTCCTATTTGAAGGATTGTCCTCTGGTTTAACCTATTATGACCATTTTACAGATGCTCTCAAAAGGATCCTGTCACATTGAACATTGCATCTGATCTGATCTCAGAGCAGTGGCGCAGACAAAATATTGTCAGGGCCAGAAAAGATGTCCCGGTGAAGAATTCTTGTTGATGAGACAAATCAATTCATACAAATCAATCATATATACTGTATCTGCTCAGCTCCTTCTGCTTTATGCCATGCTGCCAACTGACAGGACTGCAAGTTGAATGTAACAGGTCTCCTTTAATTAAAATATGAATGTTTAAGAGTTGCAAAGAAAAATATGCTAAAAACTAGCAAATAAAACAGGTTAATATGGACAAATGAGCGCCCAGTGAATGTTTGGAGTAGATAATATGGATGAATGAGTTTATGTTTTAGCAATGTGGATGAAAGAACATACAGTATGTGAGATATAGAGGAAGTGAACGGATGCTGGAGGAGTGCTTGATGCCTTCTGTTAAGCATAAGGAGATATAATTACATGGTTGCCTTGGTGCTGGTAAGGTTGGAAATTTACAGAGTGTAAGGAATAATGCACCATCAAGTTTACCACTCTATTTTACTACAGCCCCAGTGTTCAACACTTGGTGCAAATTACATCATGTATCCAAACAAGAATAATTCTAAGACCAGACACATACAAGCGAGTTCAAAGCTAGGAACTTGCAGCGTGTCAGTGAGAGGTCCCATTCTGGCTTCGCTCCTCTGACATGATCGCACAGCATTACACTGATTTATAATGCTGTGTAATCCTTAGAGTTCTGAAACCTATTCTATTACACTGACAGCATTATGTCAGTGTAATTCAGTAGATTTCAGGATTCTAAGGTTTACACAGGACTATAAATCAGTATAATGCTGTGGAATCCTGTCAGCAGAGCAGAGGCCAGAATGGGACCTCAAACTGACACACGCTACAAGTTTATCATATTCAACTCGCTAGTGTGTGTCTGGCCTTGGGCTGGGACCACATCAAGCCGGTGGGACGATTTAAACAACTGCCAAACATAGGCACCAGAAGTATGCAGCTATATGCCTACATGGTTGCATATGTTTGCCATTGACTCTTATTAAAAAGAAATGCATGCTGCATGGTATATGAGTTGTATTTAAAGAGGACCTATCACCACTCCTGAGATGCTTGTTTTAATAGCTTCATGCATTCCCCATGTAATAACAATTCTGGAGCATCTATAGCTCTATGTTGTGCCATTTCTCTATAATTTCACCTAGAAGTTAGGAATGAATTGCTAGCAGTCTGCAGTAAAGGTACAGAGGGGAGGTAACCAGTTGGGGGTGTGTACCTGAACAGACTCAATCTATTCAATCAGTGCTGCCATTTTCAGACTATGCAGGTATATAAACCCAACTTGTTACCTCCCCTCTGTACCCTTACTGCAGACTGCTATCAATTAATTTATAACTTCTTGTAGAAATAATAAAGGAATGGCACAACATAGAGCCATAAGAATAGATGCTCCAGAATTGTTATTACATGGGTAATGCATGTAGCTATTAAACCAGGCATGTCAGGAGTGGTGAAAGGTCCTCTTTAAAAGCATATTGAAAAGGTGCCTGAGCAATAGGTTCATAGCTTGCTAAGTTCCTGCAAAGCTATGCTTTTATTGTTTGTCTGCCCATCTACTCTCCTATGCCTGGATTTCGATCCTCTGCTCCCAGATCGTACTTTTGTATTGACTCTTCATTGCCTGCCTTGACCTCAGACTGTTCATCAGATTGCTTGTACTCTGCCCACCCTGACTTTGGCCTGTCCCTGACTACGGTTTTGTCTGTTCCTTCAGTGCCCTGTGACACAGAGACTGCTCCAGGAGGTAGTTGCCTGGTGGTTCCCCTGCAGCGAAGTCCAGATCCAGGGTTAAAGGGAATCCGTCACCATGAAAATGTAATGTAACCTGCAGCATCTTATAGTGCAAGAGGAACTGGGCAGATTGGTATGGGAAAAAAATATCTCGGCTCATTCTGGACTTTGAAGTCAAGGAGGTGGTCCTACCCGTGGCAGACAGCTTGCCTTTTATGACTGTGCATACAGACATAGCTGTCAATCACTGATAGGACATGGGGATGAAATACTGGTTATACTGAATCTTTCCCCACAAAATCATATATCATTCTGCCCAGCTCCTCCTGCTCTATAATATGATGCCTACAGCTGTTGATTGACAGTGGTTTCATAACAGTTATATTTGACAATGATAACACGAGATAGCTCATGTCTGATGATGACAACAATAGATAACTCATATCTGACAATGATAAGGCTACATGCACTGGGTGTGCGTTATGTGCTAATTTTCTGTGTGGATTTTCATGCAGAAAATCCTCAGCATAATACAGTACCAGTACCAACTAAATTAGATTTTTTATTTTTTTTTCAAAATTCATCTACACAATGCAGAAATTTCCTGTGTGGAAAATGACATGCGGTGATGTGATTACAATAGATAACTGATGCTGTATTATGATAATAAGTAGCTCATGTCTCATATGATAACAATAGCTCCTGTATGATGATGGTGACTGTGGATATTATTAGTGTATATTATATAGATATTATAACCTCTAACTCTAGTTTGTGACATCGTCTTCAGCCACCCTCCCCCTTCCTGGATACTGTCACAATACAATTGCCCTATATATTGTAGTGACCCAATGTTTCTTGTCCACATAAAGAATGCTTTTTCATCATGATGCTGACCATTTAAAGGTATTGACTATGCTATAAAGCAAATACCATAGTATTCTGTTACAAGAAAATCACCAATGTGTGAAATGAGATCTTTATATGTCATGTCTAATAGAGCCATAACCTCCTGACTTATGTCTGCAGCACGGAATGAAAACTGAGAAGAGATCTATCGGTGACATCAACATGAGTTTCTTACTGCCTTCCATAGAATTTATTTTTGCACGTTTTTACAGGCATCTGAATGAAATAGAGCTTTTCTGGAGCAAAAAACAGTGATTCTTTGGGAAATATTGCAGATTTTCTTCTTAGAAGCCCTGTCTTCAGTTCATGAGCCAATAAAGCTGCTTGTCCAACAAGGACTAATGTTTGGAGGGTTGACTACCGAGGGCTGATTGGATTACAAGTAGGAAAATCATATTTTGCTTTGACTGTTTCCTCAGTGACACTTCAAAGCTCACTGCTGTGAAGCATGCAGTGATTGATATTGGAATTTTCACTTTCCAGAGTGATGTGATTATTGCAACGATTAAATTGCAAGGTAAATGATGTACCAGGAATTCACATAAGGGCTTATCACTGTGTCACAATATCAGAATCGGCCTCTGAACAACGCTTAGCCTGGAATATTTGGTTTACAGTTATTACATTACTTGATTCTTCCCTGCACACTAGTAACATGACTCAATCCACGTTATCAGGGATTTTCGCAGCTGCTGTGATATATTACCACAGTAGTTTGATCTGCAATGTTAGTGAATCGAAATATACTATGAGGTATTCTGTTCAGATGTCCTATTGTAAATTTGTCACGCTGATCAATTTTTGATCATTAAAGAACCTGTCTAAGCATCTTCAGAGGAAAAGTGCCACACAGTGGAGGCCAGGATTTTAGAAGCTCGTCGAGTCAGTGTTATGGCTCATGAATTAGGCATTTCAGTTGGCAGTTTCCAGTTTCATTCCTGATGTTTTGATGATGTCAAAGGTCTGTTCCCAGTTGGTGCCATGAATGTTGCCACTTAAGCAAAAAACTTGTCACCAGCAATTTAGCCAATTTAGACTTGATTAGAGAAAATCCAGGAATCTTTTATTCTTAAAGGGAGTCTTTCACCTCATTTTCACCTATATGACTAATAGCATTGCCCCACAGAAGATTGCAGACACATCCCAGACATACCTGTGCGCACTTTGTATCTGTATTAGATGTCCAGGAAAAGCACTTTTATTCTGCTGGAAAACAGCTCCCAAGTGCCCAGCTGAAAGTGAAAGTAAAAACAGCTTTCTCTCCCAACTCGATTTCTCGATATCTTCTGATATACTGGATATAATGCTGTGATTTTGGTATTATTTGAAAGCTTGCCAACTTTCAAATAAGGTCATACCATTTTTCCATCTGCTACCAATACCAAGATATGAGCAGATAAAGCAGCCCTCCCCTCTTCAGTCTGTTTTTCTTTGGGCACTTGCAGCAACAGAGCCGGGCACTTGGGAGCTGTTTTCCTGCAGAATAAAAGTGCTTTTCCTGGACATGTAATACAGACACAGAAGTATGTTTGGGATGTGTATGCAATGGGGCAGTGCTCTTAGTTATATTGGTGAAAATGAGGTGACAGACTCCCTTTAACCTATTACAGGTGATGAAACATGGGTCCACCACCATGATCATGAGACCAAACAAGAGTCCATGCAGTGGAATCACAAGGGGTCACCAACTCCAAAGAAATTGTGTGTGCAGCATTCAGCTTGAAAAATCATGGCAACCATTTTTTGGGATACAGAAGGTGTTTTATTACTAAAATTTACGCCACACAAGACAACAGTTACTGGAGACGCTTATGATTCAACAATGAAGGCATTATTTGAGGCATTACCACTTGGAGTAGTAGTCAAAGAGGTCAAGAGACACCGGTGCATAGCACAAAAGGGACAGGCAAACTCAGTCAGTAACAGGCTGAAGTCAGGGCTGGCAGAGTACGTGCAAATCCGAGAAACAGGTCTGAAGTCAGGGCAGGCAGGAAAAGGTTCAATATGGTAAATGGGCACTGATCAGGTCAGGCAGCGGAGGGTCTGAATCCAGGATTTGGGCAGGACGGTGCAATTTCATCTATATTTGTTTTATCATGCAGCCATAACCACTCCTCTGTCTGCTTTATCTGTATGCTGCAGAAAGGACTTTCTAAATCTGCAGCTTATTACCTTTGCACGGTTAGTTGCTCATAAAGCATTCAAGGTGTCAGGACTAAACAAACCCCCACTATCTGTATAATCCATAGGCTGAATTTCCTGATTGCAATAGACTTCTGATTCACGAGTAATAAAGGAGCAGAATTTTCACATGAATGAACCTGTCAGTGTGTGAAGGTCAAATAGTAATCATATGTATTTCCATCCAATAAATACTTTATTATATATAACAGAGCAGAAGAGTAGACAGCACTGCCAAAACCCTCTATACAAAGTGATTAGTATTTTTTGTAACAGTGAATTGATTTCTTAGAGATGCTCTTGAGCTCTCTCCCTGCCAGTGATGTACCCCGTGGCTGTAAATGGATAAGGAGGGTAAAAAGGGGGTGTAGATATTGAGGCATGACTAAACACTGGGTGTTATTTGACACCTATGGTTTGATCATACTTTGAGATTTGTGCCATTTTTATTTTTTTAAACTATTTTTCCTGTCATTTTCATTATGATGAGCTCTTATGTATAAACAACTGCAAAGTAGAGATGAGCGAATTGATTTGTCTCATTACTAGGACGTCTTCAAATGTGGGGGGCTGTCCTCACAGGTGAAGAAGTGCCCACCTGCTGCAAGACTGACAGGGCTGGACTTTTTTTTTTTTCTATCTTACATTGCCTCCTGCTCGTTGCCTAATTTTACAAAATCTTGGAGAACTATTCCAAGAGTCCATTTAAAGTTGCAGTATCAAGTTAACGTTTTCTACATATGTATATGCAGTCATGGGATTCAGCCAGTTCCCTCAGGTTCTACAGAACCGTTGTTAAAATTACAGAACCGGCTGGCAGCTGGAGTTGAGTCCTTCCATTCCATAGTTTAGCTCCTTAGGCTTTTTAAAAGTTGGGTGGTATGTGTGTAGTGTACTGTATATATGGTGTACCATGTATATGGTGTATTTATGTGTATGTGTGTTGCATATATGTGATGTATTTGAATCCCACCCCTGTGTATATGTCTGGGGTCTGTATACAGGGAGGTCAAACTACTACTTTACAGACCTCAGACCAGATGTTCAGATACTCACCTCTCCCTGTTCCAGCACTTTCCTCCACTTACAGGCACTGCTGGGGAAAACATTGCGACACTGGTGAGGATGCCGGTTGCAGCACTTGGAAGGAGGTAAGTACTGGAACCAGGAGAGGTAAATATGTGTGGTACCCAGCGTAGATGAGAAAGTCAAATTCATAAAAGAAGATTTCTGTATATTAAAGAGGTTGTCCAGAGGTAACCAGACAACTCAGGGGATCACTTACTTACAGGACAGATCCCTGTCTCCCAGCTGCCGTGGTGACATCACATCAACATGTGCCCGCTGCAGCCAATCACTGGCCTCTTCATTGATGTAATCTGTGTGCAGTCCATTTTTCTCTGATGGGTGCTAGGGGACAATGGGCATCTTTAAATTTTATTCTTCAAGGTTTTTTTTCCACTGATGTGAAAAACGATGACATACTGATGCCACATGGGTGGAAAAGAAAATGGACAAAATGGACACAGCCTGAAACGATTGTGATGCAACACAGATGGAAAATCATCAGTTTTTCACTGAAAGAACTCTGATTCTACATTGTAAGCCATAAAACTAAAGATTCTTTTACACAGACTGATATTTTAGGCATTTATTGGGAACAAACCAAACATTCACGATAATTGCTTGATCGTCAGTGGCGATGAGGACTTTATTTATATACAGCAATCACCTCGGCTATATGGGAACAAGCGATCAATACAGTGATTGATGTCCCCAAAGAGAATCATGTAAATATGTGGAGCAGAAGAGGGCGGGAGTTATGTGTGCTGCTGCAGTCAATGACTGGCCACAGCACTGACTTGTTCCTCATGCATCCGGAAGCTTGCCATTTCCTCTTCATAGTTATATTTATTCAACCCCTCTGACTCTTCTGTAAATTAAAGAGGTTGTCCCGCAATTAAAGTAAAAAATAAAAATCAGACATTATATAGTGAGTAGAGGATAATTTCTTTCTAACAAAGCTAGAACCAGCCCTATATCTCACATGGGTCCAGATATCTGCCCATTCATTGCTGCAATTGCTCTGCTAGATTTTTTTCAAACTCGTGTGTCCGTTCTCAAGGGGCATGTCCTGGTTTTTCATTAGACAACCCCATTAATATTAATTGGCAGTATTTTCTTACATGGACTGCTACTAATGAGTGTGTCCATTGCAGAGCCTTTACCTCCTCCACTTGATTTCACCCCGGGGAACACTTGCTGATGACTGGACGCTCATGAAAGGACCTGTGAGACGTCGTCACGCTGGAGCGAAGGTCCTGTCCTGCACATCCAGTCAGCAGTGAGAGTCCATCACAGAGTGAGTAAATGGAGGATGTGAGAGCTTTTAGAAAAGGGGGCACTAATGGGGGCAATATTCTTACCCGTCACAGGAAATATATTTACGCCACTCCTGGTCCCCGCAGTGCCGCTTCTCCTCGTGTGCTGATGAAAACATCCGGTGTCAGGGGGCGCAGCCAATAGCAGGCAAAGGTGGGGACGAGCCTCCCTAGCATTGAGGTGGACGCTAGGGAGGCTCGTTCCCCCCACAACACTGGATGTTTTCATTCATGTGCAGTGAGAAGCAGCAGCTGCGGTGCAGGGACCAGGAGCAGCGCAGGGAGCTAGGAGCCAGGTAAGCATGTTCTCTGTGAGGGGCCCAGCACATGAGGGGACAGTTTATGGTATTGGATAACCACTTTAACACCCCACGTTAAGCCACGCCCCCACAACCAAACCCCCTTTGGGTGTGGCTTAACTTGGTCAGTATTTTTTGTTGGGAGAGGTGGCACCTGAACCTTTCAGCCATTGGGAGCATATCCTAGCGATATGCCCCCAATGTCCAAGATGGGAGAGCCCCTTTGTTATGAGATAGCACCTCTAGGCAGTTAGTTGTCTATCCTTATATGACAAGCTGTTTTGGGGACGCTCTTAACCAGTCACATCGCCATTACAATTAGGCCCTTATGGAAGTCACCCAAATCTTTACACACCAACCTGAATGACTTCTCATTTGCTGCCCAATATACCCCACCCCCAGACAGGTGTCAGTGTCACATGATCAGTTCACCTGTCAGTGGCATACTCTATGCTAGTGATGTGGCACTATACAATGTGAACGGATGACGTGTGACAGTCATCTATCTATAGCAGCATGTAGGTATAATAATAGCTCACTGTACCCCCAGAGCGCCAATCATGTCACAGTCTGCTGCCTACAGCCACCACTAGGAACAATAACACCTCAGCAGCCTATCATGAACCCTTTTCCATATCATTTGTTCACGGAGGCAGCTGAAAGCGGATCTGTGATTGGTCATCTGCTAAGCGAGCTGCTCGATGATTTGCTAGGGCTCAGGCTGGTGGGCGGAGCTGGGTACAGCCGGGAAGTGTTGTGTACGAGTTGAATACCGGAGCACGTCTTCCGGAGCGGCTTATAACAAGTAGTGTACCGGCAGGAAGGTATGTGTGCTCCGTGTAGGCGCTGCCGCCTGCCTGCAGCGTGCCATTGTCTGTAATCCTCTTGACATAGAGACTTGTCACTGACAGCACTGCTGACCTCCCTACCACAGCTGTGTGTTGCTGTATAGCCCATGTCACTACAAGCAGAATGAAATAAACTGCTGCAGAGTCTGATACAGCTCCTGTGTATTCTGTGCTATATGACTGGACTGTGCTTAAAGGGGCTGTCCATCTACTGAAAGCTTATGAAAAACTGAATGGTATAATAGAATAAGTCATACTTGCCCAGGGGTGGACTGGTCAATGACCCAGGGGCCCCCACTAACCCTAATCATGGCAGCCAGCCAGGTACATAAAGATCTGATGCTCTCAGTATTAACGGGGTTGTCTCATCTAAGACAATGGGGGAATATCGCTAGGATATGCCCCTATATTCTTATAGGTGCGGGTGCCAGCACCTGTCTCCTAAACGGAGCCTCAAAAGTGGTGGAGGGCACACTCCATTTATTTCTATGGGGGCCACTGAAAATAGCCAAGCACTGCTTGGCTATTTCTGTTGGGCACATACAAGTGAATGGGAGCAGTGATTGGTCATGTGCAGTGCGCTCCCATTCAATTCTATGGGGCGTTATCTCCTGCATAATGGAGACCGGATGGATCCTTTATGCAGCCTATAGACTTCTATTATGACGGAATGAATAACGGATGCCTCTAAAACCATTCCATCATAGAATAGTGCTATGGTCCGTGGTAACGGAATCCATAACGTAATTCACCTTTAACAACCAAATGAAGCAGAAACGAATTTCTAAATATGAAATTTGCTCATCTCTCTAGTAGCGGTGATTTGCTGAAGGGGTTGCATGTCGGTGTTGACAAGTCATTCCTGGAGGCCAGTATACACAGACCATCAGGGAGCGTCGGGAGATCTGTGCGATTAGTATTACTTCCTTTAGTATTTTATACCATTCTAAGTTTTTTGATAATTTTGGCTGGGCAACCCAAACACAGCTGTGATAAAGTTACACTGCAGTTGTATGAGCAGATGTGTCATCCAGAGGTCGCAATAACGCATAAAAAAACGTCATAGACGCGTTTTCAGGCAATTTTACTCCCTTAAAAAAGTCTAAGGCGTACCATTACACCTTAAACTTTTCCCAGTTTTTCATCAGCGCAGCGAGCGCTGTGAACGGCACAGGCAGCACAGCAATGCTGCCTGTGCCTGAAATAACCAATAACAAAGCTCCTTACAGCAAGGAGCTTTGTTATTGGTGCGCCAGAGCAATACAGGTCGGGTGAGGCAGAGGAAGCCGGCGGGAGCTGGAAGGAGAGCAGGCGCGCAGAGCATGGACCCTGGGAAACAAAACAGGGCCGCTGGAGAGGTAAAGGGCCGCGGACTGATGTCACTGGTGCCTGGGAGAAGAGCTGCCTCCGGCCTGTGTCCCCCCGGGTGGAGAGGGATGGGAGAGTTGTGGCAGTGAAAAGCTGTCCATCTTCAAGTGAGTGATTTTCCCCCTCCCCCAACCATGGTTCTGTCCAGTCTCCCAGTTCTCTGCTCCCCCTGGTCCTGTCACCCCACTAGTGACCCTGCTTTCCTCTTCTCCTGTCACCCCACTAGTAACCCAGCCCCCCCCCTCTAGTGACCCTGCTCCCCCTGTCGCCCCTCTAGTGACCCTGCTCCCCCTGTCGCCCCTCTAGTGACTCTGCTTCCCCTGTCGCCCCTCTAGTGACTCTGCTCCCCCTGTCGCCCCTCTAGTGACTCTGCTCCCCCTGTCGCCCCTCTAGTGACCCTGCTCCCCCTGTCGTCCCTCTAGTGACCTTGCTCCCCCTGTCGCCCCTCTAGTGACCTTGCTCCCCCTGTCGCCCGTCTAGTGACTCTGCTCCCCTGTCGCCCCTCTAGTGACTCTGCTCCCCCTGTCGCCCCTCTAGTGACCCTGCTCCCCCTGTCGCCCCTCTAGTGACCCTGCTCCCCCTGTCGCCCCTCTAGTGACCCTGCTCCCCCTGTCGCCCCTCTAGTGACCCTGCTCCCCCTGTCGCCCCTCTAGTGACCCTGCTCCCCCTGTCGCCCCTCTAGTGACCCTGCTCCCCCTGTCGCCCCTCTAGTGACCCTGCTCCCCCTGTCGCCCCTCTAGTGACCCTGCTCCCCCTGTCGCCCCTCTAGTGACCCTGCTCCCCCTGTCGCCCCTCTAGTGACCCTGCTCCCCCTGTCGCCCCTCTAGTGACCCTGCTCCCCCTGTCGCCCCACTAGTGACCCTGCTCCCCCTGTCGCCCCACTAGTGACCCTGCTCTCCCTCCTTCTGTCACCCCACAGGAAAGCTGAACAGACTCCACCGACTACAATGGGATCCGTTCAGTTTCCATTTGTGATCTGTCTTTTTACCAGACAAAAAACTCCTGCATACAAGGCTTTTTTGTCTGGTCTTTCAACAGAATCTGCAACAGAGGCTCCAAATGCAGCCTCCAACACAGATGTGAGCAAGTGCAGGCCTGCATATTATGTATTTTAATTACCGCAGATTTCGTACTCCTCCTCGGGTAAAAATACTCCTCAAACATGGTCAGAGGAGTATTTTTACTCTTCTGAAGAAAACGTAGCGCAACCTCTGGTGTCATCAACATGGATCCTCAGTAATGGTAGTATTTTAAAGGGGTAAGGTTTTTTATATTGATGACCCGTCCTCTGCTTAGTTCATCAAAATATCAGATCAGTTGGGTTCTGACACCCTGCACCCCAAGTGAATGGGAGCTGTACATCGGTGAGGGCACTACACAGTGGATGGAGCCTTCTGCTTCCAGATCTGCCCACTATTTACATTTTGGCACCAGCGGCTGGGTGTGCCAGGTGTTGGACCCCACTGATCTGATATTTTGATGAGCTATCTTGAGGAATGGTTGTCATTGTTGAAAAGATGGAATAACCCTTTTATTTTATTTTATAACCTCTTTTATTCATTTCTATAGCGATGTGACTTCGTAATGTGGCTGTAATCTAGGGACTTTATTATGGTTCAAACATCACAAATGTGCAACCTGAGGCTCTTTAGCTGTTGCAAAACTACAACTGCCAGCATTCCCGGATTGTCTACAGCTATCAGCCTACAGCAGGGCATGGTGGGAGTTGTAGTTTTACAACAGCTGGAGGGCCACAGGTTGAGCATTGCTGCCCTATAGTGTTTTAAAGTGCCCTAAGATCGACTCACTTGAATAGAGGGGGTTTTGGGAATGTGGCCGCATTATGATCATCTGAATGAGGCCTAAAAGGAGGGGAGCCTCTAATGCCCCTTTCACACAAGCAAGTCGCACGCATCGGACTCGCAGTGTGTGTCAGGGAGAGCACCCATCCTGACCTCCCAGCGCTGCTGGGGTCGCATAGCATTATATAGATTTTCCCTTAGGCCCCTTTCAACAAGTGTCACGGATTAGGTCCGGATGCGTTCAGGGTGCTTTCAGGGAAACTCGCACCATTTTGCAAGCAAGTCCAGTCAGTTTTGTCTGCGATTGCCTTCAGTTGTTGAGTTTTTTTCCGCGCGGGTGCGATGTGTTTTGATGCGTTTTTCACGCGAGTGATAAAAAAATTGGAAGGTTTACAAACAACATCTCTTAGCAACCATCAGTGAAAAACAAAAGCAAGCAAGTGCGGATGCAATGCGTTTTTCACGCAGCCCCATTCACTTCTATATTCTGCGTGAAAAACGCAGAATATAACATTCACACAGAAGTGATGCGTGAAAAAAATGCTCATGTACACAGACCCATTGAAATAAATGGGTCGGGATTCAATGTGGGTGCTATGTGTTCACGCCACTCATTGCACCCGCGCAGAAAACACGCTTGTGTGAAAGGGGCCTAAGGCTGGACTCCCGGCACTGACCCTTAAAGTACTGGAATGTAATGGATAACACTGACATAATGCTTTCACTGTTATCCATTACATTCCAGTACTAAGGGTTACATAGCATCATAAATCAATATAATGCTATGCGACCCTGGCAGTGCTGGGAGCTCAGGACGGGTGCTCTCCCTGACACACGCTGCAAGTCCAGAGCGTGTCACTCGCTTGGTTGAAAGGGGCCTAACAGATAGAGTTTTCCATTGACCTTGTCTAATGATTTGTGTAGTTAGCATTAGTTGCTTTGTTTTATTTGTATTGGATTTTTGTTTTTTCAAGTACATCCATTCAATGCACTGACTGCTCTTCTATGTCAGCTTCTTTGACTGACCTGATAACATTGTGTAAAAGTCTTGTTTCCACATTGTGTCAGTTTTTAAATGAAACCATAGAGAAATGTTTCTGCTGATTCCCCATCTGCTACACTATCCTATTCAGTGAAAAGAAATGGAAAACTGACAGATTCTATTGGGCTGGAGTCACTCATGCAGTACTTGTGGCAGTTTTTGACACAGATTATGTTTTAAACACAGGAGTAAATAAAAAAAAAAAATTAAAAATTAAATTCTTTAACTGGTTCTCGACCAGTGACCAGAATCCAGTTGGATGCTAGTTCCTGCCCTCTGACGTTCATTTTCATTATGACGATCTCACAGGTAGTGTCAGTGCACCAGCAAGATCAGTGGCAGAATGGAGCTGTACTGCAGGCTGTATAACCATTTAGATGGCTCCTTCAATAGCAAAGGAGTTCCCTCTGTTAAAGGGGTATTCCCATCTCCCAAATGTAGTTTGTATAATTAGATATAGCCATACCGATATTATTACTAATAGAATGTATTTATATAAAATGTACCGTTTAGAAGATTTCCCTATTTGTATATCCATTGTCCCACACACATCAGTCAGGCCGTTGCCCCTAGTTACGGCCACCGCAGCCATGTAGTAGTGGTGGCCAGCTTGCTCCTTTTCAAACCCGCTCTGAGGTAACTGCTGTATTGTGAACGCACATTGCATGAGCATGTGGAGACACATCTTACTTTCACATCTGCATTTTGCACGCTACCCATCCGAACCGCAATGGTCAGTATCCGTCCAAAACGCAGACTTTATAAACGGATCCTGCTCCATAGAGATGAATTGATCTTGGAACAGGATCCGTTTCTCTGTGTTTTGGAAGCGCAGACAAAAAAGCTGCAACTGTAAGATGTGTCTCCGCATGCTCATGTAATGTGCGTTTACAATACAGCAGTTACCTCAGAGCGGGTTTGAACAAGAGCAAGCCGGCCACCACTACTACATGGCCGCAGTGGCTGTAACTAGGGGCAACGGCCTGACTGATGTGTGTGGGACAATGGATATACAAATAGGGAAATCTTCTAAACGGTACATTTTATATAAATACATTCTATTAGTAGTAATAATAATGGTATGGTTATATCTAACTATACAAACTACAATTGTGAGATGGGAATACCCTTTAACCTCTCAGCCCCCAACAATGGCCTCCAGGTCTGCAGTCTATGGAAACCTATTACGCCCTGCTAGAGGCTGGGTCAAATAGGATGCCTGGCTGTGTAATTCTGACTCTTACATACGCACTTAGGAGGTTATTTAATAAGAAGCCATGTGACAAAATTCTGTGGCAGGGGCCGGGATATCGGCCCTGGGAAATGTACTAAAATAGGTGTGAAAGTTGAGTGAAAACTTCTTCAGTCAGGTGTCAGGAGTTGTTTTCACTCCCAGTTCACAGACTGTTGGAGGTGCACCTAATATTTGACAAGATCTGCGCCTCGTCATAAATTTGGCGCTTCGCCTGGCAGCGCATGGACTGTCAAAGGCCGGTGTAAAAAGCTGATAAATGACCCCCTTAATGTTTCAAGGATCAGTGAAGTCCCCTGGTAGGACTTAAAAATTGTGAATAAAAGTTTAATAAAACTGTTTAGAAATATGAATTAATGTAAAAACACATTTTCCCTTACCGCGTTATTATGTAAAAATAAAGTAAAACACTACAAAGTTATCCTTTAACCCACAAAAAAGTAAAAAGTAGTGCCAGAGTTGCTGTTTTTCATTAGTTGCATTTACCCAAAAAGGAATACAAAAAGTAGTATGTACCTAAAAATGTTACCAATTAAACCAACTCATTCTGCAAAAAATAAGCCCTCGCACAACTAAAAAAAGGTATGTCTCCTAGAATGTAGTGACACATTTTTAAATCTTTTTATAATGCAAAAGTAATAAAACATATAGACAACTATATAAATTGGGTATTGCTGTAATCATTCTGACTCCTTTTTTAGGTTAAATGCAACTAACAAAAAACCAGCAATACTGACCAATAGAATAAAGACAGCATGTTGGTTATACCACATGGTGATCGCCTTAATTGCCTAAAATAAAATAAAAAATCTTATACTCCTACTTTTCTTCAGGCTGCCCCACTGTTTACCTGCTCGCTGTGATTACAATTACACCGTCCCATTCACTTTTATGGAACGAGCCGTCCAACGAGCTGTTGTAATTACACCTGTACGCCAGCGAGCAGGTGAACATTAAGGAGATGGCAGCACTCGTGTGAGTGCTGCTTTCTCTTCAAACAACTGATTGGAGGCGGTGCCGGGATCTGATATTGATGACTTATCCTAAGGATAGGTCAATATACAATAAGCAGACAACCCCTTTAATTGTTTTAGACATCCCTTTTATTCACTTGCAGGCCGCACTCTCCATTAAAGAGGCTGTCCAGGATTGGAAAAACATGGCTGCTTTCCTCCAAAAACAGCACCACCCCTATCCACAAGTTGTGTGTGGTGTTGTATGTCTGCCCCATTGACTCCAATGGAGTCGAGCTGCGATCAGATACAACACATGCCTTGTATCACTGCAGCCCTTTACATCCTCCTTGCTAATTGAATATCTTACCCAAACAGGGAATTGCACGGGAACTTTCTAGCTAATAAAGCTAATAAAGTCCTGTGATCACAGCAGCATTGGCTCTGATCCAAACAAGCAGTCTTTCTCTCCCTGCATTGTGAGAGGGTTAGACAGAGGGGTGAGCTGGTAGGCTTGAGTAAGCAGTGACAGTGACTGGCCTGCATCTCCCTTGTATCTGTAAAATGACAGACTAATTATTAAAGTGACAGGTACTGCAATGATCTTAGAGGACTGTGAAGCTTTTATTTTTAACTAGATTAAAGGGATTGGGGGAAAGATTTCAAGTAAAAACGGGGTAGGAGAGGGCTGAAAGTAACCATCATTTACTATATCATTAACAAACCATCATCACTAACCTTACCGATCCTCCTCCTACTTCATAGTCTTAGGCTACTTTCACACTAGCGGCAGGCCTGATCCGGCAGGTGAAGGGTGCTGCCGGATCAGGCCTGCCGCAGTGACATGTGTGGAGCCGGAACCACGCTCCGGCCCCACACATGTCACACAGTACATACATACACACAGACACACACACATATACACATACATACTTACATGCTCCCAGCAGGTCTTCAGAGCGTCGGAGGGACAGGACGGCTCGCACAGGTGACGATTGCCCACAGCGCCCTCTGCTGGGCGCCTGGTGGAATCGTCATCTGTGCGCGCCGCCCTGTCCCTCCGACGCTCTGAAGACCTGCCGAGGAGCATGTAAGTATGTATGTGTATTTGTATGTCTATATGTGTGTGTATGTTTATGTGTATGTCTATGTCTGTATGTGTAGCCGGATCCGTCATGAACTCCATTGAAAGTCAATGGAGGGCGGATCCGGTTACCATTGTGGTCACACCAGACGGATCCGCCCCCATTGACTTGCATTGGGGGTCATTCCGGATCCGTCTTGGTGCGGATGCCTGGACCGGAGAGCAAACCGCAGCATGCTGCGGTTTGTTCTCCGGTCTGAAGACGGAACAGAATGCTTTCAGGAGCATTCCGTTGTCTTCAGTTCAGTTTTGTCCCCATTGACAATGAATGGGGACAAAACTGAAGCGTTTTACTCAGGTATTGAGCCCCTATGACGGAACTCAATTCCGGAATTTTAAAACGCTAGTGTGAAAGTAGCCTTAGGCGCAAGACTCCAGAAACTGCTTGGACTACACGGTTAGCCAATCACTTGACAAAGCAAGTCACCGCTTTGGTGATCGGTGTGATTGGCTTAGCTGGGCAGTCCAAACCCAGCCTTCCAAAGGGGAGAAAAGCAAAGACCAGAGCAGTAGCAGGCTATAAAGTGAACAATGGTCATCTGTTTTTTTTTTTTTAAATTCTCTCCAACCCCATTTTTGCAGACCATGGGCCTCATTTATCAGAAGTTTCTAACAGGAAAACAGTCTTACTTGACCATAGCAACCAATCAGAGCTCACCTTTTATTTTTTCAGAGCACTTTAAGAAATGAAAGGCGTGCCCTGACTGGTTTTTATAAATGAGACCCATGTTCCCCCTGGAAAATCCCTTTAAGCTTTAATCTTCTCTGCCTCATTGCTTTGATAAAGATGACAGGTCCTCCTGGTGTCCTCTGGTGTCTGTAGAGCATCCTCGTTGCCCCTGAAGTCCATTTTTACATCATCATTTGCTTCTAATGCGGCGCCTGGTGTGACTTTACAGTGGATACATAAATTTAGAAGGCAGCCAGGATAATGTGCCCCAATTCACAGGCAGTTTCAATTTCTTTAAAGGGATTTTCTCTTCTATTACTTTCTTACCATACCGTAGGCTGATAAAACCTAGGAAGCCAGTTGAGAGCTAAAATAAAGGGGAAAAAAATCATGCTGAGACCTGGTTTTAGGAGTCATCGCTACTAATCTTGCTGAAGGCATATCTTCATTGGCTGCAAAACATATCCTGCTGGTGCTTAGATTTGACTGAGCGGCTCCTGAGTTCAACATTATTTAGTCTTCACAGCTATGATGGGGAGATGTGCCTGAGCCTTGTTGGCGTCTAGCTGTGTTTCGGCTGTTGCCGCACCTGCCATCATGTTTCTGCTGGATGCAGAGGTCCTGTTCTCTCCACATTTCATCCACTGTGTCATAAGCCTCGGACACCCTCAGGTTGTAAATCTGCAATGTTATTTGACAGGACCTACTGCAGGTGGCAGGGCGTTCGATTGCAAAAATCCTCATCCTTGTCCTGTTCCCTGACTCACGGCTATTCTTAAAAGGAGAGGATCAGAAAAGCTTTCCATGTAGGACCATAATTACTTGTTGTTTAATCCATGGCAGATTACAATGTAGTGCCTTGTGGCTGGAATTTGAGCATATTTCGGTGTATATAGTTCCCCTCTATACCAAGTGACCTATTATTACATTTGAAGGGGTTGTCTCACTTCAGCAAATGGCATTTATCATGTAAAGAAAGTTAATACAAGACACTTACTAATGTATTGTTATTATCCATATTGCTTCCTTTGCTGGCTGGATTCATTTTTTCCAACACATTATACACTGCTTATTTCCATGATTACGACCACCCTGCAATCCATCAGTGGTGGTTGTGCTAGCACAATATAGAAAAAGCTTTGGTGGCTGGGACTGCAGGAGTGCTCATGGTTCATCACTTTTTCTACAGTGTGCAAGTGCAGCCACCTCTGCTGGATTGCAGGGTGGTCACCATGGAAACAAGCAGTGTATCAAGTGATGGAAAAGTGAGCCAGCAAAGGAAACAATAAGGACAATCACAATACATTAGTAAGTGCCTTGTATTAACCCTTAGAGGACCAGCGCCGTACATGTACGGCGCAAAAAGCCGGGTCACAAGTCCCAGCGCCGTACATGTACAGCTCCTGCGCCCGCCCCATCAGCAGCGGGGGTCCGGCTGTGCCGAGGTGCCGAAAACACCGATGCCGGCGCATTAACCCTTCATGTGCCGCGGTCAGCGCTGACTGCGGCACATGTGGTGTGCGGGAGTTCAGGATGGCGAGCGGGGGGCCACCGGGTCCCCGCGCTGCTGTGACGGGGACCCGATGGCCCGGATAGCAGCCCGATGCCTTCCTTAGGCATCATGGCTGCTATCCCTGCGTGCCTGTGCGATCCAGACCCCTGGATCGCACAGGAAGCAGGCTGTAAGTGTATTACATTGAATAATACACTTATAGCCAATGCATTACAATACAAAAGTATTATACTGCATTGTAAAGGGGATCAGACCCCCAAAAGTTAAATAAAGTAAAAAAAAAAGTTAAAAAATAAAGTTTCCTAAAAAAATAATAATAAAAGTTTCAAGTAAAAAAAAACGCCATTTTCCAAAAAAAAAGCTAAAAAAAATTGTAAAAAAAAGGTAAAAAAGAAAGATAAACATATTAGGTATCGCCGTGACCGTATCGATCGGCTCTATAAAAATATCACGTCATTCACCCCACCAGGTGAACGCAGTAAAAAAAAAAAACGTGCCAAAACACATTTTTTGGTCAACTTCCCTTACAAAGCAAAACTCACAGAAACAAAAGGATAAAAAACATCCTGCATGAAGTGATAATAATGATTGCGGATATCAGTGGCTACATATAACAAAATAAATCACAGAAAAAGAATATTAGTGCACAAAAATAGATGCAAACAATATATACTGTATAAACCAGGGGTGCACAACCTGCAGCCCGGGGGCCACATGTGGCCCTCGATACCATTCTTTGCGGCCCCCAACCATCTGGTGACAGACATGTATGTCTGTATTGTGGCTGTTCACATGTATTCTCCCATTAGATGGGAATCCTGGAAGAGTAACTTGTCATTTATGGTATATACTGTATGTTCAATATGTCATAAATACAATATTTCACTTGTTAATAGCCCTTTAAGTTTTATTTTCGGCCCTTGGGATTGGTTCAGTGTCACAATGCGGCCCCCAACCAGAAAAGCTTGTGCACCTCTGGTATAAACTAAGACCTAATTCTGATATGATAAAATCTGAGACTCTTAGCCAATATATTTTGATCAAAACACATTTGTGCCCACCTACCCAGTGTCACGGTGGTCTCAGGTCAGGCAGGTCCTACGCTAAACCTAACTATGCCGTTGGGCATCTATATCTAGGAGCGTGGACTCTGCACATATAGGTGTGTTGCTCCTAGTGACCTCTATGTGTCTCAGATTTTATCATATCAGAATTAGGTCTTAGTTTATACAGTATATATTGTTTGCATCTATTTTTGTGCACTAATATTTTTTCTGTGATTTATTTTCACCTTCCCTTACAAAAAGTGTAATAGCAGGCGATCAAAAAGGCGTATTTATCCCAAAATGGTACCAATCAAACCGTCATCTTATCCCGTAAAAATGATACCCTACCTGAGACAATCGCCCAAAAAAAAAAAAAAAAATTGGGCTCTCTGAAATTGACAAAAAAAGATTTTATTCTGTTCAAAAATAAATCTAATGTGTAAAACTTTCCAAAAATAAAAAAGTTAGACATATTGGGTACCACCGAGTCCGTAGCAACCTGCTCTATAACAATATTACATGAGATGGCCCCCCAGGAGAATGCTGCAAAAAATTAAAAAACAAACTATGCCAAAACAACCATTTTTTTTTCCCTCTTGACTCACAAAAAGTGTAATAGCAGGCGATCAAAAAGGTGTATTTAACCCAAAATGGTACCAATCAAACCGTCATCTTGTCCCGCAAAAATGATACCCTACCTGAGACAATCGCCCAAAAAATAAAAAAAATATGGCTCTCTGAAAATGGCAACACAAAAAATTTTTTTATTCTGTTCAAAAATAAATCTAATGTGTAAAACTTTCCAAAAATAAAAAAGTTAGACATATTGGGTATCACCGTGTCCGTAACAACCTGCTCTATAAAAATATTACATGAGATGGCCCCCCAGGCAAATGCTGTAAAAAATTTTTTTTAAAAACTATGCCATAACAGCCATTTTTTTCATCTTGCCTCACAAAAAGTGTAATACCACACGATCAAAAAGGCATATGTACCCCAAAATGGTACCAATCAAACCGTCATCTTGTCCCGCAAAAAATGAGCCCCCACATAAGACAATAACTCAAAAAATAAAAATCAGTGGCTCCCGCAAACCAATCCATCAAAATCTGTGTTGTAAAATCCATATGGCGCTCCTTCTGTTCTGCCATGTGCCCCCACAGCAGTTTACCACCACATATAGGGTGTTGCCGTATTCAGGACAAAATGGGTAACAAATTATGGGGTGCTTTTCTCCTGTTACCCCTTGTGAAAATTAAAAATTTGGGGCTAAAGCAACATTTTATTGGAAGAAATGAAACTTTTCATTTTCACAGCCAAGTGTTTCCAAATTCCGTAAAACGCTTAGGGGCTCAAAGTGGTTAGTACCCCCCTTAATATATTCTTTGAAGGGTGTCGTTTCCAAAATGGGGTCACTTTATGAGGGGTTCCACTGAAGGGGTACGTCAGGGTCTCTCAATTACAAAATGGTGCCTAAAAACCATTCTAGCAAAATCTGCCTCCAAAATCCGTATGGCGCTCCTTTCCTTCTGACCACTGCCACAAACCCATAGAGACGTTTACCACCACATATGGGGTATTTCTGTAAACTGCAGAATCAGAGTAATGTATATTGAGCTTTAGTTTGCTGTTAACCCTTGTTGTATTGCAAGAAAAAAAATATTAACATGAATAATCTACCAGAAAAGTGAAATTTTGAAATTTCACCTCCATTTTCCATTAATTCTTGTGGAACACCTCAAGGGTTAACAAAGTTTGTAACAGCAGTTTTTTATAATTTGAGGGGTGTAGTTTCTAAAATGGGGTCATTTATGGGTGGTTTCCATTACGTAAGCCACTCAAAATCACTTTATATCTGAATTGGTGCTTAAAAAAATGGTTTTGGAAATTTTGTTGAAAATTTGAAAAATGGCTTCTAAACTTCTAAGCCCTCTAACGTCCCAAAAAAGTAAAATGACATTTATAAAATGATGCCAACATAAAGTATACATATGGGGAATGTAAAATAATAACTATTTTTGGAGGTATTACTATGTATTTTTAAAGTAGAGAAATTGAAATTAGCTAATTTTTCCAAATTTTTGCTAAATTTGGTATTTTTTTATAAATAAAAATGAAATATTTTGCCACAAATTTACTACTATCGTGAAGCACAATATGTGACGAGAAAACAATCTTAGAATGGCCTGGATAAGTAAAAGCATTCCAAAGTTATTACCACATAAAGCGACACATGTCAGATGTGCAAAAAACGGCCTGGGATTTGAGGTGAAAAGTGGCCCGGTTCTGAAAGGGTTAACTTTCTCTACATGATAAATGCTTTGCTGAAGTGAGACAGACCCTTTAATGAGTGATGTAACTACAGTTTTTTCCACTTTATTTTTTCACTCCCTTTTTGTGCCTACAATTTCAGTGCTTTGAGGTATGTTATATGCCCTTCATTTATAACATGGGTGACATTTCAGCTACATTCACACAACATATGTGTTTTGCGTCCACAAATTGCGGGTCCGCAAAATACACATACCAGTTGCATGTATTCCACATTTTGCGAACCGCACATGGCTGGCCTTATCATAGAAGTGCCTAATTCTTGTTCGCGAATAGCACATGCTCTATCTTTTTTGCGGGGCTGCAGAACGGAACTACGGATACGGACAGCACACGGTGTGCCGTCTGCATTTTTTGCTGCCCCATTGAAATTAATGTATTTGCACCCGTACTCATTCATACGGTCGTGTGAATGCACCCCTTATCTGTATCCGTTTAACCCTGCAGTAATTAAATGTAAGTTGAATTTCTACATAGTTTTTTTGACTTCTTTAACCTGTTTCAGCCCATTTGTGAATTACACACATTGCTAAAAAAAAATGCACCAAAAAGGAGTTGTTGGAATTGAATGAAACAATATATGACTAATGATGATACAGTATATGTAAGTGATTGCAATAAGTTTATTGAGGAAAACTGTACAATTGAAGGGAGGCTCTAGAACCCTGTTGGGCCACCTCTAGCCTGGATGCAAGATGAGATATGGTTGGGCAAGGACGCATACAGGTTCTGTATGATATCCTGCAGTACATTTGCCCACAGATGTTGTAGCTAGACCTGTAGATCGTACACGCTTGTGGATTGCCGATGCTGGCATCCCAGTTGGTCCCATAGATGCTCGATTGGCGATAAATTGATGGACCAGGAAAACCAAGGAAGTGTTGTAATCTGGTGGAGACATTCCTGAGGAGCATTATCTTGCTGAAAAAAGCCAGTTGAAGGCCCTGCCATGAGAGACAACACATGTGGCTGAAGGATGTCCTGCACATGTTAATAGGCTGTCCCTTGTATCACTACTAGGAGTGACCGACTGTTGTATAAGATGGCTTTCCAGATCATTACACCAGCAAAGGCAGGATTGAAGCGCTCACCATGAAGCCTCCATACTCAAACCCAACCATCGTGGGATCCCATACAGAACCTGGATTCATCGCAGAAGGCGATACGGTTCCAGTCTGTAGCAGTCCAGGTTTCTCATTCACAATATCACTACAGACTATGGCAAAGGTGTCTAACTGCCAATGACAAAACACAAAATGGGCACTATTACACTAAATTTCCTTCTGCTAAGCGTCTGGAAATGGCCTGGTGAAGAGACAGTGCGTAATGATGGTGCCACCTATGTCTGGATGGTGGAACAACGAAACTGTTGTCAGCGGATCAAGCAATCCTCTCTACTGGTGGTCTTTCTGGCCCATCCGGAGCCTGTTCACAGTATGTGTGTGCTCCCTCACATAGCCAATGCTCCCAACTTCTGCCGTCAGTACAAATCATTACAGGTCATGTCAGGCTGGAACACACAGCATTATAATTCATTATAATTCCATGGATCCATGTTATAGGAGCAGTATTCAGGACAGGTAATACCTCTGACACATGAAGCCTATTTCTGAAGACACTAAAGTGAAATTGGCCTAAGTATGTGTGGGTTTCCTCCAATGCGCCTAAATCATACTGATATTTCATGCAAGGAAAAATAATGATGATCAACCCACTGCAAAATAAATGGCGGGACAGAAAGACGTGTGTATATCTATAATAGTAACAATGACCCCCACACCACATGCAGTAAAACGGCTCAAATAACCATAACAATACAAGCTCCCAAAAGAGCAAATCAAAAACAGTGTGTATAAAAAGACAAACGGAGCCACTAATGTACTACAAAAATATGACAATCTTTATTACATCTTCTCATATATAAAAGTTAAAAAGTCAATGTTATACAGGGAGGGTAACAGTGCAGAAGAAAACCCCATCCCTGGCCCATACATATAAATACAATAATACAAAAATGAACAGCAGTTGCATATGCTGTTTCTGATATACTGATATTTCACTTGGCTTCTCATTGGCCTGGGTGTGTTTGCATCTGAAATGGGGAAATTCGATTGTAAGCCCTAATGGAGACAGGCCAGTGGCAGTGGTAAAGGTTCCTGTACAATGCTGCAGAATACATTGATACAGTTATTGGTGACCTATCTTCAGATAGGTCTGACAACCAGGTGTGCCGTAGTCTTTTCCTAGTCCAGTGACATCAAGTTCATCAGTCGCATGGTCTAGGCGCAGCTCAGTCTCATTCAAGTTAATGGGGCTGAGCTGGGATACCAAGCACAGGCACCATCTAAGGTATGGCACTGTGTTGGTAGGCTGCGAGGAACCCGCGGCACTCCTGTGAGGATAGGTCATCCATATCTGAATCTCAGAAAAGCCCTTTAATGGAAAATATAAATAAATTATATAAATGTCATGATCTCGAAATCCTCATAGAAAGACAGCAGAAAATGTAAGGTCTCAAGTCAAGAAAATACTGGTTTCATCTTTGCAATATTCCTCTATTTTAGGATTTGTTATTATTCACCTTCCAATGTTTTTCATGTAAAAGCACTGTATTAAATTCCCATTTAAGTGACATTTGAAGCTGTAAGAATGTGTTGGCGTGATCTAGATAAATGCAGCTCATTAAGACAAATGCGCCTTTGGTGTCCTGTTGGTTTTAAAATTGAGTGCTGCTAATGGGAACTGTGGGAAATTTAAACTTCGGCTTCCAATAGTAGGTGGTGAGGTTTAGAAATGAGATTACGAAAGTATTTATTACATTAGTTTTTCATTCTTTTTTTTTTTTGTCTGCAGGCAACTGTGGAATCATCCATGAAACAGTGATCAGCCCGCGCAGCGACACTTTGACATCTGTGTCCTACCAGAGACTCCTCATGTGCATCATTTTTTTCAAGTTTGATCCCCGCCCTGTCTCCAAGAATGCTTACAGGTACATACCAACATTTTTCAGCCGACACAGCTGTATGGATGGGCCATGAAAAAATGATTTGCAATTTGTTGCCTTTCTGGAAACTTACAATAGCCACCCAATATTGTATTGTAGTCAGGTTTTAACTTTTTTATAGCTTTTTATTATTTTCAAAACCTACATTATACAGTAGAAGATAAGCAGTCAGAGAATGTCCACTGAGGAGGAAATAAAATATATGCAAAATCGGAAATGACATTTAGTCACAAAAATACCCTCAGCAAAGAAGCATAATAAACAGGATATATGAGCAACGATAAATAGAGAAGATAAGAGAAAAAAAAGGAAGGGG
Source organism: Rhinella marina (assembly GCA_900303285.1). NCBI lineage: Eukaryota > Metazoa > Chordata > Amphibia > Anura > Bufonidae > Rhinella > Rhinella marina. The sequence goes on along the minus strand of ONZH01030759.1, from coordinate 212,609 downwards.
GTGGGGAAAAAGGGAAAACACAGATGCGCAACCCTAGTCTCCATTGTAAGTAAAGAGACCATAAGGCTTCACACGAGCGTGACGGATTAGGTCCGGGTGCTTTCAAGGAAACTTGTACCATTTTGCAAGCAAGGTCAGTCAGTTTTGTCTGCGATTGCGTTCAGTTTTTTTCCTTCGGGTGCAATCAGTTTTGATGCGTGAAAAAAAACTGAAGGTTTACAAACAACATCTCAACCATCAGTGAAAAACGGACTTGCTTCCGGATGCAATGTGTTTTTCACCAAAGCCCCATTCACTTCTATGGGGCCAGGGTTGCGTGAAAAATGCAGAATATAGAACATGCTGCAATTTGCAACACAGAACTGATGCCTGAAAAAACACAGACCCATTGGAATGAATTAGTCATGATTCAGTGCGGGTGCTATGTGTGAAAGGGGCCTAACACTACCTATTGGTTTAAACAAACCAAAAATCGAGGATTGGTCTTGTAAGAGGTCCAAGGCAACCCTTGTCTTTCAACCCTATGTAATCTGTCATGATCTTCCACCATTAGGACTTCCATACAATGAATATGAGTCTTTTTGGCGATCCACTCGCCAATCGAGGGAGCTGCTGCAGATGTCCATTTTGTAGGTATCGCCATACAGGCTGCCGATAGAAAATGCTGTAGGAGTCCTTTATTACAGCTAGAAATGGAACCAGAAATAAAAGTGCTATTTGGGGTGAGGGCAATAAAATGGAGTTCATGATTTGGGATAAATATTAAAGACCCACGCCATAACGGCTGTAGTATAGGATTCCCAATGGCCGAATTACAGCGCCAACATAAGTCAGAGACCTGAGGGTAACGTTTATGGTGGAGGTCTGGGCAGCGGTACCAACCAGACACTATTTTAAAATTATTTTCCTGTGTTCGGTTTGCCAAATCTTCTGCTAGTGGAGAGGGAGATATTTATATTGTGGAAAATAAGTATTTGATAGATTGGCGATTTTGCAAGTTTTCCCACCTACAAAGAATGGAGAGGTCTGTCATTTTTATCATAGGTAAAATTGAAAAAAGAATCCAGAAAATCACATTGTATGATTTTTAAATAATTAATTTGCATTTTATAGCATGAAATAAGTATTTGATCACCTACCAACGAGCAAGAATTCTGGCTCTCACACAACTGTTTGTTTTACTTTAAGAAGCCCTCCTACTCTGCACTCATTACCACATTTAAAACTGCAGCCATTACCTCATATTAGTCGTCAGTCTAATATGATCTAATAATGATCCTAATGATGCCTTTATTACATTAATCTGATCCCCCAATCTTCATGAAAACGATCTTTTATTCCAGAACAGCGCGCTCCCTGAAGTCAGCTTGAAGTCAAGGGGGCAGCGGCCTCCTTACTTCAAGCCAGTAAAACACGCCCCTCTTTGCTCTGATTGACATCCCCTTTTGTGCCAGGGAGAGGTGCGCTCCTACGTGTTGCGCGATCCCGGCTCCTACACTCTGCCGGCTTTCATTTATCTGCTGCGCACGCTCAGTCAGCTCCAGCGAGCGTGCGCCCGCCCGTCCTCTCCTATGCACGCAAGCTGACCGCCCGCAGACACGTCCGCCCGCGGGTCCTCAGCTTCATCACTGGAGCAAAAGAGCCGGGATCGCGCAGCACGTAGGAGCGCACCGCTCCCGGACACAAAAGGGGATGTCAATCAGAGCAAAGAGGGGCGTGTTTTACTGGCTGCCCCCTTGACTTCAAGCTGACTTCAGGGAGCGCGCTGTTCTGGAATAAAAGATCGTTTTCATGAAGATTGGGGGATCAGATTAATGTAATAAAGGCATCATTAGAATCCCACTGACGACTAATATGAGGTAATGGCTGCAGTTTTAAATGTGTGTGAGACGTGACAGGTTCCCTTTAAGTAATGTTCTTCTGTATAGATTTTATCAAATTTTTTTTTGTTAAAAAAAATAGAAAAAAAAAATCCTGTGTGTTTGAACACTATATTTGGGGAATACAATATCTCCTTATGGAGAGCGCCTTATAAGCAGATATTGTATTCCCCAAATCCTGACCTAGTCTTCTCACTCAGTTATGCCAGTACTCTCTGCTCTGCACTGATGAGGTGCAATCACCCCGAAGCAGCTGTCTGCAGATGAGGTGTTGCATTTTATTATCCAAGTCATGTCTAAAGGCCTGTTTAAAAGGTCGAACATTGACTTATAGGATAGCTGCTTTACATCTGGTGGCATGAGAGGCAGAGCTTGCTAAGCGCTCATTTGCATCACTTCTTCTTTGAACACTATATGACATTTCTCTATCTTCCTTCTTGTCCTCTTGCTACAATTTGTCTAGTCGTGCACTATAATTGTTGACAGGTGTAGTTCTCCATGGGACCAGGCAGCTTTTTCAGGGCAATCACTTGCTGAGAGCTGACTATCACAGGTAGAGAATATTTTGGCTAGACATCACCTACCATATGTGTTAGAGCCACGTAATAGGAGTCTGTCTAAACAGATGGGCAGACAGTGTGTGAATAGCAGGAGCCACAAGAAGGAAGATATTCACACTGCTCATTTGATAGGACATATGTCCTCATTGTACATGTTTTTAAAATATTATATGAAATACAACAGTGTCATACTTTCGGTTACTGCTTATAACCTGAGTAACTTGGGAATGACATAAGGAAGAGGAATTGTTGGACGGTGTACAGCATCCAGTGTAAACTAGAGGAGTCATCAGGCTAAATAGAGAAATTAGCTAGTACATATATTAGATTAAAGCAGTACAGAACTAGTTCTCTACAGGGTAATACGGTACCAGACCTTTTTCTGTAGACAGCATCGACACACACATGTAGGCAGTGCAGTGTGGTGGAGTTTAGCTTGAAGCTAGATTAGTTTTATAGAGCATACATGAGTACATATTTCTTCTGGGGTGATATCACATTGTTTACTTATAACTAGTTATTTGAGATGTATGTTTAAACACAATGTCAAATAACTAGTTATAAGTAGAGATGAGCGAGCACTAAAATGCTCGGGTGCTCGTTATTCGAGTCGAACTTTTCCCGATGCTCGGGTGCTCGTTTCGAGTAACGAACCCCATTGAAGTCAATGGGAGACTCGAGCATTTTTGCAGGGGACCAAGGCTCTGCCTAGGGAAGGCTGGGTGAAAACCTGGAAACATCAGAAAATGATGGAAACACCACGGAAATGGACAGGAAACAGCAGGGGCAGCATGCATGGATGCCTCTGAGGCTGCCTAATCCCACCATTACCCCAAATTCTCAGGCAACAGCCTAGTGGTTACCCTCATGGCAATTGTGCTCACCCAGACAAAGAAAGGCGAGGCACATGCCCATCACATGTTAGGGAAGCACCCAACTAGGTGCAACGAAGGTCCATCACCGCCTGCAGGTGACACCACTGCTCATGCTGGCACTGCTGTGCTATCCCCCACCCCACGACGCAGGCATAAGCCTGACACATCATGGTGACAGCATAGTGACACCAACAAGTGACCAAGTTAGATTGAGGTAGCAGTCAAATGTCTGTAGGCGAGCCTCCCAAAAATTTGTTTTGGAGTGTCCGAAGTTGACCCTCCTAAAAAATTGCTTAGGAGTGTCTGTAGTTGACCCTTCTGTAAAATATTTTTTTTTTGTATTCCCTGTTATTAGTTAATGTACAGGGAATATATAGGTTTTGCGTCACAGACGGTCCACTGCACCGTTACATTTTCTTCATCATTGCCAATTACTTTTTCACCAACTGTTGTCTGGCAATGATAAAGGGGAAGGTGAATCCACTGCAGAAGAAAAGTGTCATCCTCCTACAATTCTACACTTGCTCTCAATTGAAAAGGGCATGTTCTCGCCGTGGCCTTCCTCATAGTGGCCGCTTCTGCGGACGACAGAGGTGGTGTACCTACTGACAGCCTGACTGAACACGATGGCAGACCGGGAGACACTCCCTCATGTAAAATTGTTTTGGAGTGTCTGCGGCTGACCCTCCTGTAAAATATTTTTTTGTTTTCCCTGTTATTAGTTAATGTACAACCCATGGCTGGCATGGTGGGAATATATAGGGAAGCACCCAACTAGGTGCAACGAAGGTCCATCACCCATGCCCATGCTGGCACTGCTCTCCTATCCCCAGCCACATGATGCAGGCATAAGCCTGACACAGCATGGCGGTGACACCAACAAGTGACCAAGTTAGATGAGGTAGCAGGTGAGCCACCCAAAAATTTAGCCTGACGCAGCATGGCGGTGACAACAGAGTGACCGAGTTAGACTGAGGTAGCAGGAGGTGAAGCACGGATGGTAATTCGAAGGTGGAGGAGGAGGTTTGGAGAAAGTGGCATAGTAATTCTGACAAACCGTGAGCGAGGCAGGCCCCGCAATCCTCCAAGTGGGCAGTACATGAGCGGCCCCAGGGTCAGACTCGGTCAGAGTATGTGAAATGTTCAGGGTGGCCGAACGCCAGGCTCGACGACGGACCCTTTTCGGGTTATCGATTGTCGAAATGTTGGCTTACATCAAGTTTAGTATCTGTTCTTATCAGTTGCTGTGGCTGTTGGTGGTAAAGTGGTGAGCATAGCTGCTTCCCAAGCAGTTGACCCGGGTTCGATTCCCGTCTATCGCACTATCGCAGGAGGCAATTAAAAGAAGAACCAAAAAAAATCTGTACAATATCTAATATGTCCCCTACCCGGGTAAATTGTTTGGAGAGAGGGCCTGTAGGTGGGGGGCAGGCTGGGGGGAAGGAGGTTGAGCTGGAAGAGCCATAGGAGTGCCCCCTTGGCTAGCGTGTGTGGTGGTGACAACAGCCGGATGGAGTTCGAATGACGACGCAGGACCCCAACTTAAAAATTTAGCATCAACCGGTACAGTTGTCAACTATGAGCTTGATCAAGTGTGGTATGTGTTCTATGTATTCTTCTCAGTTTAATACCGTATATGGCACCTATCCGGAAAAATAGTTTGGAGAGAGAGAAAGAGAGGAAAAAGACGTATTTTTAGAAGTGACGTTCAGTATAGATCAGTTAAAGAGAGAGGATTTTATGAAATGGATTTGTATCACTGAGAGCAAAAGAACCTATTTTATTACGTGACGTGCAGTATAGATCACTTGGAGATAAAAAGGGGAATGTGCAGACTTGGGCTGCTGTAGTGTAAACCACTATGGTGGTGACAACAGAGTGAGCGAGTGACACTGCGGGAGCAGGCGAACCACATAAACATTTTTTGTGGCCCTGTATGGCGGCGGTGACAACAGAGTGACTGAGTTAGTATGCGGTAGCTGGTGAAGCACCCAAAAATTTAGCCTGACACAGCATGGCGGTTAGAACACCAATGACTTTGTCCGACTGAGAATGCAGTGAAATGGCTTTTGTTGAGCCTCCAAAAAATTTTTTCTTTTCGGAGTACATAAAGTCTACCCTCAGCAAAAAAAAATTTTTTTTTAAATGTCGGTACTTGCGCATCCTGAAAAATTGTTTTGGACTGTCTGTTTGACGCTCCTGAAACATTGTTTTACACTGTCTGTAGTTAACACTGTGGAAAAATTGTTTGGAGAGAGGGCCTGTAGGGGGCCCTCCTGAAAAATTGTGGTAAGAGTGCCAGTTGGACCTCTAAAAAATGGCGTTTTTTTGGTCAGCGTTAGGCAAAGACGAATAGGAGGAGGAGTAGGAGGAGTAGAGAAGAGGAATCAGATACATAAGTAATGTAAATCTTTAGCTGCTTTCCCCCGGAGGAGATTTAAATTCCGGTGAAATCCAGGCTTTGTTCATTTTAATAAGCGTCAGCCTGTACGCTTATCGGTGATGACGCCACCAGCTGCACTGAATACCCGCTCTGACAGCACGCTAGCGGCAGGGCAGGGCAGCACCTCCAAGGCGTACAGCGCCAGTTCAGGCCACGTGTCCAGCCAGGCCTGAAACCCAGTAGTTGTATGGAGCAGAGTGATCGGTCCAGACGTTGGTATGGTCAGCTAGGTACTCCCTCACCATCTTTCTGTACAGCTCCCCCCTACTCTGCCTAGACTGGGGACAGGTGACAGTGTCTTGCTGGGGTGACATAAAACTGGCAAAGGCCTTGGAGAGCGTTCCCCTGCCAGTGCTGGACAAGCTGCCTGCTCGCCTCCTCTCCCCCGCTACTTGGCCCACAGAACCATGCCCTCTGCCGCTAGCGGTGTCAGATGGGAAGGATTGTTTCAGCTTGTGCAACAGGGCCTGTTGATATCTATTCACTCTCAGACTCCTTTCCTCTGCAGGGATGAGAGTGGAAAGGTTCTGCTTGTACCGTGGGTCCAGGAGAGTGAACACCCAGTAATCGGCGTTTGAAAAAAATGCTTCTAACACGAGGGTCACGAGATAGGCAGCCTAACATGAAGTCTGCCATGTGCGCCAGAGTCCCAACACGCAAGAATTCCCTCTCCTCACTGGCCTGACTCTCCATTTCCTCCTCCTCCTCTTCAGCCCATACACGCTCAAGAGTTAAGAAGGACTGAGCACTGGTACCGTCTTCTGTCTCGCCGACATTATCCTCCTCTTCCTCCTCATCATCATCCTCATCCCCCTCCTCCGATACGCGCTGAGAAACAGACCGGAGGGTGCTCTGGCTATCAAGCGACGTATCTTCCTCCACCGTCTCTTGTGACAAGCGCAAAGCATCCGACTTCATGCTGAGCAGTGAGTTTTTCAACAGGCAAAGCAGCGGGATGGTGAGGCTGATAATGGCGGCATCGCCGCTGACCATCTGTGTTGACTCCTCAAAGTTGCTCAACACCTGGCAGATATCAGACATCCACGTCCACTCCTCATTGTAGACTTGAGGAATCTGACTGACCTGACTACCAGTTCTGGTGGAAGTTGACATCTGGCAGTCTACAATCGCTCTGCGCTGCTGGTAAATCTGGATAACATGTTTAATGTCAAATTCCATCTCGGGGGCACATCGCACAACAGTCGGTGAGCGGGAAGTTGTAGGCAGCGCTGCGCTGCCCTGAGAGTGGCAGCATCTGTGCTCAACTTGCGGAAATGCGCACAGATGCGGCGCACCTTGGTGAGCAAATCAGACAGATTGGGGTATGTCTTGAGGAACCGCTGAACTATTAGATTGAACACGTGGGCCAGGCATGGCACATGTGTCAGTCTGCCGAGTTGCAGAGCCGCCACCAGGTTACGCCCGTTGTCACACACAACTATGCCTGGCTTGAGGTTCAGCGGTGCCAGCCACACATCGGTCTGCACCGTGATGCCCTGTAACAGCTCTTGGGCGGTGTGCCTTTTGTCACCTAAGTTCAGCAGTTTGAGCACCGCCTGCTGGCGCTTACCCACGGCACTGCTGCTGCGCCTAGAGCTACCGACTGAAGGCACCGTGCCCACGGATGGTAATTCGGTGGAGGAGGGGTCGGAGGAGGAGGCATAGTACGTCTGAGAGACCGTGACCGAGGTAGGTCCCGCAATCCTCGGTGTGGGCAGTACATGAGCGGCCCCAGGGTCAGTCTCAGTCCCAGCCTCCACCAAGTTAACCCAATGTGCCGTCAGTGAGATATAGTGTCCCTGCCCGGCAGCACTTGTCCACGTGTTCGTGGTTAGGTGGACCTTCTCAGAAACAGCGTTGGTCAGGGCACGGATGATGTTCTCTGACACGTGCTGGTGTAGGGCTGGGACGGCACATGGGGAAAAATAATGGCGGCTGGGGACCGAATACCGAGGGGAAGCCACCGCCATGAGATTGCGAAAGGCCTCTGTCTCTACCAGCCTATAGGGCAGCATCTCCAGGGTTAGCAATTTGGAAATGTGGACGTTGAGGGCTTGGGCATGTGGGTGGGTGGAACTGTATTTCCTCTTGCGCTCCAGCGTCTGCTGTAAAGACAGCTGAACGCTGCGCTGGGACACATTGGTGGACGCTGTGGAGGATCGTGGAGGCGAAGGTGTGGTTTTCCGGCGGGAGGCGCTCATGCCGGGGTCCTGGGCAGGGGGATGACTAGCAGAGGCAGCGAGTGACACAGGGGAAGGAGCAGTGGTGTGATCCGCAGGAGGTGAACGGCCTTGGTTCCATTGAGTGGGGTGTTTAGCACTCATATGCCTGCGCATGCTGGTGGTGGTTAGGCTAGTAGTGGTGGCACCCCTGCTGATCCTGGTGTGGCACAGGTTGCACACCACAGTCCGTCGGTCATCCTCACTTTCTTTAAAGAACCACCAGACTTGCGAACATCTAGGCCTTGCCACGGGAGCTTCACTACGTGAAACAGTTGCTGCTGATGCACCAGCTCTGGCCCTGCTTCTCCCTCTGGCCACACCACTGCCTCTTCCAACCTGTTCTGGTACAACACTCGCCTCCGCCTCAGAGGCACTGTCTTCACTCGGCTTATCAACCCAGCTTGGGTCAGTCACCTCGTCATCCTCCGATTCCTCAGTCTGCTCCCCCCTCGGACTTCCTGCCCTGACAACAACTTCACCACTGTCTGACAACCGTGTCTCATCATCGTCCGACACCTCTTTACAAACTTCTTCCACTAAGTCAACATTGTCATCATCATCATCACCCACAGACTGCGACAGTTGGAAAACTTGGGCATCGGGAACGAGGTCAGCAGCAACCTGAGAAGTGGTTTGTGACTCTGGGAAGGGTCCAGAAAACAGTTCCTGAGAGTATGCCGGATCGCATTCCAAATTTTCCTGGGAGGGGGCAGACTGGGGGGAAGGAGGTTGAGGTGGAGGAGCCAGAGGAGTGCTCCCTTGGGTAACGTGGGTGGACTGCGTGGAAGACTGACTGGTGGACAAATTACTTGAAGCATTGTCCGCAATCCACGACATCAGCTGTTCGCACTGTTGTGGTTTCAACAGTCCTCTACCACGTGTCCCTGTAAGTTGAGACATGAAGCTAGGGAGTGTAGCTCTGCGGCGTTCCCCTGCTCCCTCATCAGCAGGTACTGTCTCACCCTGCCCAGGACCACGGCCTCTGCCCCCTGCAGTAATTGAATGCCCATGCCCTCGTCCTCGACCCCCTCGACCCTCAACATTTTCTGTATATAAGTGTATTATATAAAAAAAATAAAATAAATGGGCCTGCTGTACTGAAACCCACAAACTTGTTCAATCTGAACAAGTAAATATATAGGTGGATAAGTTAGATCAAAATTACGTATGTCATGACGTACCGTGCAGCATGGAGCAATTACACGGAAACTATTAGATTAGGCAGACTTGGTCTGCTTAGTTGCAACCCAGACAAATGTCGCACAGAGATTTTTGTAATCTAGCTGTATCAGTGAGAGCAAAAGACCTTTTTTAATTAAGTGACGTACAGAATGTGTCACCTGGACAGAAAATACAGATTGTTTTGAGTGGACAGCTGAACTGTGACAGACAGAATGGTTCCACACAGCTGTTTGAAATGGATTTGTATCACTGAGATAAAACAACAAAAAAACTATTTTTTTTTATATATATATATTTTATATTTTATTTTTTTTGTAACGTGACGTGCAGAAACTATCAGAGAGCAAACTCAGCCCCTGCTGACGGTGGCTATTTTGACTGCAACCCAGACAAATGTCGCACAGAGATTTTTGTAATCTAGCTGTATGAGTGAGAGCAAAAGACCTTGCTTAATTAAGTGACGTACAGAATGTGTCACCTGGACAGAAAATACGGATTGTGTTGAGTGGACAGCTGAACTGTGACACACAGAATGGTTCCACACTGCTGTGTGCAATGGATTTGTATCACTGAGATATAACAATAATAATAAAAAAAAGGGTTATATATGGCGATAGCTGAACTACTAGTGCCAGCCAGCCAGCCCAGCCAGGAGACCAAAAAAAAATGTCTTGTAGCCCTTAGAAGGGCTGTTGGGTTCTTTTGAGATCACTCCTGCCTAACAAAGAACTAAATGCAGGCCCTAACACTCTCCCTGAAACGCAGCAGCTCTGTCCCTAACGACATCCAGACAGCATCTGAGCCGAGCACCGCGGGCAGTCACTAGTATATTCCAGGGTCACCTGATCAGGCCAGCCAACCCCTGCTATCGACATGTAAGGGCCCCATGTGATGCTATGTGTACTGCAGAGTCTCCTGGCTTGTGATTGGCTAAGTTTATAGGCGCCAAAGCCTATAAACTCAGCTCGGACGAGCATGCTCGCTCATCTCTAGTTATAAGCAAACAATGTGATATCACCCCCGAAGAAATATTTCCTCATGTACGCGTTATAAATCTAATCTACCTTCAAGCAAAACTGCACTACACTGCACTGCCTACATGTGTGTCCCGATGTCTAAAGAAAAAGGTCTGGTACCAGTTTACTGCTCTCATTAAGGGCCCTTTCACACGACCGTATGCCCTCTGAGACATACGGTCCGTGAGTGGGCCATATGTCCCGGAGCGGCATCGATCGTGGACACGGGAGCACACAGCATCATAGATTACAATGATGCTGTGCACGTTGGCCGCCCGCGGGGCTATTGGCCCGCACATATGATTTTATGAGTGCGGGACAATAGTCCCACGGGCGGCCCAACGTGCACAGCATCATTGTAATCACCTGGCAAAATAATCATGGTGTCATGGTACAAAAAGCAGAAACGTGCCTTCAGGAGCAAAATCATCTTCATGCATGACCATGCACCATCTCATGCTGCAATGAATACCTCTGTGTCATTGGCTGCTATGGGCATAAAAGGAGATAAACTCATGGTGTGGCCACCATCTTCCCCTGACCTCAACCCTATACAGAACCTTTGGAGTATCATCAAGCAAAAGATTTATGAGGGTGTGAGGCAGTTCACATCAAAACAGCAGCTCTGGGAGGCTATTCTGACATCATGCAAAGAAATTCAAGCAGAAACTCTCCAAAAACTCACAAGTTCAATGGATGCAAGAATTGTGAAGGTGATGTCAAAGAAGGGTTCCTATGTTAACATGTAACTTGGCCTGTTAGGATATTTTGGATTTAAATAGCTTTTTATTTCAGTGAATGTGACCTCCTAATGCTGCAAATTCCACAAATGAGCAATTTCAGTTCTTAAAAACATATAAAATGTTTAGAAACTCTACTGTGCATAATAATTTGGAACAGTGCATTTTGAGTTTTTTTTAATTTTTGAAGAATATACTCTTCTGATTGGGAGGTTTGTTCAATAAAATTTGATGTATACTCTAAAGTCATGAGGTCATGCACATCGAGGAAGAATCAGATGTCGCTAATATCTAGCTAGATAAGCACCTAGCTAGATCAAGTCATGTGGAATGATTGTGTGATTCCTCCTGTTTGCCGACGTGCCAGTTACGAAATTAAACGTGAAATCCCAAGACTAGGGCGGCAAACAGTATCTACACAAACCATCACAAGTTGTTTACACGACATTGGGCTACCAGTCAGATGCCCAGCTTGAGGTGTTCCCTTGACGTCAAGCCACTGCTCTCAAAGGTTATCATGGTGCACAGCAAGACTGCAATGGAGGCTGAAATGGAGGTCTATCAACAATGAGACCCACTTTTATCTCAGACACAACAATAGCCTGAGATTGGTCTGGAGACCACGTGGGCAACACCATGAAGAGGTCTGCGCAAGGGAACGTCACATTTGTCCTGATATAGAGGTATTGGGTGGCATAATGTACGGTAGTTGGCCCCTCCTAGTCTTCATTTCAGGTACACTATTAACTGAGTTACATTGATTTGCTCATGGAACCATTGGTACAGCCATTTCTCTGAAGTGTCCTAGGAGCCATTTTTCAACAGAATAATGCCAGGCTTCTATGTGCAGTCTGCATGGCCTAAACATGCTGCCATGGCTTCTAGCATCTCTGGACTCTCATTGAGCACATCTGAGATGTCATTAGTCAGGAATAGATCTTGATCATTTGCATGCCCAAGTGCATTCAGTGTGACAGAACATTCCTCAGACAACCATTAATAACCTCACTGATAGCATGCCAAGGTGTGTAAGTACATATACTTCTGCGGGTGGTGCTCTTACTCTATACTGAATAAAGCTAGATGTCTTGAATATTTTGTTTCCATTTGTATTATCATTTGCATATCATTAAAATGTTTAGCGATCCTATGATTTCCATAATTCTACAACTTTACCTTCTTGGTGTTGCAATTTCAATGTCGAGTAGCGTATATATAAATATATGAAGAAGCAGAATAAGATATAAGTAAAGCTCTGTAAATGGGTGGTCCAATGGGGAAAATGTTTCTGAAAGAAGCAGTAGTCACAGATCCCATACTTAAAGAATGACCACACATTCTGAAAACTTTTTTCCTGATGGACAACTGCTTTAAAGGGAACCGGTCATCTCCGAAACACCCCCTGAACTAGAGTAAGCGGTGTATAGTGTAAGTGATGCTGAATCCGAATATGTAAGTTTTATCTTCATACTCACTTCCATTCTGATGTTGTGCTCCCACAAACCGGCAGTAAAATGCACTCAGTGGACTCCGGTGCTCACTCACATAATGGAGAGGACTCAAGAGTGCATTTTACTGCAAGTCTGTGGGAGCACAGCGTCGGAATGGAAGTGAGTATGAAGATAAAACTTACATATTCAGATTCAGCATCACTTACACTATACACCGCTTACTCTAATTCAGGGGGTGTTTCGGAGATGACAGGTTCCCTTTAAAGGGTTTGTCTCATCATGAACAATGGGGGCATATGTCCCCATTGTCTTATAGGTGCGGGTCCCACCACAGGGACCTGCACCTATATCGAGAACGGAGCCCCGCAAGGTGGTGGCTGGAGGACTCCGGGCTGGCCACCACCAAGTCGGCTCCCCATAGAAGTTAATGGGAGCGCACCGCGCATGCGTGGCCCCCTCTCCCATTCATTTTTATGGGCCCGACGGAAATAGCTGAGCCAGTGCTCGGCTATTTTCGCCGGCCCCATAGAAAATGAATGGAAGGTGGCTGCACAGTGCGTCCTCCATCACTTTCGGGGCTCAGTTCTCGATATAGGTGCGAGGCCCAGCGGTGGGACCCGTACCTATAAGACAATGGGGGCATATCCTAGCAATATGCCCCCATTGTCCATGATGACACAAACCCTTTAACCCTTTCAGTACCGGAGGTTTTTTCGGTTATGCATTTTTGTTTTGCGCTCCCTGCCTTCAAACAGCCATAACTCTTTTATTTTTCTGTTCACATAGCTGTATGAGGGCTTGTTTTTTGCGGGACAAGTTGTACTTTTCAACGCCACCATTTAATATTGCATATGGTGTAGTGGGAAGCGGGAAAAAAATTCCAAATCAGGTGAAATTGCAAAAAAAAACGCTATTCCGCTACAGTTCTACGGGTTTCTTATTTACAGCGTTCGATGTGCATTAAAACTGACCCGTTACTTTCATTCTACTGGTCAGTACGAATCCGGCAATACCTAATATGTATAGTTTTTCCTGCGTTTTGATAGTGATAAAATAATTAGAAAGTTGCCCATTTTTTTTTTTTTTTCCTTGTCATATCTTGACCCCTATAACTTTTTGGTATTTATGTGTACGGAGCTGTATGGGGGCTCATTTTTTGCGGGATGATCTGATGTTTTTATTGATACCAATCTGGGGTGTGTATGACTTTTTGATCACTTTTTATTTAATTTTTTTTTTAGAAAAAAAAAGCGACAAAAAAACGGCAAATTGCCATTTGGACGCTTTTTTCCGCCACACAATTCGCCGTATTGGAATTTTTTTTATATATTTTAAAAGTACGGGCGTATATTTATTGTTATTTAGGTATTTATTTTTTAATTATACGGAAAGGGGGGTGATATCTTTTTTATTTTTTATATATTTTTTAACATTTTTTTTAAATTTTTTTTTTTACTATTTGAAAGCTCAAATATGGGATGATATATTGTGGCATTTTTTTTTCTTTATGAGCAATCAGGGATTTTCTAGACAATCAGGGATTTTCTAGATAAATCCAAGAATTGCTCATCTCTTATCCTGGCCTGCCATCTAGTGGCCAGAATAAGAATTGCACTTTGAAAACTGTAATCCTCACCAGCGAGGATTACAGTTTTCATATGGTGTACAGACACCCCAATTGGCCACACGGGGTGTCTGTACACCACCCGGAAGCGAACGCACGTGATCACGGCATCTAAACGCCCAGGAAGACGCCGCCGATCTAGTATGTAGCGGCAAGTCTCTGCTGTTAGAAACAGCAGAGACTTGCCGGCCATGACGCCCGCCGCACTTGCGAGCGGGCGCCATGTGCCCGCATCGCCCCAGCGCCGTACATGTACGGCGCTGGGAGTGTAAGTTAAGGTAACTCTAACAGCTCCTGCATACTTTGTATGTTTATTATTACTATATATAAAAGATTTATCTAAGAACTATAATGCAGCTCAGCGGTTTTTTCAACCATATAAATCTTGTTTTGCTTCTCGGTCTTAGAAGGAACAAAGTTGGTGATAATTTTACTGGGAGAAGGAAACTAAGCCTTAATTGAGATTAAGCCCATAACGTATTAGCGGTAACACAAGTCAGGTCAATAGTCTCTGTAGTTCATTATTTACAGCAACATGGAGCTTCATGCAGAATGGTTTTCTTATAATTACTTTTGGAATAATGGGGAATAAGAGATGAGGGGAAATTATCTGATAACAAGCGAATCCTTTCAATAATTAAAAAAGAGAAATTGCTCAGGAACATGGGCCATTGCATAAAATCACTTCATTTGCCCTTTAGTCACCTGTATTTTCTGCATGCATTGTCTATCTGTCAGTCTCACATTCCCCCTTATTAGCTGTTAGGAGATTAGCAATGGCTGGGATTTCCCAGGACTGTAGCAAATTACCTTTCAGTTTTATTGTGCTCTTGATTTTCACGTTTCTCAATGTGTAAATGACACGCAAAGTTAATTTTAAAAATTGAAGAACACTTCTGGCGTACACTTGCTGGTGTTTTATGGAACCGCATTTTTGCATTTTGTGCAGTTGCCTAATATATTATCTGTATTAGAATTAGGGCTGCAGCTATCAACTATTTTTGTAATTGAGTATTTATTTTTATATATTTTTCTTTACAAAAACTCATCAGCATCACACCCCCAAACCGTAATCTTTTTTTCTAAAGGTGGTCTCACTAGCCATTGCAATCCTGGAACATGTAGATGTGATTATTCCATTTATTTGTTCAGTAGCCTTTTTGTATGACAGGCCTGACCTGTTTTACAGGCCTCCCTCCCACATATGAACAGAGAAAAATCAAGTTTAAATAAATGCAAATCTGCCTTTAGGAGCAACGGGGACGTAAGGCTAGGGCTACACAGCGACAGTTGTCGCAGCCAGGATCCCTGAGTAGCGGGGATCCCATAGAAATGAATGGGATCGCCGCGGCAGTCGCAAGAAATCCAATACGGTTATATGAACAGGGATCCTGGCTGCAACGGGTGTTGAGCGACAACTGTCGCCCTGTAGCCCTAGCCTTATTGTTACACCTAGAGCCTCTGCTAACTCTTTAACTGCCACACCCTCCCCATTTTGATTGACAGTTCTAGGTATGATGATGTTTTCACTGCCTGGCCCTGTCAATCAAAGTGCATAGGGCACAGCAATTGCAGAGAGGGCGGAGCCTCTAGGTATAACAGTAACGCACCTGCTGCTCCTAGAAGCTCATTTGCATATATTAAATTATTTTTCTCAGTAATGCAGGCACATATGAACATGGGACCAACACAGATGTCTTCAGCTGTCAAGTGCAGGCAGATGAAGGTCAACCAGTTTCATAAGTACAAATCTGCTGACAGATGCCCTTTAAAGGTTAGCTAACATGCTTTATATTACCTCAACAAAAGTGAAGATATTGTGTGAATGCCTTTTAAAAAATAAAAATAAAAAAATCTAGAGCCTGTAGCCCACTATGCGTTTCTGTATCTTATGACAGTATACCACATGAAGTGTGCCTCATATATAGTAATAGTACTGAATCACTGCTGTTTTGTGAGTGATCTATCAGTGAGCACCAGTGACATATTATTCTGGCTGCATTGCTGCAGTGCACTCAGCGGAGCCGTAGTCACATCCATTATGTCACTCATCTTCTTCTAAGACCCTTTGAACATCCTTTTATCTCAGCTCATTGCCGGCACCCTGCTCCTTTCTTACAGGAGGTCAGCGTTTTGCCTGTGTTCAAACAAATGTGAGAACTGACTCCTTTATCAATTCTCCAGCAGACAGATAAAGCACATCCCATGTAAGCCTGGCAATCACAAGAGTTTCCAGCTCGGAATTAGCAGATCATATCATGGATCAAAATATATTACCCTTTTTGTCTGACAGCTAGACGGCAATGACTGTATCCATCTCACCTTATAATATGTTTTGCTGGGACTATTGCTATAGCATGATCTACCAATAGTCTAGTTATCCCTCCTTCTATATATTTGCCTGCCTTTTTGAGTGTAAAAATGAATGTCTGAGCGAGTCCTCTCTTCTCACCGTGGTGTGTATACAGGATGTAACCTCTCCTGACATGTCTGTTTTAGTAACTACTTGCAATCCCCATGCAATAACTGATGTGGAGGATTTTCTTATAACTGTATGTTCTGCCATTCCAATATTATTCCTACTAGAAGGTTATGAATAAAGATCCAACTAGGTGTTACTAGTTAAAGGGAACCTGTCATCTCCGAAACACCCCCTGAACTAGAGTAAGCGTTGTATAGTGTAAGTGATGCTGAATCCGAATATGTAAGTTTTATCTTCATACTCACTTCCATTCTGATGTTGTGCTCCCACAAACCTGCAGTAAAATGCACTCACTGGACTCTTCTTTGAGTCCTCTCCATTATGTGAGTGAGCACTGGAGTCCTCTCGGTGCATTTTACAGCAGGTTTGTGGGAGCACAACATCAGAATGGAAGTGAGTATGAAGATAAAACTTACATATTCGGATTCAGCATCACTTACACTATACAACGCTTACTCTAGTTCAGGGGATGTTTCGGAGATGACAGGTTCCCTTTAAGGTAGGGGGTGACACTGACAGCACTGATTGGATAGTGGCGAGCTGTGGATCCCACAGACCCCCATGCCCCCCCATCCAGTAACACTCAGATGGACCTTTATTGCTGGCAACTAGTTCATAAACTTGTAGTTGGAATAATAGAGGGGTGACAGAAACTAGAGTTCTATGAAAAGATGCTCATAGAACTCTAGTTACTAAACCAGATATATCGTGTACAATTCATCTGCATGGCAGTTTCTGTGCTTAAGGCTTCATTCACAGGACCGTATTTTGTTTATGTGTCCGTTCCGTTTTTTTTGCGGACCGTATGTGGAACCATTCATTTCAATGGGTCAGCAAAAAAAGCGGAAGGTACTCCGTGTGCATTCCGTTTCCATATGTCCGTATTTCCGTTCCGCAAAAAAGATAGAACATGTCCTATTCTTGTCCGTTTTGCTGACAAGGATAGGCATTGTTACAATGGATCCGCAAAAAAACGGAAACACGGATGCCATACGGAGCGTCATCCGTTTTTTTTGCGGATCCGCAATTTGCGGCCCGCAAAACACATAGGGTCGTGTGAATGAAGCCTAAAACTAAGGTTACTGAAATCATGCATTTACATCGGACACTATGAAGGCTTTTTAGAAGCATGGGAACCTCGGATAACGTACTTAAGTGTCAGTGGTCTTCAGTCTACCCTTACATACTTATAAGAGTACCACTCAGACTACTTAGGTCTTTAAAGGGGACCGTCTTCTTCTACTCAGCGTCTCTCATATAAGCATCAGAGCATTTGCGCAGGGCAAGGGCTTTTATCCCTCGTCCTATGACAGCACCCGGAGAGAGGGTCCGCCTCCCTGGACAGGAAACCCACAGGCATAAATTTCAGAAGGAGCCTCCCCTCTTCAGTGTGGTTTCCTGTCCTGGGGACAACCTACAGGCTGTTTGTTGTTTTGGAGGAGTAGTTTCTCCTCGTCATCTATATGGTTGGCTGGACGGGGTATGCGCCGGAGAGGTCTCCGCTCCACATACCCTGAAGATGGGACCTGCGAATGGCCCGACCCGCATCGGGTCCCGTAGGATCCCTGACCTGATTCATGGTGGCTGGCAGAAGGTTCCCCGAGTCCGGCGGCGTCCGGGAGCTTGTCCTCCTCACAGTGAAAGGGAAGTGTGAGGATAGCGTGTTACGCTCTTCCGGGCGCGCGCGCACGTGCGGCGCGGCCGGTGACGTCATCAGGTGGGGGGGGGACTCGTCCCCTCCTCTTCCTCCTCTTCCCTTCTGGCACATGATAAGAGGAGCGCACAGAGGAGGCCTGCAAGTGGATGACTGTGCAGCCTGTGGAGGAGCCTAGCCGCATGTCCAGCCAGCCTGCCTGGGATCCTTGCTTACCAGATCCAGGCGTCAGGAGTTCCAGAATGGAGAGTTCTGGAGAAGTTCCTAAGGACCCAAGTACCCCTGTTCCAACGGTAGGATGAGGGTGTGGGTCTCTGTCGCTGCTTGTTATCTGGGAATATTGTTTTTACAACTCCTCTGGGTTGTTATGTGTTTATCTCTAGGAGAAGCCTAAAAAAGCTTCCTCCAAGACCCGCCATAAAGAATGCGGCATATGTAAAACTAAGCTGGCCCCATCCTATCCTAAGGCCTTATGTAAAACGTGTATAGAGAGCACTATAGCGGAAGAAACTCCCTCCATGATGGACGTCATGAGAAAAATGATTAGGAAGGAAGTGAGCAGCTCCCTTTTTTCTCATAAGTCTAGACACTCAGAGAAATCCTCCATGTCCTCTAGATTTTCTGATGTGTCTAGCCCAGATGACTGTGCAGAGAGTGGGGAAATTGACTCGCTTTCCTCATCCTCCGAAGGTGAAGCTGGGGGTAGACCTTTCTTTCCACTTCAGGATGTGGACCAACTAATCAAGGCAGTCAGGGCTACGATGAATATGGAGGAGATTAAGGAGGCACGTACTATTCAGGACCTCATGTTTGAGGGATTGGAGTCCAGGAAGAAGAGATCCTTTTTCTTTCACAAGAATATCTCAGCTATGATAGACAGAGAGTGGAAGCACCCTGACAAGCGAAGCTTCATCCCAAGAGCAGTGAAAAGGAAGTATCCTTTCTCTGAAGAAGACTCTGTTCTCTGGGATAAGGCCCCTAAACTAGATGTACCAATTGCAAAAGTATCCCGTAGATCATCTCTTCCGTTTGACGACCTAGGCCAATTAAAGGATCCTATGGATAGAAAAGCGGACACTTTTCTTAGAAGAACATGGGAGTCAATAGGTGTGGCCCTTAAACCTAACGTGGCGGCAGCCTGTACATCTAGGGCTCTAATCCTTTGGATCAAGCAGTTAGAGGAGCAGATTAGGGATAAAACTCCAAGGGAAAAAATCTTAGAGTCGGTTCCAGTTATTGCTAAAGCGGCGGATTTTCTGGCTGACGCCTCTGTGGATGCCATCCATTTAAATGCCAGAGCCTCTTCAGTAGCTAATACCGCTCGCAGAGCTCTTTGGTTAAAAAATTGGGCAGGTGATGTGGCGTCAAAGAGTAGACTATGTAGTATCCCCTGTGAAGGAAAATATTTATTTGGCCCGGCTTTGGACGACATCCTTGAAAAAGCAGGGGATAGAAAAAAGGGTTTTCCTTCTTCCTTTCAGAGGCAGAATTTCTCATTTCAGAAAAATAAAAAGTTTAAAGGAAAAGAAAGAAGCCCAACTAAGAGGAATGATAAGTGGAAATTTTCCAAAGCCAGATCAAGTGGTTTTCTATTCAAGGGACAGTCTTCTAATCCCGCCAGAAAGGAGAATCCGCAATGACGCCAGGGTAGGAGGAAGGCTAAAAGACTTCCTCCTAGCCTGGGAAAAGATTACGAACAGTGCCTGGATCCTACAATCCTTAAGAGAAGGGTTCAAAATAGATCTAAAATGTTTTCCTCCAGAATCTTTCAGGATCACCAAAGTAGGTTCCGGTCAGCAGGCTGCCTTGGAAAGAGAAGTGACATCTCTGCTTCAGAAAGGTGCTCTGATTCCTTGCCCAAAGGGAGAAGAAGGAAGAGGCTACTATTCTACACTTTTTCTGGTAAGCAAACGAGATGGAGGCTACAGGACTATCATAAATTTAAAATCTTTAAACAAATTCCTGCACTACAGGCGTTTCAAGATGGAAACGATGCGATCAGTAGTGGACCTACTATACGGGAATTGTTACATGGCAGTGCTAGACATCAAGGATGCCTATTACCATCTTCCGATTTTTCCAGATCACCAAAGGTTGTTGAGAGTGGCTTTGATGTATCAGGGTGTTCTGAGACATTTCCAGTTTCAGGTGTTACCCTTCGGGATTTCCATGGCACCAAGGGTGTTCACCAAGCTGGTAGCGGAAATGGCGGCTCATATAAGGGAGGAGGATATCCTCTTTATTCCATACCTAGACGATTTCCTGATTGTGGCATCTTCAAATCAGGATTGTGGGCATCAGGTTCAGCGGGTAATACGGATCTTGAGCTCCCTGGGTTGGATTCTGAACGAGGAAAAATCGAGATTAATTCCATTGAAGAGACAGAGGTTCTTGGGAATAATGTTGGACTCTGTAGCTCAGAGATCCTTTTTACCCCAAGACAAGATCCTGAAAGTGACTTCTATAGTTCAATCCCTGATCCACAACCCCTATATCTCCATAAGAAGGGGCATGTCAGTACTGGGAACTTTAACCTCTTGTATCCCAGCTGTTCAGTGGGCTCAGGCTCACTCGAGGCCATTGCAGGGGGAAATATTAGAGGCCTGGTCTCCGATAGGGAATCTAGACAGGAGGTTCAAGGTCTCAAGCAAGACCTGCAGGGCCCTGACCTGGTGGCTTTCTCCAAAAAATCTATCCCTAGGGGTCCCTTGGAAGTTAGTGGATCCTCTGGTAGTCACCACGGACGCCAGCCCCTTTGGTTGGGGAGCTCATGTGGGGGCTTCCCTGTTCCAAGGTACATGGGACTGCCAGATCCGGGGCAGTTCTTCAAATCAGAGGGAGCTTTGGGCGGTTCTGATGGCTATCAGGGAGATCATTCCCAGGGTAAGGGGTCGACATGTAAGAGTCTTATCGGACAACGGATGTGTAGTAGCATATCTAAATCACCAGGGTGGCACTCGGTCGGATGTTCTGGGGAGCCTAGCACTTCAGATCGTGCAGTTATTGGAAGGGAGGGCCCTCTCCCTTTCTGCCCTTCACATCAAGGGAATAGACAATGGCAGGGCAGACTTTCTGAGCCGTTACACGTTAGATCAGAAGGAGTGGGCACTGAATCAGAAGATCTTTCAGAAAATAGTGAATCTGTGGGGCTCTCCCAGGATAGATCTTTTCGCTACCAGACAGAACAGGAAAGTAGACAAGTTCTTTTCCCTGTCAGTAGCCGATGTTCCATGGGGGATAGATGCGCTCTTACAACCCTGGAATCAAGGTCTCCTATATGCTTTTCCCCCGCTTCAGCTGCTTCCCAAGGTACTGAAAAAGATCAGAGAAGACAAGGCGCGTGTAATTCTAATAGCTCCGTTCTGTCCCTGCCGTGCTTGGTTCTCCTGGCTAAGGATCCTGTCAGTGACAGATCCTTGGGTACTTCCAGAAATTCCGGACCTCTTGAACCAGGGGCCGGTCTTCCATCCTCAAGTAAAGGGATTGCACTTGACGGCGTGGCTTTTGAACGGAGCTTGTTATTAAATAGAGGTCTTTCTATCTCGGTAGTTTCCACTATGATGCAGTGTAGGAAACCAGTGACTACAAAAATTTATGCCAGAGCTTGGGCGGCATTTTTTAACTTTCTAGGGATTCCTCCTTCGACAGCCCCCAGTCTCAATATATCAGAAGTTTTGCATTTTCTTCAGAAAGGGCTAGACAGGGGATTGGCTCTTAGTACCCTAAAGGTGCAAATTGCGGCTTTGAGTGTCCTCTTTGACTACAGGTTGGCGTGTCATCCTTGGATTATTAGATTTTGTAAAGGAGTTTCTAGATCCCTCCCTTCGGTTTCAGTAAGGACTCCCCCCTGGGATCTTAATTTAGTTCTTCAGTCCTTGATTAATCACCCATTCGAACCTTTAGATGTCCTATCGATTAAATTCCTGACCCTAAAATGTGTGTTTTTGGTAGCAATTACTTCAGCTAGGAGGGTGGGGGAACTCCAAGCCCTTTCCATCTCTCCTCCTTACACTATCATCCAGGAAGATAGGATAATCTTTAAACCTGACCCAGCTTTTTTGCCTAAAGTTGTGTCCAATTTTCATAAGAGTCAAGATATTGTTCTGCCTTCTTTCTGTACTTCTTCGAATAATCAGAAGGAGGCAGAATTTCATTGCCTGGACGTTAGGAGATGTGTGATTAAGTATTTGGAATCCACTAGAGACTGGAGGAAGTCCTCCTCTCTATTTGTGCAGTTTTCAGGCCTTAATAAGGGGAAGCCTGCTAGTAAGGCAGTCATAGCTAGATGGATCAAGCAGGCAATTTCTCTAGCTTATGTCTCTGCACAGAAACTGGTTCCTACTGGATGGACGGCGCACTCTACCAGAGCGATGGCGACCTCCTGGGCGGAGAGGGCGGAAGCTTCTATTATGGACATTTGCAAGGCGGCTACTTGGTCCTCTGCTTCTACCTTTTTCAGACATTACAGACTAGATCTTTCCTCTGTTTCTGACCTTTCTTTTGGACGTAAAGTCCTTCAGGCGGTGGTCCCTCCCTAAAAAACACTCTCTGGGATATCTCCGGGTGCTGTCATAGGACGAGGGATAAATGTCAATTACTTACGGTAATATGATTTTCCGAAGTCCATGACAGCACCCACTTTAATTCCCTCCCTTGATGTGTGGTGGGTTTGTTTGTGTGTCTCACGGGTGTGCATATAAAAAAAAAAAAAAAAAAGAAAATATATGTATATAATCTTATGTACTGATTAACCTTCATGTTAAGCTTGAGCTGGTCATCAGGAAGATGTTGGTTGGAAGGTGTTCTCTCGTCTTTGGAAGTTACACTGAAGAGGGGAGGCTCCTTCTGAAATTTATGCCTGTGGGTTTCCTGTCCAGGGAGGCGGACCCTCTCTCCGGGTGCTGTCATGGACTTCGGAAAATCATATTACCGTTAGTAATTGACATTTTCTGCTAATCCAGTGACATAGCGGGTCTTTGCTAGGTGGAAGATTTCACCTAGCAGTAAGCCCAGTGACATCATTGGCACTAATGGGTGGGCTTCAGCTTTGCTCTAGCCTATGGAAGCCCCCGCCTAGATCATTCTCTTGGGGTCACTCCACCTCCCTCATATACCATACATTTGTTCTGCCACTTTGAATACTTGTTCATTAACCCCTGCTTGGGGGACAGTGGGGCGGTTTGTGCCTATATTTTGTTTTTAAAATTTACAAGAAAATACTTGAAACTAATGCTGGGCAATTACTCAAATTAATTTGATTTATTTGCCCTTTCAGAGCCCGGTGATGTTTTTTTTTTTTTTTTTTTTTAAATATTGATAAATTGATTTATTTTTTTTAACAGAGCATTGTGTAGAGTATTGTTGGTCCTTGCAGAGTGTCTGAACCATTAACCCTGGGGCAAGTGGCAAAGACTGAAGACACCCCTGCACAAGCTGTGTTGACATAGCACTCTGGATCACAGCGGGAGCATGGTACTGACTGTAGCGGGGCTCCTGGCCTAGCCATGTTACTCTATAGATGCTGCAGTCAATAGTGACCGCAACATCTAAGCAGTTAACCCTCTCCACCAGGAGGTGCAGGTGTCATGGCATCCGCTAACATTTCAGAGGTCTTGGTGGCTGCACTAACATGATTCTTGGCACAGAGCAGTGTTCCCTCCCAGAGATAATAGGCTACAAAAAAGCTGTCCACCCTCAAATGACTGTGTAGATTTATGGAGACTTCACCCGCTGCAGCTAACGAGGGACAATTGATGGCATGGTAATCATGGAAATATCCTGACAGAGATTTGACAATGTGGACCCAGTCCAGAGTGTAAAGCCAGTGCCTGCTGAAGGTCAGGAATAAAAGCCCAGCGCACATTATATAGGGAAAGGGGGAGGGGCTATAAACTAGGGCAACATCACCCAAAGTATAAGTGGGTGATACAATACATTATTTATTCTTACCTACATGCCAGGAGCCATCACCCTGCATTCCACAGTCACAAATTTATATGGCTGACTGCTGAGATTCCCACCCCTTGTTCTCCTGATGGAGTGGAGCAGCAGTCATGCATGTACACATCTCTGAAAGGTCCATAGATTTGAGTGGAGTGGCAGTGCACATGCATGACCGACATCCCATGCAGACTGGGGAACACAGAGCCCCTTGTTCTCTCATGACCGGCGACACTTATCTCCTATCCTGTGGACAGAATGCCATAGGACAAACCCTTTAAGGGCTCGTTCACACAAACGTGCCATGTCTTGCGGTCTGCAAATTGCAGATTCCGGGGCCACGGAACAGAGCAGCGGATGCGGACCGCACACGGAGTGCTGTCCGCATCTTTTGCGGCCCCATTGAAGTGAATGGGTCTGCACCCGAGCCGCGAAATATGCGTCTCAGATGCGGAAACAAACCATGGCCGTGCGAACGAGCCCTAAGATTGATATTTACCATTTTGATGTTTACTGTCTTGGAGGTTTTAGTATTCTTTGAGAGAATTTAACTTGTGCCAACAAAAAAAAAACATATTAAGCCATGTAAACATTGAGAGAGAAAGTGCAAAATAACGGAGTAGGTCTATGCATACATAATGTATAAAGCCAGTGTTAAGCTCCGACAGGTTATTGCTTACTTGGTATCTCACAGAGCAGACCTGGAGCAATTTGCTGTAAATGCAGAGATATGCTTGGTTCCTGTGCTGGTGGGCCTGCCTATTTACAAGAGCCAGAGAATGAAATTGACTGCAATGTGACAAAACGATATTAATAAAAATAATGTGACTTGACGCTGGACTAGCACCATAAGGTACGATGAAATTCTGTTTCACCAGTTATTGGAAATTCCTCATACTGACATTCATTAAAAACAGTGTCAACATAGATTTGAATCCAGAGCTGCCCTGTATTTCCGAAATTTTGAGATGGATTTGATGATTGTATCTGCAGGAAAACTACAGTACATGTTATAACATTTACTAAGTGGCTCCACATATTCCATCTAGAATTTAGGGACTGTTCCAGACTCAGTTCATGACCCCATGGACAACACATCCACACACAGGCAGGATCTGAAAAGTGATCCTGTGAACCTGGACATCAATAAATGTACTTCAGTTTTGCAACCACATTAGAAATCCAACCTCTACAAAGAAATGTGACTCAAAACCACAACATGCAAAAAGCAGACATTTTTTATTACTCAGCAAAAAAAATAATGTAGTCGGCTAAAGAAGAGACAGGTTAAAACACATTCACAAGAAAGCGACTGTCAAGTGGTCGGAGGTTACATACTCATTGGCTTGGTGAAGTGCAAAGTATAAGTCACCATCCAGATAAAACACTACCAGCCACAAAATGTATGACATTTATAGGTGAGTATATTTATGAGTAAGGTGAGTAAATTTATTCTTCTAATATTCCGTGAAGAGAAAAAAATAAATAAATAAAATAAATATAAATAAATAAAATATATATATATATATATATATATATATATATATATATATATATATTTTTTTTTTTTTTTTTAATCCCAGGGAAAGTCATAAAAGGGTTTCTCCTGGAATATTGAGTTTTTAGCAAGTGTCCGCAGCCTCCCTCTCTGAACAGAAGATTCTTACTTACCTGTTCTAACCACCCTGGTGTCCATTGATTGGCTTCAGCAGTGACGTGCTGCTTTTGCCTCATGCTGCGCCTGATCTCAACACTGTAGGAACCAGAACATGGACACAGTGGAGGCTGTGTCGGAGGACTGGAAAAGCGGTAGCAGGTAAGTATGAGTTTTTGTTTAGAGAGGTAGGCTTCAGGCACTTGCTAAAAACTCATTATTCCCGTAGAACCCCTTTAATAGCTTTCCCTAAGATTAAAAAATATGTGTAAAAATATAATTCTCTACACGCAATCTTAAAAGAATACATTTTCACCTGTAAAATTCTGCACAGTTCCTTAGCTGCTGCTGTACAGAACCAGGGAGCGGTAGCATCAGCATCACCAGCCGTCAATGAATACTCTGGGCAGCATACTGAGCCCGGTTACCTTTACTGGTACATATTTTCCGGCAGCAGTGCCGTGCGTGTCTCTCTAACATCTATTTTGAACAGTATGTTAGTTCTTCAGTGCCATCTTTAGAGGTATTTTGTAACAAGTATTAATATTAAATATTAAAAATACAGCAATATACTAGTTTTGATTAGTTACTGCTTGTTTAAATATCTACATGTCAGGCCACCAACCATCCCCACCCCGTTGGCGAAACTTGCGTCGGGTGTGTTGGATGGTCCTTGCTGTAGTAATGTGATGTTTGAGATAACTGGGCACTTGCCTGTACTGTACATCTACTGGTTATTTGTGCTTTGTCTTGTATTATGCATGAGTTTTGCTAGACATTGGTTAAACCTTTTTTTCATGTTGTGTGACAGAGAAGCTTTTTCCTAAATACCAGATATTAAATAAAAACTCGAGCAACCCCTGTACATGTGGTAAAACAACACCAGAATCAATACTCACTGTTTTCTCCCCTGCTTTTTCCAGTGCTGCTCTCCAGTTCTCCCTGCTGCATTTTGTTTTCCTGGCTGCAGTGGTGATGCTTCATGTCACCACTGCAGCCAGTCACTAACCTCAGCAGTGACACTGTGGAGAGGATTGGAGCTCAGTGATGGAAGCCACGGGGAGAAAATGAGTATAGATTTTTTTATTTTACCACATTTACGGGGCTGCTCACATTTTTGTCTCATTCAAACAACCCCTTTAAAAGCATAAACTTACACTATTGGGAGCAGCTATGCAGTAACCAGCTAATTGGTGACGGTGAGAGGTGTCAAATTCCATTATGGATTCCGCTACCACGGACGATAGCTTATGACCCATGGTAGCGGAATCCATAACTGAATTCTTAGATAACCCGAACCTTGTATGCCAAACTTCAAAACACAAGTTCGTTCATCCTTATTACTAACCAACAATTTGGGAATCCATGTTTCATTTCCCTTTTGCTACTTTTTACTCAATAAAGTGAAATCTTATTGTCATTTGTCTGACCTTTGTGTTAATTTCATTTTCTCTTATTCTAGGCTCATCCTAGCAGCGAATAGGGATGAATTTTACCACAGACCTTCCAAACCTGCGGACTTCTGGGGCAGCAATAATGAGATTCTTAGTGGTATGTGATGCAACTCATTAACTTATTCCCACTCTCTGCATGAGCAATGGCTGGCCAAGTCTTCAGCAATTTACCATTACATTTATAACATATCTAACTTTGTACTTTTCTGCTTACAGGTGTGGATATGGAGGCAGGGAAGGAAGGAGGAACTTGGTTGGGTATCTCTAAAAGAGGGAAGTTTGCTGCTCTCACCAACTACTTACAACCAAAAATAGATGTAAATGCCAAAGGCAGAGGTAAGAGCCAATGACCTCAACATCATGTCATACACAGGGAGCCTTGGAAAATAACTAAAGGAGTATAATCACAAAAACCAAGTAGTATGACCCTTAACAACTGGTCAACCTCTTCTTTAAAGAGAATGTGTCACCTTTCATGACATGTTTCATTCCTCATGCAATAACAATTCTGAAGCATCTTGATTTATCACTCTATGTAATGCTGTTCCTCTATTATTCCTTCTAGAAGTCTGCGAATGAACTGCCAGCAGTCTGCAGTAAGGGTCCAATCAGGTTTTCAGCATTGCTACTCCTGGCCAAAGGTGTTCCTGCACAGTCTGGCACCATTCAGTCAGTGTGAAGAAAATCTGTGGCACTTGTCCACTTCAAGCAAGGATTATTTTATTCACCAACAAGCATCAAACATAGTGCTGTTTAAACATCTTGAAAAAGACTTTGTTAAGTCGAAACGTCGTTATGTTTGTTGCTTGTTGGTGAGTAAAATAATCCTTGCTTGAAGAGGATGAGTGCTGCAGATCTTCATATATACTGGGATTTGGAGCCAGGGTCTGATAAAATCTGAGACTCTTAGCCAATACATTTTGATCAAAATACATCTGTGCCCACCTACCCAGCGTCACGGTGGTCTCAGTCCAGGCAGCTCCTACGCTAAACCTTCCTATGCGGTTGTGCATCTATGTTTAGGTGCGCAGACCCTGCACATATAGGTAGGTAGGCACAGATGTATTTTGATCAAAATGTATTGGCTAAGAGTCTCAGATTTTATCTATAGAGTGAGGGCTTAGTCCATATATTGTTTGCATCTATTGTTTTAGTGCACTTTTTCCGTGATTTTCTAAATCTAGCCTTGTACATCCGCACATTTTGCTATCACATGGTGCAGGATGTTTGTATCTGTTTTCCAGGCTCTGATACCCTGAATTCTTATCAGGTACCCAGTCACTGGGAGTCATTTTTACCCAATTGAGGGCTTGGAGAGCTGCTCTTCCTTAAATATTCTTGGACTATCCAGTTAGTGGTAACACCCAGTTGGACCTTTATTGCAGATTGCTGCCAATTGAGAAGGAGTAATAGAGGAATGGCACAGAATACAGTTATAGGAAAAGATGCTGCAGAATTGCTATTACATGGGGGAATGTAAGTAGTTACTAAAACAGACATGTCAGGAATGGTGATAGGTCCTCTTTAAAAATTAGATTTCAGTGGCCCTTGATCACCACAGGTCTGGCAGCTTAGTGCCTAGCGATAAGATGTGTTTTATCATGCAGAGGCCATTACAAGATAATACCCCCACTCAAATGATTACCTCAGCAGGCCACATTCTCTGCGGAATGTGCAAAAGTTGTGGACAGCTGTCCTCATCAATATGTCTGTTCCTTGGGCCCCACAAAAAAGATAGAACATGTACAATTTTTGTCCGTATTGCAGGCAAGAATAGGGATTTCTTCAATAGTGCGGGACATGGGGAATGGGAAAGTTCGGGGCGCACATGGCTGGTATCCATGTTTTGGATACAGTCGTCTGCATGAAGCCTCATACATATAAAGCAGCTTTAGTATAGAATCTTCTTACAGGGCTTTTCCTTGAGATAAAAGCTTTATTCCTGGGATAAGACCATCAGTGTTTGATCAGCGGGATACCTCATAGATCAGTTAACTGCTGCAGGTCCATCATCATTTCCACAGGCACTGGGGCTTCTGGCTGCCAATGGCGGTACCGTAGCTCAGTCCCATTGTATGGCACTGTGCCTGTGTAAACAATGAATGGTATAAAGATTTCATTTTTGTATCTTTTCCCTTCTGAATCTGAATATTATTTTTGATCTTCAAACTGTATTCTGCTTTTCTCTTCACCGTGGTTGTTTTATTAGTTATTATTGGCTTCTAATTTAAGTGGTTGTACATGATTAATAGAAAAAAAAGCATGGCTGCTATCTTCCAAACTGATACTCCTGTCCAGAGGTTTTATATGATATTGTAGCTCAGTGCAGTTTACTTCATTGAAGCTGAGGAGCAATACCAGACATTTCACATGGACAGATGTGATGTGTGCCTAGCAAAAAAAAGCTATATTTTTATATTTCTATCTTTCTATTTCTAATTATGGGGCTCTGCAGTGACTACTGGGGGGAGACACTAGTGTGACTACTACCCTGTTTCCCCGAAAATAAGACCTACCCTGATAATAAGCCCTTACCCTTTTTACGAAGAAAAAAAAGAAATAAGACCCCGTCTTATTTTCGGGGAAACACGGTAGTAGAAAGGGCACTGCTGGTGAAGGCACTTTTGAGGCTGCTCTGGGAATAAAGCAGGCAATGCAGATTAAATAGGTTTTCCAAGACTGAGAGATGACTGTGTAGGGTGCAAACAGTAAAAAAATAAAATCATTTTTATTGATTTTTCTTTCAGACAGATACACAAATAACACATATATTTATGTACAGAAACCCAATTTCGGTATATTGTCAGTAAATGATATCAAACACGTGGTAAATAAATCATTTTACCACGAGCACTCATCAATCCCATAAATCCATTAAGGGAACACTATCCTAACTTGTCTTTTCTAAGTAGTGCCTCCTCCCAACTGAATGTGCAGCCACATTTTTGCAACTTTTGAGAATGTTTAAAAAGTGGAGCGGGGTCATGCAGGAGGCCAAAGGTCGCAAAAAGTTGCGTTCGACAGTACTTGTGACATTATGACTCCGGAAAACTGGCGTAGCAGATTTGATAAATGTCCCCCCTAAATGACCAAATGTTTGTGAACAAAAAAAAAAAAGACATCTAAATGCTTGTTAAACATCTCATTGCATTACCATGGGATAGGAAACAGGTCGGTCCCACTTTTGATGCTGTTACTGTCCCTACTTTTTGGTAGGCTTTACCTTTCCATTTTAAACATGGCTGTGGGTATTCACTTCTTTCAGATCAGATCAGTTCTGTCTTGTAATAGGTGCTCCATTTCACCGTTTGATGATGATGATGATGCTTTTTTAGGATAGTCACATATTGCCAGATTTTTTGTTCAGTTCCCTGGAACTAAGAGACTAAGAGAAGTATAACATTTTGCCCGTTTCAATGAATCCTTCAGCTTGCGATATGCATTAATTTGTTTAATTGCTTTTGCTAAACTTAGTCTTGAAGCCTTAAAGGGGTTGGGTTTGTGCAAAAGCCCTGTCTAGTTGTCATGCAAAATTGTTTATGTATGTATAAATATATGTTTAAGGAAAAATAAATAAAAAATATATATAAAAGTTACATTACTGTGTAGTCTAAGATTAATCCCCAAAAAGCTTTCTCTCTCTGACATAAAAAGGGAGATGTTTCTTTTTTTCTTTAAAGAGACAGGGTTCTGTGCGGATTGCTTTTGCCAATATTTGAATCCAAAAGCTTTTGCTTTGAAGATCCATTTCAGTAGCTACAATTAGTTGCCATGTATTTCTTGTAAGACTGTCCTGGAGAACAGCAACAGAATTGTGAAACTCTGTAGGTGATATATACAGTACGCTATGTGTAGCTATAAATCATAAGTATGTTTGCTGCCTACAAACTTGCGCATTTTTATGCAAGCAAATGTCTATTCTATGCCATCGTTCCTACGGGCCTGGGAATGTTATTAAAGGGAATGTATTACTTATGATTGTTCTTCTTATCAACACATAGCCTTTTTGTGTAGTCTGTTTTTATTTTCTGATTGCAGATTTGTTATTCTATTACCTGAACATGATTATAGGGGGCTGCCATCTCGTCTAGGCTGTTCTTACAGAAGACCTGTCACCACTACTTGCAGTCGTCTCTGCAGGCACCAGTGCTAACCACTGAGCCACCGTGCTGCTATCAATCACTGATAACTCCTCCCCCTTATGCCGATAGGTATTCACAGAAAGTGGAAAAAGCAAAGATATAAAAATTGACACCAGACATCCTTTCTCAGAAGACTTGTCCTTTCTGCTGCAGCTTTTGACCTGTAACTGTCACAGCTTCTAGCAGTAGATATGGCTGGTGGCAGTTGAAGGATGGAACTGAGCATGTGCGTCCACTTATCACGTTTGAGATGGCAGGTAACAGTCATGTGGAGCAGGAGGGAAGAGTAGTACCCTTCCACTAGGGAGAGGGAGTAGTGGTGACCCCTAGCTCACCTGGCACTGGCACCTGGCTTCCCTGACGTCCCTCGAGGGTTGCTAACCTGTATGCCGATCACGTGCCTCGTCCCCGTGATGGGAGCTCTAGTCCTCACCACTGACACCTAGGGTAACACCACTGAAAGGACAAACAACACAAACGCAATAAACAATCCCCAATGAGAGACAACAACAGGAGTGAACTGGAGATCTGACAGCACCAGTTCCAACAACTCCACAGCAACAGTTGTCCACCTGAGGTCAGAATAAAAGATCTGGTCTAGAAAGGTCTATCTAGAAACAAGGGAAGCAGAAAGGGAGAATATATAGTAGCTGGGAGAGAACAGCTGAAAGGAAAAGCTACAGATTCCTAAAAGGGACAAAAAGGATTGCAAACCTAAGCAGGAAAACCCGGACTGGAATCCATTCTCGCCATTAGGTCACGGAGCGATCCCTTGAGAAACCGAGCGCATAGCCACCTGCTGTGACCTTCTAACCCCAGGCACAACAGGGTCAGCGATAGGTCGTGATACCACCTCAGTGAGCTAGTGTCACGCTACGGTGTGGGAGGGGAAACTCCACACCGAGCATACACCGATACACTACAGTGAGATGAAAACCGATCAGCAGGCAAGAAGCCAGTGGCAAGGAAAACCACTGAACCAAGTGCACCGGAAACACCAGAAACCAAACCCAGAGGGCAGAAACCCAGTGAGCCCCGTTCTTCACAGAGCCCCAGATGGTAGGGATGCACTTATCCAGAACTCACTGACTGCACCTCCAGGATGGTCCCGGTGCACCTGGCAACTTACCTGCTGATACTGCTGATAGAAGCACCAGCAGTCCATACACCAAAGACTGCAGCCCATGCACATGTACTGGAACCCGAACACCTAACAGGACTCAGTACACACAACACACCCAGGAACCAGCTCACCGGCAACCACTCACAGTATCGCTGTTCCCCCTCCGGGGAACCCTGGAGCCCTCTCACCGAAGGCACATACATACAGGAAATGTCTGGACTCCATGTCAGAAGACACATGGCAGTCACAGACCAAACACCCACCCGTACATAAACCACATACCACATAACCAGGATAAGGGAAGGGGATGGGAAGACCTCGATGACATATTAAGTGGCCACAAGGACTGGGCAGATGGAATCCCAGGAAAGGTGCATAGCTCCAGCACCAACGGAGGCTGAAGCACAACAAACCCACCAGGCTAGCAACAACAGAATAAAAGCACCTAGTGACCACACCCAGGTCAATATGTTAACCCCATGAGAACCAGACAGGGAAGGAGGGAAGTATGCAATAAGAAGGGAACATACCAGCAACCAAAACTACACGTTGCCCCTGGCAACCACGGCCTACTACCGCAGCCAGAATGCCAGGACACAAACATGAGCAACATGGAAGCCATGTCACGGAGAACAACCGAGACACCAACAATATACACGTTGCCCCTGGCAACCAGCATACAACCAAATCCGGAATACCAGGGCACAAACATGAGCAACATGAAACACGTGTCACGATAACCACACGGTACGTGACAGCTAGACAGTGAAAAAAGGAAAAGAACAGATGGCACTATACCAATTGAGTTTATTGAATAACTCAGTGACTATACTAAATTTTTAAATACAAGCAATTATAAAAGTATTCAGCTCAGATGCTGCTTTCAAAAATGTAGACATTTAACTATCCTTTTAAAAAGGCACAGATTTATATTTTTTTAACAAACCAATAGATTTTTGAACAAATATGATAAATGATAACATACATATTTCTCATATTTCAGTTTAAGAAAATCAGGAGATGATCCACTTAGAAAACCATAAACTGATTATCATTTATATATATCGACAGAGAAACATTTACAGTAAATTATAAAAACATTCTAAAATGATGCACCAAACATTACATATAGCAACATAACTTATAAGGCTAAAAAATCCTGTTATCCTGCAAGTTTTTTGCAAAAAAATAAAAAAGGAAAATCTATCAGAAGGAATGAACAATTAGCCGTGTGGTCTGACTGTATTTGTCTATCATAGGTAACTATTGAATGTTCAGTCAGGCCTGATGTCAATCGTCAGTGGAGACTGTGAGCCACCAGTCAGGCCTGGGTTGTCTTGGATATTAAACAATTAGATCCATTTAATTCATTGTTAAAGTGTAAAGGTTACTAGTTTTAAGAATAATCTAATAATCTGTCAGGTTCAATCAACGAAACGGACAGAAAACAAGACATCACAACGAGCCATTTTATCTCGTATCGAATCAGACGCTGAACTCTGGTCGTCCTATACAAACACACACCAAATGATGAGACCTTGTAACTTCCAACATTTCAAGGTTCATTAGATTGATGTATTTTGGTGGGAGAGCACTGGTAACTGAATTCAGGATGACAGGTGTATAATATGACAAAGCAGCATTGCTCTCCACATGATCTCACTTCATTTGGCCGGGCCTGACAAGTACCTTTATCCTAATCGGAGAAACAATAAAAATAAGAGAGTGTTTAGCTGGGCAGTGGTTTGATAAAGTGTTAGGATGTTTTTTTTTTTACATTAGTGTTACAGCCAATTCATTTGTCAAATTTAGTGATTCATCATTCTAGGATGCGGCTGCTGAGATCATTGCAGGAGTTTTTTTTTCTCTGTGACTTTGTAATCACTTGCAAATTTCTCTTAAGTTTTGGGGACAATTATGAAATAAAGGAAAAACATATTATTTTTATTTATTGCTTACGTAGCGCCACATATTCCACAGCGCTTTACAGACATTGTCATCACTAACTGTCCCCTGTGGAGCTCACAATCTAGATTCCCTATTACTATGCTTTTGCAGTGTGGGAGGAAACCCACACAAAAACGGACAGAACATACAAAACGCAATGCAAATGTTGTTCTTGGTTGGCTTTGAACTTAGTGCTACCACTGAGCCACCATGCTATTATACTCATGGCTATCCAGTACCTTAAGGTCATGGGTGCCTTTAGGCAATTTTGCAGTAGGCTGTAATACAAAATCAGAATCAACAACCTCCTTAAGAAGCTAATGAAGCGAAGCGCGCGTCGAGGTGTTCTCTGACCACTTTAGGTTTCTTTTCCCCAAATCATGCCTACAGGTGGTTTTTTGGTGGTGGGAGTTTTTGGGTATAATATTGATGTAAAAAAGGGGATTTCAGTCAGCACATCCCAGTGCGCAGGTGCACGTTGCTATGGCTAAACGCACAAGGAAAGGAAAATACATACAATGTAACGGCACACTGCCAACCAGATAAAGCACAAAATGCCATAGTGATATGAGGTATTCTGAAGCTAATGCTACGCTTGTTTAGTAAATTAGAGATTCTTGGCAAATATATTTTGTACAAAATTATCTGAGCCCGTCCACCAAATCGTCAAGGTGATCTCTGTAGGATGGGAGCCTAACGCTATTTCCTACATGTTATGTGCCAACCTTGGCTTCCGTATAATCAGGGGGTGTTGGTTCCACATGCATGCTGGATCCACTCTGCCTTTTGCCATTTCTGGTGCTTCAAAGGCCTCCACTAATTCAGGGATGCAGGTACCAACATGCATGCCGAGTCCACTCGGCTTTATAGTTACACTAATTAAAATCAGCCTATGGGGCAGACGGGCTAGTCAGGAGTGCCTTTGAAGCACCAGAAATGGCAAAAGGCAGAGTGGATCCAGCATGCATGTGGAACCAACACCCCCTGATTATACGGAAGCCAAGGTTGTTACATAACAGGTAGGAAATAGTGTTAGGTTCCCATCCTACAGAGATCACCTTGTTGATTTGGTGGACAGGCTCAGATAATTTTGTACAAAATATATTTGCCAAGAATATCTAATTTACTAAACAAGCATAGCATTAGCTTCAGAATACCTCATATCACTATGGCATTTTGTGCTTTATCTGGTTGGCAATGTGCCGTTACATTGTATGTATTTTAATTTCCATGATATTGATGTAGCCTCATAAATTATGGTACATGGAGGGTCGAATAAGACATCACAAATATTTTCTGAGCTACTACTATTTATAGGAGGGATTATAGATATACTTCATCTTTTTTCACCTTGGTATGTTTGACATTTTTTACATCTTCGGGTGCATTGAAACCAATGGTCAGTGATTCGGTACAGCTATTGTGGTCATTATTACCCTTTCTGATGTTTGTCCCATTTTTTCATGTTTTTAGGGTGCACTCAGACGACCGTATAAATGGATCAGCATCTGTTCCGCACTTTTTCAAAACGGACCCATTCATTTCAGTGGGGCTGCAAAAGATGCGGACTGCACACGTTGTTCCGTTCCGTGGCCCCGCAAAAAATATAGAGCATGTCCTATTTTTTGTCAGTGGCATTCCCTATATAGCACTGATGCGCAAAATGCAGAAATTGATTATATATTTTACTATTACACTGGGCATGGTGTCTTTGTGCTCCCTTGTGGAGCATTTTTGTGTGTTTAGTGTAATACAAAATCTCCTAAATCCTCACTGATTTTTAATTGGGGTCCTAACATGTAACTATTGTACGTGACAACCACTTTGTGCTCTCCCTGCCATGTGATCACTTCTGCGAGGAAAGTTGTCCTCCACAACTGTGCACGTTACCATACTTTATGTCCTGGGAGAGCATTGTTAGTGGAGAATGATCTAGTTTTGTTTGAACACTGTAGGCTAAAATGCAGCAAAATGCCAGTCAACTGTGTCTAAGTACAGCAGGACACTGCTATGTAATAAGAGGCTGAGACTCCATAGGCAGTGATATCTGACATTTTACAATTAATGCAGCCTCATATAGTTTGGGCCCCAGCTCATAAAAGAGAATGCCCTTGAATTGGAAAGGGGTTAATGTCAAAGAGGGTGGTATTGCAACAGTTCTGCCATGGAACTGCAGTGTCAGAATAGGTTATTGGGTATTTTGCTGTAGGTTGTAGTTTCCTTTCTTGACATCCACTCCTCCTTTTTTAGTGGGCAGTTATACTGCTTGAGAGGTCTGCTAGTATTATACAGTGCTGGCTGGATGGTCAGCAACATCTCTCTTCTGTTACATACAGCTTAGAAATACGTGTGCCTTTAGCTTTATATAGACTTTACCGCCACTACTCTCAAGTCATATGCATCCACCTGTGATTGTGCTAGGTATGACGATACAGCCAAGGAGTGTATGGATTGGCCATTTTAATTGAATGGCAGCCATTGAAATATTTCAAAATCAAGCCATTTTGCAGCAATCACTGAAAAAACACAAAAACAAACAAAAAAAAACAACGTAATTTTACTGCAAATTATAGTTGCACTGAGTAAGAATGTAAATGAATAAATTAGGTTCTCCAGATTTGGGTTGTTGCAGCAGTAGTTGTTATCACTTACAGTCCTGGGCAATCTTGGTGCAAAATGTCACATCTTAGGCAATGTTCTTTTTTTCTAACCAAGGCTACTTAGGCAACTTACACATGCATTTTGGTTGTAGGTTTTGAGATCTGCCAGAGGATCTCACAATCTGACCAAAATGGTTCAGTTTTGATTACACATCAGTGCATCTGTTCCTTTCGAATCAAAACGAAACAAACATACCGGATCTGTCACTAAATACACTGAAAGTTAATGGGTGAAGGATCCTAAAAAAAGGGATCTTGCTTGTGCAGTGACTTTTTCCAAAACTAGATGTGCTAAATTTTGGTGGATTTTACAACAAGGTCGAGACACATTCACATTAGTAAATGTGGGTCAGTGGTCAGTATTCCCCAAGATTTACTTAAGGTTGCCATACACATTAGATAGCTGTCAGTCGAGGGACACCTTAGTGAAATCAATAAAACAGTTCCACCAAAGGCACTCAGACAAGAATATGTACATCCTACTGTATGTTCCATGAGTTTAGCTGTAAACATAACGTCTCAGTGAATGGTCAATGTGCATTGTTATTTTTCTCCATCTAGGTGCCTTGGTGGCCAACTTCCTGACATCTGATCTTGATAGCTTTTCATATTTGAAGAAGATATCGTCTGAGGGACATCTTTACAATGCATTTAACTTGGTTGCAGCAGATTTCAAGTAAGTTCGATCAGTCATCTTGACTTTGTCAATAACTACACTAATCTGTATGATTTTGATATACAGTGGAGGAAATAAGTATTTGATCCCCCCACTGACTTTAAAAGTTTTAATACAAAAAAATAAATGAAACGTCTCATAACTTTATGCCAGCTTTATTTTAACAGTGCCACATAGAATATCAAAAGAAAAACTGAGAAAATTACATGAAATGAGAAATAAAAAATAATTAGCATTTCTTTGAGGGAAATAAGTATTGGATCCCCTAGTAAAACCATGACTAATGTTGGCTCCCACAGACCACTGACACACCCTAATCACAGTGAAGTCATTACCTGGATGAGAGACACCTGTCCCAAATTGTCACCTGTATAAAAGGCCACCTGCCAACAGTCTCAGTGACACTCCAACATCTCCACCATGGGCAAGACTAAAGAGCGGTCTAAAGATGTCAGGGACAAAATAGTTGACCTACACAAGGCTGGAATGGGCTACAAAGCCATAAGTAAGAAGCTGGATGAGAAGGTGACAACTGTTGGTGCAATTATTCGGAAGTGGAAGAAGTACAACATTACTGTCAATCGACCCAGGCCTGGAGCTCCATGCAAGATATCACCTCGTGGAGTCTCATTGATCATGAGAAAGGCTAAAAATCAGCCAAGAACTACACGGGAGGAGCTGAGTAATGATCTCAAGGCAGCTGGGACCACATTCTCCAAAAAAACTATTGGTAATACACTGAGACGTAATAAGACGTAGGTTTAAAATCCTGCAGTGCACGCAAGGTTCCTCTACTCAAGAAGGCTCGCGTCCAGGCCCGCCTCAAGTTTGCCAATGAACATATTAATGACTCCGAGAGAGACTGGGAGAATGTGCTGTGGTCAGATGAGACCAAAATTGAGCTCTTTGGCCTCAACTCAACTCGACATGTTTGGAGGAAGAAAAATGCAGAATATGACCCTAAGAATACCATCCCCACCGTCAAGCATGGTGGTGGAAGTATTATGTTTTGGGGGTGTTTTTTCTTCTAAGGGCACAGGCCAACTTCACCGCATTGACGGGAAGATGAACGGGGCCATGTATCGCAAAATCCTGGGTGGCAACCTCCTTGCCTCTGCCAGGGCACTGAAAATGGGTCGTGGATGGGTCTTTCAGCATGACAATGACCCAAAACATACAGCCAAGGAAACAAAGAAGTGGCTCCATAAGAAGCATATCAAGGTCACTGAATGGCCCAGCCAGTCTCCTGACCTCAATCCCATCGAAAATCTATGGAGAGAGCTGAAGCTTCGCGTTTCCAAATGCATGCCTAAAAACCTTAAGGATATGGAGATGATTTGCAGAGAGGAGTGGGCCAAAATTACTCCTGAAGTGTGTGCAAACCTTATAAAAAACTATAAGAAACATCTGACTGCTGTGCTTGCCAACAAGGTTTTTGCCACCAAGTATTAAATGATGTTTTCCTAGGGGATCAAATACTTATTTCCCTCAAAGAAATGAAAATTATTTTTTATTTCTCATTTCATGTAATTTTCTCCGGTTTTCTTTTGATATTCTATGTGGCACTGTTAAAATAAAGCTGGCATAAAAATATGAGACGTTTCATTTATTTTTTTGTATTAAAACTTTTAAAGTCAGTGGGGGATCAAATACTTATTTCCTCCACTGTATATAATGCATTTGGAAAGTCTTTAGACCCTTTCACTTTTTTCAACTTTTGTTATGTTATATAAAATAAAAACAAATTCAAATTTTCCCCATCATTTTGCACTCAATACCCCATAATGACAAAGTGAAAACAGAGAATCTTGTATCTCACAGTCTGAGAGTCCATATGGGCTTTCATGTGTCTTGAAACCACTGAGGCGTGGTTTCTTTTTGGCCACTCTGCCAAATTGGTGGAGCGCTGCAGGAATTGTTGACCTTCTGGTAGTTTGTACCATCTGCACACAGGATCTTTGGAAATCAGCCAGAGTGACCATCGAGTTCTTAGCGACATCTCTTACCAAAGACCTTCTCGTCTGAATACTTAAAGGGGGTATTCCGGTTACCATAAATATAATATATATTTCTGGTTGGGTCACAGCTTGCAGCTGAAGTTTTTCAAAAATTAAGTTACTTTACCGGAATACCCCTTTAAGCTATTAGACAGGTAGACAATCTTGCAGATCATTGCTAACAAGCATTCGTATGAATGCTCGTTAGGGATGATATGGCAGTGTGATACTGCCACTGATTACCCAATGAACGAGCGAACTCTCGTTCATCGGATAATCAGAGTCTTCCATTAGGTTTAAATATCATAATTTGCCGGCTGAGGATCGTGCTGTCTAATCATGATCTGTTGCCGGCAAATAATGATTCAGTGTGGGGACAGAGCAATGGCATTAGCGATCGCTCCTGCCCATACTGTGGAGGAGATCGCTGCATGTTACAGCAGCAGTCTCCTTTTCTATTGAGCAGACAATTGCCAGGAAGAAATGCTTCCCTCCCGACAATCACCTGATCTACCCGTCTAATAGAAGCCTTAGTTTCGTGGGGCGGCTAGCTATTGGAAGAGTCCAAACTTGGCCACTGTGCTCTTGGGAACTTTCAGTGCAGCAGAAAATTTTTTTTACCCTTCTCCAGATCTGTGCCTGTGCACAATCGCGCACCCGGGTGTCAAAGACAACATTTAGCTCTACAGGCAGTTCTTTCCATCTAATGGCTTGTTTTTGCTCCAATATGGATTGTTAGCTGTAAGACCTTAGGGCTCATGCACACGAGCGTGTGCATTCAGTGCCTGTGCTGTGGACCGCAATTTGCGGTTCACAACGCACGGGAACTGACATTGGGGCCATTTCAAGTGTCATAGCAAAGAATCTGAATACTTATGTCCA
This sequence comes from Rhinella marina, assembly GCA_900303285.1. Taxonomy (NCBI): domain Eukaryota; kingdom Metazoa; phylum Chordata; class Amphibia; order Anura; family Bufonidae; genus Rhinella; species Rhinella marina. Next base: position 172,005 of record ONZH01030759.1, on the reverse strand, counting down.
TGCAAAATGTTATTTTTTTCTTTTTAATAAATTAGCAAAAATTTCTAAAACTCTGTTTTCATTTTCTCATTATGGGGTATTGACTACAGTTTGAGGTTTGGACGATTGTCAGGAAATACAACGTGTCCCATAAAAAGAAGCCTTCATACGACTATGTAAATGGAAAAATAAAAAAGTCATTACTTTTGGAAGGCAGTAAAAAAAAACAAAAAACAAACAAACAATGGAAAATGGCTGTGAACAAGAAGGGGTTAAGGTATAAGGGAAAGATCTGCACCTGATGTGTGAATGAGGCATAATACAGCCTTTAGAGTTGAAGAGGGGTTTAGAGGCTGTTTCCTTAGTATTTATTAAATTAGTTAAAACTGTTGAATGCTTCAGAGTCATGCTGTGTTCGCCTCTAGTTTTTGCCACATGCCCGGCGTATGTATGGTGTAAACTCCTGACACAAACGTTAAACATATCCATAGGATCCTATGCATTGAGCATATGCCAAAAGAGTGGCCTTTTGGAATAAGTTGGACCACTGTATGCTGGCATACTTTTTTCGTTGTTTTTTAAGCTGTGGTCTAGTAGGTATTCATATACAGAAAAATATTTTTTTTAATGTTCAACATATGTCCTTGTAAGCTTATATACAGTTGGCGTATGTCAGAGGCTTTCATCAGAGGTATATGTTGGGGAATACCTCTGAAGGAAGCAAAAATGAGATGAGATGTGACAGAACCTGACAGGAGTCAGTCTGAAGATCATAACTTGCAAGTTCCCTTTCCTGTTATCTTAGTTATTGTGGAACTTTTGAGAATTAATGGCGCTTTACACGGCCCGAGAATCCTGCAGATAATCACTAATGAGCATTCGTAAAAATGCTTGTTAGTGATTATCTGGAGGTGTAAATGTACTGTCGATTACCCGATGAACGAGCGAAACACTTGTTCATTGGGTAATAGATCATTTGTGCGGTCACAAAAATTATCAGCAGAGGCTGTTTACACAGCACGATTTGCTGCCAACAAACAATGATTCTGTATGGAGACAAGCGATGGCATTAGCTGTCACTCTTCCACCATACTGTGTCATAGCAGCGCTCTCCTCCACCAGTGAGCAGGAGATTGTTGGGAAAGAGCGCTTCCTTCCCAACAATCTGCTGCGGTATCGTCCTGGGTAAAGGGACCTTTACTTTAGAAAATGTATCCATGTTATTTACAACTATTATTGTTGTAATCCTTGGTAGGTGAATTTTAAGGGTACGGTCAGACTTAGCAAGTCTGCCCTGAATATGGCAGAAATCCACTGTTGCAAAAAAAAACAAAAACCTGCAGCGTAGATTGACATACGACACAGCACAAGTCAGTTTACATTGCAGGTTTTCTCTTCAGTGTGTGGATGACATATCTGACATTTCATCCACTTTCATTGTACTGCACATACTGTGGATTTTCCGCACAAAATTCCACTGGTAAGAATCTGCAGCATTTACGCCACTTTTGGTCGGCCTGTACCGTAGAAGCCGCAATGCAGTGCCAATGTATTTGTATCAGTTTTTACCAATTTTCTTTGCTTTTCCTTCCTTGCTTCTTACTTTATAAAATGCATTGTAGCTTATGAATTTTAATGCAGATAGTTTGGTGATAACAAAGTAGCTCTAAATAAATGACATCTTCACTTTTAAGGAACATTTTCTTTTCACTGAGAATATTCTGCGTGACATTTGGTATGCTCCATAGCAACTGACTACAAACTGCCATTTCATTACAGAAGACACTTTTTAGGCAAAAAATACAATGATTTCTATTTTATATTTTAAATACAATAAGTTACAAAGCTTTTTTTAAGGCAAAAGATTCTTGCTGTGTATACAGAGAAAAGAAATACCATAAAGTTGGCAGGTCTGCTTTAATCAGGTTTTCCAGCCTTAAAGAGGTTTTGTCACTTCAGCAAAGGGCATTAATCGTGTAAACCAGAGGGCACAACCTTTTCTGGTTGGGGGCCACATTGTCACACTGAACCAATCCCAAGGGCCGAAAATAAAACTTAAAGGGGTATTACCAACTGAAATATTGTATTTATGACATATTGAACATACTGTATATATCATAAATGACTAGTTAGACCTCCAGGATTCCCATCTAATGGGAGAAAACATGAAAGATACATGTGAGCAGCCACAATACATAGACATACATGTCTGTCGCCACATGGTTGGGGGCCGCATAGAATGGTATTGAGGGCCGCAGGTTGTGCACCCCTGGTGTAGACAGTTAATACAAGGCGCTTACTAATGTAATGTGATTGTCCATATTGCTTCCTTTGCTAGCTGGATTTATTTTTCATTGCATTATACACTGCTAGTATCCAGGGGTTACGACCACCTGCAGTCCAGCAGTGGTGGCCGTGCTTGCACACATGTGATTACCTGGGATGAAGGCAAGCTCTTTGAAGCTGCATGATCCTCTGCTCAATGATCTGCTGGGCCCTGACATTCATGTGGCACTAACAACTTGCCTAAACATTGTTGCAAGCATAGTACAACCCTGGTATGGCAAAAAGTATTCCCTTATTGTTTAGGAACGAGAAACATGACAGTGTTCAATTTGAAGTTGACTTGGCCTCTAAATGGCCCAGATCTCAATCAGATTGAGCTTCTGTGGGATGCATTGGGAAAACAAGCCAAATCCATGGACAGGACTTAAAGGGTTTTCTCCTTTTTAAAATTTAAAGCCAGTCTACTGTACTTCTTGAAAAACCATACCTGCTCCCTGTTGCTCTGTTCCTGCTAGGGACACTTCACCTTTGAACCTAGTTATTGGCTACAGCGGTGCACGTGACCCTGTCTGTCCAGAAGAATGCAAATGAAAACTAGGTAATAGAATGGAGCATCGGGGAGCAGGTGGGTATGTATTTTTTATTTTTTTTCAAAAGGTACAGCTGGCCGCTTTAAATATTAAAATTGCAAAAACCCCTTTGAAGGCTCGTCTTGGTGACAGATACTATAGGACACCTTTAGAGATCTTGTGCCTCAACAGGTCCGAGCTGTTTTGGTTGCAAGAGGGGGGCATACACAAAATATTAAGAAGGTGTTTTTTGGCTGATTGATGTATAGTAAAAACAAAACATAAATGCATCATACAGATCCTGAAATATTTTCATGAATTGTCTACCATTTAGGTTATGATCACTTATGCCTGCTTATGTTGTACGTACATTCTTCTGACCTGTTTTATAGGAAAACAACAACGAAAATAATGAAAATAGACCTCCTTTCCTCATGATATGTCACCAAAGTGTGAGATGGGCCAACCCCTTTAATAAATCAGCCTAATTGTTAAAGAGTTTGAGGGGCTGTCTGGCCTACGAGCAGACAACCCTTATGGTCCTAATATGTCTCATATAAAAATAAAAACACACTCACCTGACCACTGTCCCACCGTGCTCCATTCCTGGGCGCTTCTGATCCCCACAGGACCAGAAAGTGGTTTGTTCCTGTGACCTTTATGGCCAATCAGAGGTCATAGCTGCTTGAACGATACATCATAACAGTAACATGATTGGCTCTAGCGGTCACAGGACCAAGCCACTTCCTGATGCTGCGGGCCAGGAATGAGGCAGCGGTACAGGAACGGTGGGACTCCAGAAGTGTGTTTTTTTTTTTTTTAATTGGGCAAACATTAGGATCATAGGGGCTGTCTGCTCCTAGACCGGACAACCCCTTTAAAGACAGGCACAAACCTAGAAGGAAAAGAACTATCATGGAAAATATTTTTGGTTTCAACTCCATGTCCCTGCGTAATTGGCAATCTGTATTCTGGGACATGCTTTGCGCTTACATTCATCTCAGAGTTCAGTACTAATCAGCTGATTTCTCTGCCCAGAGCTGTGAAAACGTATGAGGGCGATCATCTTTACTGTCATATTTCTTTCTTTTTACTCATATCACTTAATTATTATCAGTTGAAGACTATTAAATAGCAGGCTTCATGACAGCCATAGACTCTTTAGCAGATCCCTGCATCCCGAAAGAGCTTCTTGATTTAGGCAGAAGGCAAGACCTTACAGGCATTTTCTGAATGGCTTACTTTAAAATGACAAGTCTTCAATTGATATCTGCTTTGACCTTTGGGGTGCAACAGCGTTTCTAAGTATTTTTAACAACTACCCCTGGAAACTAACAAAAAATGTCAACACATGAGATATCTGTCCCCGATCTATTGCAGTAAGTGGTCAAAATCTCTCATTATAGGCATTAGCAATCGCTCGGCTAGGACTACACGGTTACCACATGTCACCTACTATTTGCATGACTTAAGGCCCCTTAACACTGATAGATTTAACAGACAATTTGTTAGTGAAGGAGACCTCTGCTATTACATGCAGCAATCTCCTCCACAGTATGGGGAGAAGTGATCGGTAATGCCATCCCTCGTCCCCATACAGAATCATTGTTTGCACTCAGAGCATGTTTCGGCAGCATAATTTTGGTAACCGCACAGACAATCGTATTACTTGATGATCGAGCGTGTTGCTCCTTCATCGGTAATCGGCGGCACCTTTACACCGCCAGATAATCGATAACAAGTGTTCTTACCAACACTTGTTGGCGATTATCTGACTTTTGGTGACACCCATTGTTAATGGTCCTGGCACAGCTCCTGAATGGATGCCATTCCTGCAGCATACTTGTAAATGAACCAGCCTAGTATGGAAAGAGGTTAAAGGTCATCACATTTTGTATATGCAGCAAATGGCTTGCACATTGCAGTGTTTTTAAAACCTGTTTTTATTAAAACTGTCCATAAATACTTTTTCCAGAAATAAAACTTGACCACCTTGCTGTGAATCACATTCCCTTAGCTTTCTGACATCTGCATCAACAACATTTGAAACCATGCACCTCTATATTACATTCTGTGTTTCTTCCTCTCACCTGACATGTGCAGTGAACTGCTGGTGGAGGCACAGTGGCCCAGATTTACTGATCCTAAAGATGGGGTAAGCTTAGACCGGCTGTCTAGACCTGCACCAGATTTATCACAGGGGCTCAGGCTGGAGGATAAACACTTTTCTCTGACTCTGTACCATCTATTGGTTGGCGTACTTTGAGACCGATTTTTACGACATCTTAGGTGTGCTCCTTACCTGCAAAGCTATGACTCCTTCCACTAATCTCTACTCCCCTGCTGTCAGAAAAAGTGTAGAAATTCTAGATGCGCCAATTAGCACCACTTTTTAGACAAAATCGTTGTCGTTAGTAAATCTAGGCCAGTGTGTAGTACGGAGGCACGAGATGTCACACATGGCAGGTGCTGATGTGACTAGGCTATTGAGATGTCAATCAAAGTCAGGTGGGCGGTCTTGCGGCGCTGACTCTGTGATTTGGAGAATCCAGACGTAGGCCTCATGCACACGACCATATGAAAAAACGGATCCGCAGAAAATACGGATGATGTCTGTGTGCATTCCATATTTTGCAGAACAGAACAGCTGGCCCCTAATAGAACAGTCCTATCCTTGTCCGTAATGCAGACAATAACAGGACATGTTCTATTTTTTTTTTTTGCGAAACGGAAATACGGACATAAGGAAACAGAATGCACACGGAGTACCTTCTGGTTTTTTTACGGACCCATTGAAATGAATGGTTCCGCATACGGTCCGCCAAAAAAAAAACGGAACGGACACGGAAAGAAAATACATTCGTGTGCATGAGCCCATACAGTGACTTCAGGTCCCAAACTGAGCTCAGATCAGGCCCAGTTTTATTTCTGGGAAACAGCTTTATAGACCATTTTAATAAAAAATAGGTTTACAAACACTGTAATGTGGGCACCAGCAACATGCCATTTGCTGCATATGCAAACATGTGATGACAGGTTCTTTTTAAAGGGAACCTGTCATCTCCAAAACACCCCATGAACTAGAGTAAGCGGTGTATAGTGTAAGTGATGCTGAATCCGAATATGTAAGTTTTATCTTCATACTCACTTCTATTCTGACTCTGTGCTCTGACAAACCAGCAGTAAAATGCACTCCGAGGACTCCAGTGCTCACTCACATAATGGAGAGGACTCAAAGAAGAATCCTCTCAATGTATTTTACTGCTGGTTTGTGGGAGCACAGCGTCAGAATGGAAGTGAGTATGAAGATAAAACGTACATATTCGGATTCAGCATCATTTACACTATACATCTCTTACTCTAGTTCAGGGGGTGTTTCGGAGATGACAGGTTCCCTTTAAGAGAAGAACTGCTTCTTCTGGGTGTCTTGTGCATTTTCTATAGTTAGTGTTTCTTTAAAATGGCAAGAAAATTGTATATGTTAGCCCAAGGAGTAGGCTTTATTTATTTGACTATATTTAATAGTTTTAGGCTTTTTTTCATGTTACGTGTCGTCATTGAGTAGGCAATCAATAAAAAAATAATACAAAGCATCAATCATAAAATGATTGGAAAGCGACAACTTGTCTGCTCAGTAGGACTTCTCTATGATAAATTTCATAGATGTGACGATATCTCCTCTGCTCGTTCATAAAAGCATCTGATCTCCAGATGAAATCTCATGCTAGAAATGACAGGCGCTGTAACTGAGACATCATACCTGGAGAGAAGAGGAATGGCAGGTCCATCAGATACAGATGTTAAGAGCTGCTGTCCTCCAGGCTGGAAGCTCCTTCCCTTCCTTGTGTTCTGCAAGGACTCAGGGGGATTCTAGGATGGCATCGCTCAGTCAGAGGAGCCAGTAGCAGATGGTGAACATTTATACTTTTACACCCTGAACAACCTGGCACCATAGGAACGGCAGGCCCATAGCATTAGTGCTGCTTGTTTGTGGTCGTTTACAGTAATGACTTGATAATGGACACTAATGTTATAAAGGGCATCTAAAACAGAAAATAAATCTGTTCAAGTGAATACTTTGCTTCACACGCTGAATATTATTTATTCTTATCAGGAGATAGAGGTTTTCTGCAATAGCTTAAAGGGACAGCATCACTTGTTTTATCTAAAACATTCATCAGTCATTTAATTGAATTAAGCATTTTATTTTCAGAGGTTGGCGTTTCACTTATTGGGCATAGATCTACGTTAAACTCCTGTCCGTCAGGACTAATTGCCATGTTCAGTGACTTGTTTTATGTTAACATTTTCCTAGGATAAATTATTCAGAACCTTTTCAACATTTTACTGAGGCCACGAAGTGTTGTTACTCAGGGAAAAACCACCTAGAAATATCATCTGATGTAGTATACATAATATATTATACACAACACAGATAAAGATGGTTATATTAGCAGTGGAGTGCCCCAGCCTGAAGAATGGTTAGTGAAGTATCAGTCAAATAGTTCTTAGATCAGTACTCCTAAAATTGATGAAGGAAGAGTCTCGTCATTGCGGAGGTTTATTGTATGCTAAATATGGCTATAAATGCAACTTTTTACACAAAACACCACCACATAAGCTGGCTTAATTGTCTGCAACAATTTGAGCCATTTCTGCCCATAAGAGGATGATAAATGAGGTGTAATATGCACCAATTTGATAGCCCCACCCACTTTGACATTTATAACTTATTTCTGGCGTGATGCATTCTTTATGGTGAAAAGTCTGGAGAAAACAGTTGATATATTTGGTGCAAATTTAAACGCCGTGTTTGTTTTCAGTGACGTCCCAAACTCCCTTTCAGGGCATCCTTTTTGGGGTGTGGTATGCTTTTGATAACAGTAAATTTTCACTTTCATCATGAATCTTATACATTTATGTGCTGTAATATCCAGTTTTACCGTTTATTAACAGAGATTGACTTTATGATAATTTGTTTTTATAATATTTGCAGGTAAAACCCAGACTGCAGTTCTTAGTGAAGGTCACACTAAGGGAAGGGAATAAAACTGACACCATGAATTTTCAGCGTAGCTTTTCCACTGTCTTGGGATAGTAAATTGCAGATGCCTTGATCATTTATATTTGATAGAAATCCTCTATTTAATTTAAATGAATCATATCTGCTTTTTTTAATCTGCTAGATTAGTGATAAATCCATTCCTGCAACTAATAACTGTATAATTCACCCTAGACACAAAGCAGAGGCTGATTAGTAGCTTTCAGAGCTTTGAGCAATGCTTAGGGAGAGCACTCAGATATTAAAATGATAATTTTATCTTAAAAACAAATCAAAGAGTGACAAATAAATGTGTCCTTGTATTCCGATGTCTGCAGAATTTCAGCTGTTTGTGTTACAATTTGTGGCAGTTTTAACCAATATAGAGAAGACGCAAAGCAATAAACATAGTATAAAACCTGACCTGCATTCACAGATAGCATGCCACATTTATCTGAATAGGGAACATCCTGACACACTGATGACTACATGTTGCCTTGCCTCTATTATGCCTGCATTGGGTAAGTCTGAGTTTTAGAGGGATTCTGTTATCTTTTTACTAATATAGCTAACAGTAGTGGCCATCACAACGTTGGATAAGCATAGTTAAAGGGCATCTGTCAGCAGATTTGTACCTATGACACTGGCTGACCTGTTATATGTGCATCTGTGTTGGTCCCATGTTCATATGTGTCTGCATTGATGAGAAAATATATGTTTTGATATATACAAATGAGCTGCCATTACAAACAGAGGCTCTGCTCTCTCTGCAAGTGCCGTGCCCTCTGCACTTTGATTGACAGGCCCAGGTGTGATGACATTTTCACTGCCTGGCCCTGTAAATCAGAGTGCAGTAGACACTGCGGTTGCAGAGAGAGCAGAGCCTCTCGGTGTAATGGCAACTCCCCTGTTGCTCCTAGAGGCTCATTTCCATATATTAAAACTTCATTTTTCTCAGCAATGTGGTCTGTGCCAGATTCTGCAGGATCAATGGGACAAATAAAGGACGATACTTTTACTACTAGAATTCAGCTCCATGCGTTCAGCACTGGATGGAAGCACCTCATTGCCTATTGCGTGAAGTGCCAGGGTTGATTTTCTAGTTACCAGGGCAATCCAGAGCTTATCTAGCCCCGCTTTTAGGTTGTGCATTTTTGTCACTGGATATTTCTCATGCAGCTGATATATAATCAAAGACTTGAGGCCGAATTTACTGTACTACAAAGTGAAAGGGAAGGAAACTTCAGTCTCAAACCATATTTTTTTTTTCTCTGTCTCTTACTGCCTTGTTAGTAATATTGCTAAAAACTGTACATTTAAAAGTTTTTTCCAGGCTTTAAATATGGATGACCTAGGGGCCTTCAAACAGCTGATCATCACGGTGTCGGAAGTCGAACCCCTATCGATCAGATGTTGATCCGAGGAATAAGTCATTAGTAATAAATTCCTATAAAACCTCTTTAAATGAGGATCCAGGGAGAAAATGTAAGCTTTGCAGCACAATGATCACACCATAAATACCAATAGAAGTCTCACTAACCTGATGTGTTAGTGGAACATCTGAATATATAGCTAAAATTGGAAGAGCACAGTAAGGCTAAGGCTAGTTCCACACCTGCAGTAAAGCTATCCAGCAGGCTGCTCTGGCAGAGCAACAGCCTGCAATTCAGCATAGCCGGATGGGGCCATGCACCGCTGGAGCCTTTTGAATATAAGTGAATCCGCTTCAGATCTGGCCAGTTTTCGGCATGAGCGCCAGGTTTGGCCAGGCAAAAAATGGTGCGTGAGACCAGTTTTTGTCCAGCCGAAACCCGACACTTATGCCGGAAACTGGCCAGATCTCTGCCAGATTCCATTATAGTCAGAAGGGGCTGGCAGTAAACGAAAATATCCGGCTAGGACAGATAGCTTTACTGCAGGTGTGAACTGCGGTAGCTGTTAAACATTTTATAACTTATTAAAACCGTGTCTCTTCTAGACCTATAAATATCAATAGTGAAATTTGTCGCTAACCCCCTGGCTCCATTTTTGTATGCCAAGCAATCTCATTATGTGTATCCGATTTGAGCTGTAGCCGTTTTGTAGTATTTGTTTCTGTTTTTCAGGAACCTGTGTAAATTGATTTGCAGTCAGTCTGCCAACAGCTCATAAAGCACAAACGAACACGCAGAATCTCTTGGCAAAAGGGAGCTGTTGTTTAGGCCATTTAAATGCTTGTAATGAATTCTGCCACTCATTCCCCGCAATGCTAACCGGGTTACTACTCTCTCATAAAACGCCTTGCAATAAAATAGTCACAGCACTGAGGATTTTCTTCTTTTTGATATATTTATATATATATTTTTTTTACTGGAAATGATTTGTGTTAGGTGTGCTAGTTCAAGATTTATTAGTGATACACAAGTCTCATAAACCTCAACTGAGTCAGCAAAGAGTGGACTTATAGCCCACAGTGTATCAGATCCTGCCATAATTCATGTACATACTGTCTGTACAATTTTGCAATACCTGTTGTACTGTATTGAGTATTGTAGATTTATAAGGGTATTGAAGTCACAGTTTTTCCATTGCTGTATTAAGAATGAGTCTTTAAAGGCAGGCGATGTTTGCAATCAGTACTTATACTATTAATAGTTTTAGAGGTGTAAGGTAACAACATGTCTGGTTTGGACAACCCGTTTCATCTTTCTGGTCCTCCAAGGCCAACTGAACATGGGGGTACTTCAGAGCAAAAAAATTCCTCACTCTGATATTAAAATGAGACTTTCGCCAATATATTCTTATATCAAGAACATACCAGAGCCAGCGCACCCATCATATATATTGTCAATTGAATTTACCATTGTAGTGCACCATTGCCAGAATTTGTTTGTTTTATATAGCCAATCACATCCGCACAATTTGTTACCTTGTGTAGGATGTCTTTGTGGTACATGTGGTCCGCTGCAGGCATCCTCCATTGTATGCATGTTTGCTGGGGATTGCTGTTAGCAACGGATCACATGTGCAGGAATTGCTCCCCCGGTTAGAAATGTGCGACGGCATATGGGGTTTTAAGCATTTTCTGCCATTTTAAGACCACTTTATTCGGGGGTTCTTCAGAGCGCCAACAAGAAGCTATTATTACATAGGGAACTGTTATGTAATTACTTAGTTTCCACACTGTACCACAACTGGTTAAAGGGGTTGTCCAGTGTCAGGAGGAAACTAGACATCATTCGGGAACCACCTGAAATACAGAACCAGATTCTACCACTGCGATTCTCCGGTCTGGGCTCTGTTTAGCTGGCTGCATCTGTGACATTCCTCCTGAAACCGGACACAGATTTCCCATGGCGGTAATACAGGTGCATCTTAGTGTCCATATGCAGCCACTATACCCACACCTTCTGTGGTTCTGCTGAATCACATAGGAATCTTATGGTGATCTAAGTCCAATTCAGAGGAACCTCCAACAGTCCAGCTGTTGTGGCTGTAATATTGATGAAATGCGCCTGTACGTCAGTCATCTGAAAGAGACCTTACATGGTGGTCATGGCGTTCTTTAATGCCAGTGATCACCAGTAGAAATACTATATAGAGTTGGAGACTGCCATTGCCATTTACCGTCTAAAGCCACAGTGCACAATAATATAATAGCTGTGTAGACAATGAAATATTTAACACAAATATAATTATAATAATGCCTGACTAGATGTAATGCATTACTTGCACACACTATACTCGTATTATGTATGTAATTATCGATATTGGTATTATTTTCTCCATCCGCTAAGTATTGCCAGTGCACATTCTATCTGTTATCTACTTGACAGTATTACTTTATGATGCATGAAAACAGAGGCCATTAGCTTGCTGAAGCTTAAACAGAATACTCTATTGGGAAGAATATTGCAACCTTTTTTTTTTCCTTTTTAAGTACCTTGCTTTTAGAGAGCAAGTAGCAAGACGCTGGATTCAAAGCTTCTCTGTTCTCAGTGGTCCATTCCCAACCATACTTAGGATAAAAATCATTGGGCCTGTTATAAAGGTCTGGTTTTTATACGCTTGTCCATGGCTCTTATACAGATTAAGGGCTCTTGCACATGGCCGTAGTTTTTGTCCACATCCGATCCACGTTTTTGTTTTTTTTTGTGGAACAAATGTGGACCCATTCATCTCAATGAGGCCACAAAAGATGTGGACCGCACACCTGTACGTCCATTCCATAGCCCTGCAAAAAATAGAACATGTTCTATTCTTGTCCATTGTGTGGACAAGGATAGGACATTTCTTCAAGAGTAAAAAAAAAATGGCGCCATGCACTTGGCCACTATTCAATGTTTTGCGGTCAGCAAGTCGCCGTGTGCATGAGCTGTAAAGCGGTTGTAGGAATCTTCTGTAAAGTGAAGCAGTGATGATGCTCATCTTTTAAAATGCTCACACATGTTCCTAGTCATCTTTCAGCTCTTGGTAATGGGAAAAATGTCTGTCAATGACTCAGTAGGACCGCCCACATGACTCCTAGACCCAGAAAGGACGTAGATTCAAATTAATAAATTACACATTTTGCTGAATCTTTTCTTTCACAACTATTGATCTGCTCAGCTCTATAGCATGCTGCATTTCCATGGTGACAGGTTCATATGTCATGACAAAAAGAGTTTGTAATATATGTGTTACTAGATATCTTTACTCTGAACTTTCAGTATCAGGCTTCTCTGGATACAGTTCACTAAGGGCCTGATGTATGAAAACTGTCTAGGTCTAAGACTTTCTTTGTTGCCCATAGCAACCAATCAGAGCTCCCCTTTCATTTCTCCAGAGCACTATATGAAATCATAGGGGATCTCTAATTGGTTTCTATGGGCAACAAAGAAACTTCTACACCTAGACAGTTTTCATACATAAGGCCCTATGTGTTTTGCATCAGCAGCATATAGAAGCCATCAGATCAGCTAACCTCTCCAAACATGAGTTTAGAAGAAAAGCAAACTAAAACATAAAGCATACAGAGAGAACATGCACTGGACAAGTGATTTGTGCACAGTTTATTGAAAGTTTAGATTTACTAAGAAGTACTTGCCTTAAAGGGGTTTTCTCAGCACATTGATTTACTCAGGCCGTGGCGGGGGGAGGTCTCCAGCAGTTATTAGCATATATTAACTTACTCTGACAGAGCAGGAGGTTGTGATCTCTAAGGCTACTTTCACACCTGCGGCGCAGCGGCAGGCTGTTCTGTTGTATCTTCGTTCCGGCCGCCTCTCAGCAGGGGTTGCCATGCTGTGGCCGGATCTGCGGCCCGCCCCCATTACAGTGAATGGGGCCGGAGCGCAGTTCCTGCCCCACACGTGCACCTGTGGCAGCACAGATCCGGCGGGCTGTTCACCCACCAGAACATCCTGCCGGAGCCCCGGTCCACTGGTGTGAAAGGGGCCTAACACAATTAAAAGTAAAGCCGTCCTTCTCAGTCCTCAACCCATTTTGCTTACTGAGGTCACTCCTGCTCTCAGCCAATCACATAACAGTCTTTCTGGTCTGCAGGTTACCATAGAAACCTGTGTACAGTGAGAGACCTGCTGAATTGTCTATAGTTCATGACTAAAGTAAAATCTACTGACCACTGTATTTAGAAAATGTCTTCTTTTAACTGTCCCTTTATGATGAAAGCTAATCTTTGTAACTAGTGAGAAAACCCCTTTAATCCTGTTTTCTCTAGTAGATCTGAGATGAGTGCAGCCATTCATGTGTTCCTTCCCAGTGCCTTTTTCCTATGTAGTGGAGGAGCTTCACTTCTGAGCATCTACATAAAGAGCAGCACACAGTCATCTCAACTAAAAGCCTAGATCCTTAGATCAGGAATAGAACAGACATTTATAGGACATTTCATCATGTTCCCAAATTCTTAGGAAAATATATTCAGCACATACGGCACTGAACTAAATGTACCAATTTATTATATATTTTAGGAGTCGGTCCATTTCATACCGACTCCACCAAAATGGTCACAGACTCCACGACTCCGACTCCACAGCCCTGATTGTGGCCACATATGAACATGGGCCCAACACAGATGCCTTCAGCTGCCAAGTGCACATGCAACAGGTCAGCCAGTTTCATAGGTACAGATCTGCTGACAGATGCCCTTCAAACTCTGTGCAAATCAGAAATACAATAAAATAAAGGCAAGAAGTAAAATATGTGGCATGACTTTAAAAAATTAAAATGCAATGATTTTTTGTAAAACAAAATTACATGAGATATTAATATATAGGCCATTAATATGTGATTAAAAAAAAGTTTTAATGGAAGTGTTTGTTTAATTCAACAACCATGTTTTCATAATTTCATGCCCATTAATTACTATTTTTTAATAATTCATCTGATGACTAAGGTTAAGACCAGACGTGGCAGCCATTAGGCTGCTGAGATAAGGCCGCAGCTAAGCAGCCATGAAGTTAGTCATTCAATTGCTGATGTTAATTGGCACTTGTCTCTGTAGTTTTACCTGCGTGGTTTTGGTCCACATAGTTATCTCATATCGATTGGGCACCAGCTACCATGTCTGGTCCTACACTAAAAATGATTTTTGTTGTTGCTTTTCATGAGGTGATCGTAATGCCCTTTCTCCCTTAGCTACAAGTCTGTGTGCAGAGATAAACCAGCCCATGCAGTTACAGCATGTGTGTTGCTTAGATAATCCTTTTGCTAAATTGTATCTGTGTATTATATTTTTAATATAACTGTCATTTAATGTAAATGTTTTAGAGTTACCTTTATGAGAAATTTCATAAACTCACTAAAAGGCATGTGTCCATCAAGTTCAACCAAGGGGTGGGAGGGGATGTGGATAAAGGGAAGGGCTGGCAACCAGATCCGATCAACGTTCAGATCAAGACTTCTACATTTCTACCTAAGAGTTATTGCTTTTCTGTCCTAAGTGATAATTTATGCCTTTTTTGGAACTCTCATATGTTCTTGCTGTGATCAGCTCCTCAGGTTGACTACCCCATTGTCACCTCTGGAGATTGAACTTTTTTCTCCAAACAGGGATGTATTAGTTAGGTTTCCGTTTTACAGAACCAGAACTCCATCCTGTTCTGTAATGTATCTCACAGAGAGGTCCCATTTTATTCTAATCAATGTTTGTATTTACAGTGATGAGTTTTTAGTCTGGAAGTAAAAGCAAATTTATTTTGAAGGCTGCAGAAGCCTATAAGGAACCCAGGCAACAGCCCAGTGCCCCTGTACCTGCTGTCACATTTCCACAGTCAAATACAACATTGCATTCCATTTTCCAGATGTGTCTTAGCAAAGAGGTCAGCCATGTCTGGAAGATATAATCCATGAACAAACATAGTTATAGCCTGAGAAGACCTTTGTATTATAAGGTACCTCAGCGAGGCTGCTATCTGCTCTCTCCAGTGCAGTAATCATTATAGATTTTCTTTCTCTTGTTAATGTATGCATCCTGGGTGTTCCACCTCTTAATCACATTGCTGCAAGTGGTTAACAGTTAAAATATCTGTTGTGGATGTTACAGTCTCATCAGAGTATGATTAATTGAAAATGCTCAAAGAGAAAGTGCTGTCTTTGTTTCTTCTACGTCAGTGGTTTACAATGATGTACAGGGTGGGCCATTTATATGGATACACCTAAATAAAATGGGAATGGTTGGTGATATTAACTTCCTGTTTGTGGCACATTAGTATATGGGAGGGGGGAAACTTTTCAAGATGGGTGGTGACCAGGGTCATTTTGAAGTCGGCCATTTTGGATCCAACTTTATTTTTTTCAATGGGAAGAGGGTCATGTGACACATCAAACTTATTGAGAATTTCACAAGAAAAACAATGGTGTGCTTGGTTTTAACGTAACTTTATTCTTTCATGAGTTATTTACAAGTTTCTGACCACTTATAAAATGTGTTGAAAGTGCTGCCCATTGTGTTGGAATGTCAATGCAACCCTCTTCTCCCACTCTTCACACACTGATAGCAACACCACAGAAGAAATGCTAGCACAGTCTTCCAGTATCCGTAGTTTCAGGTGCTGCACATCTCGTATCTTCACAGCATAGACAATTGTATTCAGATGACCCCAAAGATAAAAGTCTAAGGGGGTCAGATCGGGAGACCTTGGGGGCCATTCAACTGCTACATGATGATGTGTTTCCCTCTTTATGCACTGAAGCTGGCACGTTCCCTGAGTTTTTCCAGCAAGATGAACAGTTTCCTGGAAAGTGGATTGGTCGTCGTGGGCCAGTTGAATGGTCTCCAAAGTCTCCCTGCTGCTACTGTTTGACCGCTTCTCCAATTCCCCCTTTTCTCCAGTTCCTGGGCTTGACACGGCGGAAATGTCTCGTACTGCCAGCTCAGCCAATGAACGGTGACCTGTCTCAGCCAGTAATTGGCTGAGCAACCAGTCCAAGCTGTGCGAGAACAGGAGTAAAAAGAAATGGGGCCAGAATAGTGGCAGGGGATCAGTAAGGTGAGCACTCAATTTGTTATTTTAGCCTTACAGCTTCCAAAAGCATTTTTATTCTAAATTATATGACCAGAATTACACTTGGTTATGCCCATTCCAGTCCCTGAATATTAATTAAATGAGTTGTCTTGTTGTGCCAGACAAATGTTCATGAAATGTAAAAAAACAAAACAAACAAACAACAATATAAAGTAGTATATACTGTGTAAGGGATCTACTATATATAAATGCCTCTAATGCCACCAGATGTAAGGCAGCTTTCCTATAAGTCAATGTTCCACCCTATAAATAGGCTGAGACATGACTCAGATATATAATAAGCCAGCACCTTATCTGCAGACAATTGTTTCGGGTGGAGTGCCCCTTGTCAGTGTGGAGCAGAGAGCACTGGCTTAACTAGGTGAGAGGCCAAGTCATGATTTGGGGGGTAGCATCTCTCCTTGGGGAGAGAGCGCCAAAGTCGGCGTGAGGAGACTTATAGGCCTTACATGCTCCTCTGGAATTCTGGGAAGAAAGGGAATGGAAACAAGCTCTGCCTCTATTGCCACCATATGTAAGGCAGCTCTCCCAGATTTTTTGTCACTGTACATCACAAAAAGTGTAATACCAAGCGATCAAAAAGTCATATGTACCCCAAAATAATACTAGTCAAACAGTCACCTCATACCGCAAAAAATGAGCCCCTACATAGGGTAATCACCTGAAAAATAAAAATATATAGCTTTCAGAAAATAGAGACAAAAAATAATTGTTTTTCTTTCAAAAATGCTTTTATTGTGTAAAACCAAAATAAATATAAAAAATAGACAAATTAGGTAATAACCTGCTCTATAAAAATGATCTAGCCCCAAGGTGAATGCTGTAATAAATAAACAAATAATCTTTTGGTCACCTTGTACAAAAATGTATAATATTTACTGATCAAGAAATCATATGTACAAAAAAAAACCCGTTGGTATAGGTACTGAATTACGTTGATGGAGGTTATGTACACCTCTGCATTGGAGGCTATTTTTTTTTTTTTCATCAAAATGGCAGACACCTCAGTGGAAACCAATGGCCTCCATTATAAATCAATGTGATCTGTTGGGTGAAACTGGTGGAAACCATGATGCACATGTGAACAGAACCTACCATATTTTTCGCTTTATAAGACGCACCCCAGATTTTAGAGTAGGAAAATAAGAAAAATATATTTTTCATCACACCTCATATCAGATCCCCCATAAATTTCAGGACGTCATATCAGCCCTCCATGTCAGACCCCCATCAGACCTCAGATCAGCCCCCATATCAGCCCACTGTGCGCCCATCAGACCTCAGATCAGCCCCCATATCAGCCCACTCTACCCAAATCAGACCTCAGATCAGCAGAATGTGCCCCCATCAGACCTCAGATCAGCAGAATGTGCCCCCATCAGACCTCAGATCAGCAGAATGTGCCCCCATCAGACTTCAGATCGGCTTAATGTGCCATCAGACCTCAGATCAGCGTATTGTGCCCCCATCAGACCTCAGATCAGCGTATTGTGCCCCCCATCAGACCTCAAATCAGCAGAATGTGCCCCCATAAGACCTCAGATCAGCAGAATGTGCCCCCATCAGACCTCAGATCAGCTTATTGTGCCCCCATCAGACCTCAGATCAGCAAAATGTGCCCCCATCAGACCTCAGATCAGCAGTATGTGCCCCCATCAGACCTCAGATCAGCCCAGCCAGCCTCATAAGGTTAAAATAAAAGCCTCTTACCTGTCCTGCGCCGCGGCTCAGCTCCGGGTCCGGCGCTTCTCTGTCCTCTCCGGCCGGCGCTGCACTGTCACCTGACTGCGTGCAGCGTCAGGTCATAGTGCGTGCACTACGTCCTGACGCTGTACGCGGTCAGAACAGTGCAGCGCCGGCCCGGGAAGACAGAAGAGCGCCGGACCCGGAGCGGAGCCGCGGCAGGACAGATAAGAGAGGTTTTTATTTTATTGTTATGGGGCTGGGTGGGCTGATCTGAGGTCTGATGGGGGTCCCGGCACCTTATACATACAAGTGAGCGCTTTCATAATGGAAGCGCTCACTTGTATTCGCTTTATAAGACGCACCACAATTTTCCCCCTAGTTTTGGGGGAAAAAATACGGTAAGTGACTTATAATTTAGAAAATTTAGAATTCAGCTATATTCCATATTTATATAAACTGAGAAGTGCAATATTCTCCCTACACTTTCAAAGTAACATGAGGTTCTTAGCACACAATGTAATGGAATTGTGCGAGCCCATCTGCCCCGTCAAGGCGACCTCAATCAGATGGGTCCCTACCCTAAGACTTTTTTGTTTAACTAGACACCAAGAGATATTGCACACATGATTCTTATAACAGAACTGCATTAATGCAATGCAGAGTCTGTTGGTTCTGATGTCAAAAGTTGCCCATAGCAGTTGCACTTAACATTTCCTGATATAAAAGTGTTAGTGTAGGGACCCATCTGAAGAAAGATGCCATAAGGTTTGGCAGATGGGATCACATGACTGTACTTAATTGTGTGATAAAAGACAGGAGACATACACTATTTAGATTATACGTATCCTATATGTACACTATACACACCATATTCAAATACTTTATAGACTACACTTACCTTATTCCACACACTATATAGACTATACTTACCCTATATATACACTATATAGAATGTACTTACCGTACACTATATAGACTACACTTACCATAAACAACCACTACATAGACTACACTTAACCTGTGCAAACATTATATAGACTACACTTACCTTATACCAACACTTTATAGACTACACTTACCTTATACACACGGTATATAGACTATACTTACCGTAAACAACCACTATATAGACTAGACTTACCTTATCCACACACTATATAGACTATACTTACCCTATATATACACTATATAGAATGTACTTACCGTACACTATATAGACTACACTTACCATAAACAACCACTACATAAACTACACTTAACCTGTACAAACATTATATAGACTACACTTACCTTATACCAACACTTTATAGACTACACTTACCTTATACACACGGTATATAGACTATACTTACCATAAACAACCACCATATAGACTAGACTTACCGTATACCAACACTTTATAGACTACACTTACCTTATCCACACACTATATAGAATATACTTACTATATATACTATATAGACTATAGACTACACTTACCTTAACAACCACTACATAATAGACTTACTTACCGTAAACAACCACTATATAGACTAGACTTACCTTATCCACACACTATATAGATATTACTTACCCTATAATATACACTATATAGAATTACTTACGTACACTATATAGACTACACTACCATAAACAACCACTACTAAACTACATAACTACACATTATATAGACTACACTTACCTTATACCAACACTTTATAGACTACACTTACCTTATACACACGGTATATAGACTATACTTACCATAAACAACCACTATATAGACTAGACTTACCGTATACCAACACTTTATAGACTACACTTACCTTATCCACACACTATATAGAATATACTTACCCTATATATACCCTATATAGACTATAGACTACACTTACCCTTAACAACCACTACATAGACTACACTTACCCTGTACGAACACTATATAGAGTACAGTTACCCTATACACATTTTATCGATTAGTTATCCTATACAATCACTATATACAGTTACTTACCCTATTCACACACTATATAGAATATACTTACCATATAAGAACACTATATAGGCTACACTTACTCTGTGCTTACTATATAGTTAAGATTTAACTTATAAACACACTATATAGACTACACTTACCCTATATATCCGTTCACTATATATAGACTACAATTACCCTATACACACTGTAGATTAGTTATCCTATACAATTACTATATACAGTAACTTACCTTTTCACAAACTGTATAGAATATACTTACCATATGGAAATACTATATAAACTAGTTGGCATATACAACCACTATATACACTACACTATACACACTATATAGACTACAGTTACCCTTTACAATCATTATATACAGTAACTTACCCTATTCACAGACTATATAATATAGGTACCATATAGAAACAGTATATAGGCTACACTTACTCAATACATACACTATATAGATTACAATTAACCTGTAAGCACACTATATAGACTACACTTATTGTATATATCAACACTTTATAGACTACACTTACTTTATTCAAACGCTATATAGACTATATATACACCATACAGACTACACTTACCCTAAACAACCACTATAGAGACTACACTTAATCTGTACAAACACTAAAGTGTATATAGGCCACAGATACCCTATACACAATGTAGATTACGGTAAGGCCACTTTCACACTAGCGTTTAGCTATTCCGGTATTGAGCTCCGTCATAGGGGCTCAATACCGGAATAAAACGCTTCAGTTTTGTCCCCATTCATTGTCAATGGGGACAAAACTGAACTGAAGAGAACGGAATGATCCTAAATGCATTCCGTTTAGTTCTCTTCAGTATACAGACCGGAGAGCAAACCGCAACATGCTGCGGTTTGCTCTCCGGTCTGAGCATACGCACCAAGGCAGATCCGGAATGACCCCCAATGCAAGTCAATGGGGATGGATCCGTTTGGTGTAACACACTAGTAAACAGATGACTTTCAACGGAGTTCATGACAGATCCGTCACCTGCACACCACACGTGTCAGACAGTGTCACATACACTGCCACATACACAGACACATACACATACACATACACATATAAAGACACAGACAGCCCCAGCAGCTCCGCACAGCACAGGAGGAGGAGGAGGACGGCGGGCACATAGGGTTCCCCACAGCGCCCTCTGCTGCTTCAGTATGCTGCTCTGTACGTCCTTCACCGTCTCAGGGCCTGAGGGCTGCGAGTGCCGAACGCTGCTGGGACAGGTATACCCCCGACCCCCCCGAATTAACCCTTTATAGGCCTCTTGTGCATGCCTCACATCTTGTGAGGTACCCCTCCTCCTCAAGAAGTGTATGGGGCCGGAGTGCAGTTCCGGCCCCAAACTTGCACCTGCCACAGCACAGATCCGGCGGCACCCTTCACCCGCCGGATCCGTGCTGCCGCTAGTGTGAAAGTAGCCTAACATATACAATCACTATATACAGTAACTTACCCTAATCACACACTATATAGAATATACTTATCCTATACAAACACTACATACACTACACTTACATACACACTATATAGTTTACAGTTACCGTTTACATTATATACAGTAACTTGCCCTATTCTCAGACTATATAGGATATACTAACCATATACAAACACTATATAGACTGCACACATCCTACCAAACACTATAAACAGGACACTTAACCTATGCAACCATACAATACTTATCCTATACAAATACTATATAGATTACTCATACCCTATACAAACACTATATACACCACAATTATCCTGTACAAACACTATGTGCACTAGACTTACCCTATACACACAATATATATAGATTACAGTTAGCCTATACACACACTTCACAATATAGACTACACGTAATCTATGCACAAACTGTAAAGTCTACACTTACCCCTACATTTACTATTTAGGCTACACATACCCTGTACAACCACTATATAGACTACACTAACCATAAAAAAGCACTATACAGGCTACACTTAATGTACACGGTGGTAATGCCTTTCTGTTCTACAAACATCCCCCATCCCTTGATTGACCGGGCTAGACATCAAACCTGGTGAGGCAATCCTGCTTCTCATATGTGTGAGAAACTTTGCCTTCACACCGAGAAACAGATGTTGGAGTAGATATGGGGAGTATTATGTACAGGTATCGGGGAAGAAGTCACACGTGTCATAGCATCACATCATATACGCTACCTACAGCCTGGAAAATCTGTACTCTTCCATACATGTCCATGCTGTCTGATATATACTGTAGGTATACTATATATATATATATATATATATATATCTATCAATGTGGATGTATTCCTGTGCACAGATATATACATATAGTATCTCAATATAATAGAAAGGAGTCTAGTCCTGTCAAATCAAGGAGAGGGGGGAGTGTGCAGAGCACAGGGGCGTCACAAAAGTGGTGCTCCAAGCACTTCAGCCGCCCCCTGGGGCTCGAAATTCGTCATTTACATATAAATAAAACCATTATTTCTGCAGCCGTTCAACAGAGAAAATAAAGGCATTGCTTTCTTCGGAATGATCAACCTGACCAGGCGCCTGGCTTAGTTGGGTTGATCATGCTGACACATGCTACTATATAATAGAATATAATAAACTTTACTGAGATATAAATAACTTATCTTACAACCAAAATGACAACAATATAATGCGATGATCGGCATGATGATCCTGCTGCACTGGCTAGACAACCGACTTTTTTTTTTTTTACTAATTCAAACCAAGCAATTCTATTGGTGGATGGCTACTGCTAGTAACATGATAATGCCGAGCAATTCTATTGGTGGATGGCTACTGCTAGTAACATGGTGATGGAGAACAATTCTATTGGTGGATGGCTACTGCTAGTAACATGGTGATGCAGAACAATTCTATTGGTGGATGGTTACTGCTAGTAACATGGTGATGGAGAACAATTCTATTGGTGGATGGCTACTGCTAGAAACATGGTGATGGAGAACAATTCTATTGGTGGATGGCTACTGCTAGTAACATGATGATGGAGAACAATTCTATTGGTGGATGGCTACTGCTAGTAACATGGTGATGGAGAACAATTCTATTGGTGGATGGCTACTGCTAGTAACATGGTGATGGAGAACAATTCTATTGGTGGATGGCTACTGCTAGAAACATGGTGATGGAGAACAATTCTATTGGTGGATGGCTACTGCTAGAAACATGGTGATGCAGAACAATTCTATTGGTGGATGGCTACTGCTAGTAACATGGTGATGCAGAACAATTCTATTGGTGGATGGCTACTGCTAGTAACATGGTGATGCAGAACAATTCTATTGGTGGATGGCTACTGCTAGTAACATGGTGATGGAGAACAATTCTATTGGTGGATGGCTACTGCTAGTAACATGGTGATGGAGAACAATTTTATTGGTGGATGGCTACTGCTAGTAACATGGTGATGGAGAACAATTCTATTGGTGGATGGCTACTGCTAGAAACATGGTGATGGAGAACAATTCTATTGGTGGATGGCTACTGCTAGTAACATGGTGATGGAGAACAATTCTATTGGTGGATGGCTACTGCTAGAAACATGGTGATGCAGAGCAATTCTATTGGTGGATGGCTACTGCTAGTAACATGGTGATGGAGAACAATTCTATTGGTGGATGGCTACTGCTAGAAACATGGTGATGGAGAACAATTCTATTGGTGGATGGCTACTGCTAGAAACATGGTGATGGAGAACAATTCTATTGGTTAGTTGCATCACAAAAATTCTTCATGTAGGCCAGGCCTTATTTAAATTTTCCAGGAAGAGTAACAGAGGGACATCCCAAAATAGAACTCTAAACAAAGATACTGTTGAATTGGTATCTCATTGGTAATATAAAGATTTAGTATGACAAAGCAGAAGATGTAACAGGCCATCTATAAATCCAGTGACATCTCTTTGTCTTTGCTTCTCCATCGGATGAGACCGTCATGATGGATTCTCCTGATGACTGCAGAGTTTGCTGTTGAGACATCTTTAAACCTTCTTTAGTAGCAAAAATAAATTCAGACCTCAGATCCCTAAATAAACTCAGACCTCAAAATTGACCCCTAAGTCCACCATACCACCAAGGTAAAACTCCTGTGATATGAGAGTGGCAGACACGCATACGTCAGGAGAACATGGGAATGAATGCACACAGGCTGCAGCTGGTGGTAAACACAGGAAGATAGCTGATATGATCCCTGTCCTCTCCACCAAGGGGCAGCCATTGGCTCGGTCCCTCACGTTAATCTCTGGATGCTGATATCCAGCTCCACAGTGTCCTATGTTGTTCAGAGACAATCTAACAGACCTCCAGCCCCTCATAGTATATAATGTAACTCCCCAACCAGGGGCATTCATAGGGTCCCATAGCAAGAATCTGAATAGGGCCAATGCCTCAGGAGGTGTGATGTCGCAGATGACACAGTAAGAGGTATTAGTAGACAAATATAGATGGCCGCAGCACTCGCTGTCTTCAAATATGAGTGAGGTTTATTCACCAACTGTGCGACGTTTTGACTGAAACGAGTCTTTTTCAAGCAAGTGTACAACAGCAATACATGACATATATATAGGTAGCCAAAAGGTGTGATTGGGTGGGAAGCCGCCTCTTGGGTCGGCTCCACCCCAACATGACATCATAGTGTGCAAAGTGTTAATCAGCATTATTAGCCCTATAGATAACTTAATGTGCAGAATTAGGCAAAAAACTGAAAGTAGTTACATACCACATTCACATACCACGCATGCGCAATCAAAAGAGGGGAGGGATAATGGCCATCCACTGGCAATAAAGTTTGGCATCCAACATCCATATAATAACACGCGTTCCCACTATATGTTAGTATCTAAATAGGCTAAGCTCCAAGAGAGAAGCCAGAGGAATATTCTAAACGCATCTGAGCATTGCATCCGGTCCCGGCACTAGAATGTACCGTTGGATCGGAAGTGAGCTACCACGCATGCGCGGGCCGTAACCTAATGACCAGGACGCCCAGGAGCGAGCTGGCGTCTAAAATTTATTGGGAAACGGTAGTGGACCGTATTAAGGGAAAAAGGGGAAGGAGACAATATGTGGCATGTTGGAGAATTACAGTTCAGAAGGAGCGACCCATAGTGGTTTTTAATGTATTCAAGTTGTAAAAAACATGGGGTTCTATAACTGGATGGATACAGACCAGGCAAATGTAGTTTAATCAATGCATAGAGGCTGGGTCAGTAGTCAAAAGATGAGTGCTTCTAAAAAACATGGATATCACTCCTGGTCATAGGGGGCTTTAGACAGTCACCACACACTCACTGGTCTGCCTACCCCACTGCATTCCTTCCACCCCATATGCGGGATAAGGCCAGTTGAGGGGATGGCTAGACCTTACACTCAGATTCAGCCTCGGGGTATTTAAAGGGACATGATAAATTGAGGGGTAGGAGCAGGGGCGTAGCTAAAAGCTCATGGGCCCTGGTGCAAAAGTTCAGCTTGGGCCCCCCCTTCCCTCAGTGCTTTGGGGCCAGGGGCAGGGAAGCACATAGCCTTCGTGCTGCCCGAGGCAAAAATTGCCCACATAAAACAGTCCACATGGGCATTGCAATAAGTAAATAAGAATGTCCGATGAACAGGTATAAAAGTTCACAATATTGTAACGTTTACCCGATCTTGGGTGGGAGAAGGTATTTCCCTTGATGAGACTGTTGCAATTGCAACATCCCAGACAAGGGTAGCAGCCCGTCCTAGATATCATTGGTCCACTGTCGTTGGTCACATCTACATGAATCAGTCTGTCGCCTAAATTCCTTGATATTCTAAAGGACATAAGAGGCGGGGCCTGAAATTCCTCTATCCCTGGGAAAGATTGGGATAGAATGTGCCAGTTCTGTCTCAGGACCTGAGTTATGCGTCTGCTGGCCGGTGTATATGTAGATACAAAAGGTATATGTTTCTCCCTAACACGTACTTGTGTAGGTGTAAGTAATTGTGTGCGTCCTTGTTCTTTCACCCATTTTAGATGTCTTTTAACCAGGTTTTTAGGGTGTCTACGCTCAATAAATGTATTGCTCATGAGATTCAGCCTGCTAATGGATAGTTCCTCATCTGACTCAATGCGTCTGACCCTCAGAAATTGGCTGTAGGGGAGAGATTCCACCATGTTTCTGGGATGGGAGCTATCAAAAAGGAGCATATTGTTCCTGTCTGTTGGCTTGGTATATAAATCTGTCTTTAAGATGCTGTCCTGTACATAGACTATGGTATCCAAAAATTGCATGGAATGCTGTGAATGTACTACGGTGAATTTAAAATCTGGATGTATGGAGTTAATATAGTTGTGGAACTCCTGAAGTTGTGAAACCAAGCCTTTCCAGATAAGGAAAATATCATCTATATACCTCATCCACCCCCTAGTAAATTGATAGAGGGTGGATGGGTATATAAATGATTCCTCTACGTGGGTCTTGTATATGTTGGCATATGTCGGGGCTACGTTGGACCCCATCGCGGTGCCCCGACACTGCACATAGAACTTGTCACTGAACAAAAAGTAGTTTTTGGTGAGTAAGATCTCAAGCAGGGATAGTATGAAAGACATTTGCTCGTCAGAAAATGTAGATCTGGTAAGGGCCAGATGTATGGCCTCCAGACCTTTTTCGTGATTGATACTTGTATACAAGCTTGTTACGTCAAAGGATACCAAGGTGTCCCCTGTGACATAGTCAAGTTCTTGTAGTTTAGATAGAAAATGTGTAGTGTCTCTAACGTAGGAGCTAGCCCCCATGGCATATGGTCTCAATAGCTTATGGAGATAGATTGCAGCATGTGAGAAGACCAAGTCTATGCCTGAGACAATGGGACGGCCCGGTGGATTATATAGAACCTTATGTATCTTAGGCAAGATGTATAATAGGGGTGTGACCGGATGTTGTATAATGAGATAGTCATGTAATTTCTTGTCAATGATGTCGATAGCATATGCGTTATCTACCAAGAGTTTTATCTGGCGCATAATGAGAAATTTAGGGCCTCCATCTAGTTGTTGGTACACGTCTGTGTCTTGTAGCTGTCTATTGACCTCTAAAATGTATTTGGACATATCCATTACGACAATTGCTCCCCCTTTGTCTGCCGCTTTTATGGTCAATCTCTGACTCTTCTCTGTTCAGATTGGGAGCATGATGACACTGTGCGTATTCCCGCCTAATGTCCATGATCCCTGATAAAGGTTTCAACCTCCTTATTGTTCAAAGGTCGTTGGAAATCACTCCTGTTCCGTAAACCCACATCCTGAAATTTCAACATTTCATGTGACACAATACATTCAGTGGTATCATCAATCTTTGTATTTTCAGTCTTAGTACAGTCATCAAAAAATATCCTCAATTTAATTCTTCTAAAGAAATTATGCAAGTCAATTTCATTACTAAACCAATCTACATTTGTAGTACGGCAATAAGAAAGACCCTTACTTAACAGTTTCAATTCATCCTGTGTAAGTTCAACAGAAGAGATATTTACCACCAGATTGTTGTCTTCTCTCATTGTTTCGTTGATCTGGTCTGTGTTGTTGTCTGTGGTGTCTTGGTACCCGGTTGAGGTTTCCTTGATCTTGTAATCCTCACGTTGTCCCTTACCGTTGCGTCGATGTTTCCGTCTGCCTCTTTCTGGGGCTTGTTGATGGCCTAAAAAACCTTGGTCTTCACTGTGTTCCCCAGAGGATTCTGTGTCTGTGAAAAACTCACGTTGTCCTCTTTGTCTTGGTGCTCTACGTTGTCTTGGTGGTCTGTCCTCTTTGTTTGATTCATAGGAATCTTCTTGTAAATGTCCCCTTTCTGGTAGTCCTCCTCATCTCTAAACCTCTTCTGCCTTTTGGTCGTCTCAATGTTCGTGCGGTAGCTCACTTCCAATCCGATGGTACATTCTAGTGCCGGGACCGGAGGGCAACGCTCAGATGCATTTAGAATATTCCTCTGGCTTCTCTCTTGGAGCTTAGTCTATTTAGATACTAACATATAGTGGGAACGCTTGTTGTTATTATATGGATGTTGGATGCCAAACTTTATTTCCAGTGGATGGCTATTATCCCTCCCCTCTTTTGATAGCGACTGCGTGGTAGAGAAACTAAAACGCCGGCATGCACGCCAGACCTAGCCACACTTCGGGAGCTTCGATTTATGTGAATGTGGTATGTAACTACTTTCAGTTTTTTGCCTAATTCTGCACATTAAGTTATCTTTAGGGCTAATAATGCTGATTAACACTTTGCACACTATGATGTCATGTTGGGGTGGAGCCGACCCAAGGGGCGGATTCCCACCCAATCACACCTTTTGGCTACCTATATATATGCCATGTATTGCTGTTGTACACTTGCTTGAAAAAGACTCGTTGCAGTCGAAACGTCGCACAGTTGGTGAATAAACCTTGTTCATATTTGAAGACAGCGAGTGCTGCGGTCATCTATATTTGTCTACTGGTTCTTCGGGCCCAAGGGCTGGGGCCTGGCACCGCCACCATTTGATCCGTATCAGAAAGAGTAGTGCTGTCTCTATATATCTTATATAGTAAGAGGTATAATACATGCAGTGTGTACGGATATATAGTTTATATGATATGCGTTCCTCGCATATACATACAATATACAATACGTTGCTTAAAATACTATATACCTGTACACGGTGCATCTATTATACCTTGTACCTCGCATATCATTACACTGTTGAATATGCTATATATATGTGCACACTGCATCTATTATACCTCTCACTTCACATATCAGTACACTACTGAATATACTTTATATCTGTACTCTCTATTATACCGTATAATACAGGCAGTCTGTACAGATGTATAATATATACAGCAGTGTACTGATATGTGAGGTACAAGATAATAGATGCTGTGTGTACACATATATATTATATACAGTAGAATTGAGCGAAGTGAGCTCCGTCTTTGTACAGCATTATAATTTACTGCCTCCGATGAAGGGAAGGTAGTTATTCGCGAAGTCGAATTTCCTCCATTGGCTGTGGAAAGATGGCCACCATTAATGCGAGATTTCATTAGTCTTGTGCATACGCCGCTACTATGTATTTCATAACGAATCCGAACCCAGATTCATTAATGATTGTTGTGCGTGCCACAAATCCAGGTTTGAATTCATTACGAAATATATTTATGCATGCTCCGCTGCTCACAGTCTCGAGTGAAGTCTCCACCTCTCCCAGCTGCCCTTCTAATACGAAGAGTCAGTGCAGTAATTTTGTGGGGGAATTTTGATCAATGTTCAAATATATTACTAGAAGCAAACTAGTGTATACATGTACATACAGTATGATTCACAGCATCCAATAATCCAAGATATGAATATATTAGTGATTCAAACAGACTAAAGAATAGGCTCTTGTGTTCTTTATCTTTTACTCTTTTCCCCCAACTTTGGATACCAACATGAATCGGTAATTTCTGGTCAGATCTATCCTTTCCTCAGAAAAAATGTACTAGAGTGACCTTTCCATAATAGACAAAATGCCACTGAATAATCCCTTCCGGTAAATTGGAAACATTCTGTAGTCCAGAATACTATCACACAGGTGACATGGTCTGCAGTCTTCTTTTTAGAGTTCTTATTTAAGAAACTACTATACTACTACTACTGGCTACTATAGGAGAAACATATATAATGTGTATTGTATCTTACTTTTTTTTTAGTAACACAAGTGGAGATGTAGTTCACTATTATGGATCCAAAGGAGAGCAAGATCCAGTTCAACTAAAACCCGGTGAGTCATTCTCTTTTATTATCAACTATAATATTAGTGATGCAGATAGACAATAATGATTGTGAGTGAAATCATTGATTTTCTACTGAGTTATTCCTTTGTAATAATAAGATAGGTAGCTGTACTGTACTGACTTACTGTATTTGTATAATATCCATTAGACCGTTGAAGGAGTTGTCCAAGATTTAACAAGTTGCTCTCGATCAACTACATGTGTCATAATAAGGAATTCTGTCATTTAAAATAATGTCTGTCTTGGCTCTGTTTAGCCAATTCCCATCTTGGTGACATGACCGTGTCCACTGTCACTGCCTGCTGTGCCACAGAATCTTTCCACAGGGCTGGCGCATGTGCGACTAACGTCCTCCTTCATCAGAGCTCTCAAATGAACAATAGCATAGTGCACTCTGGAGCTCTGATGCTTATTGTGCATGTGCTGGCCTGTGAATCGATTCTGTGGTACAGCAGGCAGTGGCGGTGCATCAGAGGAATGCCCACAAAACACCCATTCAAACTAGGACTACAGAAGCTGTTCTCATAGTCTCGGAGGACTGGAAAATACAGCTCTGTGGATGTGACATCGGTGGAAGTTGGGGGTTGGCAGAGTGTCATGTGAGCAACATGCAAACCGGCTAAGGCCTCTTTCACACTAGCGGCAGCACGGATCCGGCGGGTGAAGGGTGCCTCCGGATCCGTGCTGCCGCAGGTGCACGTGTGGGGCCGGAACCGCGCTCCAGCCCCACACGTGTCCAGTCGCACAAATGTTCACATAGGGGGCAAAGTGGTGCAATGTTCTGCAGAACATAGGACCAGAGACAGGGCACAGAGTATATGAAGCACAGCATGGTACTATAAACAGGGGGCAACAGAGCAGTACGGCACCATACACTGGGCACAGAGACAGTCACATACATACATACACATACATACACTTACATACATACATATATACTTACATAGCAGGAGACAGGAGGCCCAGACAGCAGCAGGAGGAGGACGGTGCAGAACAGGAGGAGGACGGCGTGCACAAGGGTAAGTTTACCCACAACGCCACCTGCTGGAGGGAGGGGAAATTGCATGACGGATCTGTCATGAACTCCATTGAAAGTCAATGGAGGACGGATCCGTTTACCATTGTGTCACAGCAAACGGATCCGTCCCCATTGACTTGCATTGGGGGTCATTCCGGATCCGCCTTGGTGCGGATGCCCAGACCGGAGAGCAAACCGCAGCATGCTTTTAGGAGCATTCCGTTGTCTTCAGTTCAGGTTTGTCCCCATTGACAATGAATGGGGACAAAACTGAAGCGTTTTATTCCGGTATTGAGCCCCTATGACGGAGCTCAATACCGGAATTCAAAAACGCTAATGTGAAAGTAGCCTAAACAGATCGAGTAATATAAGCAACATGAGAAGTGGCTAAACAGAGTCCTGTATGCAGTACTTTTTTTTCGACTAAAAAAAATGTATCTCAGGCGGAAATGGCTCAAACAGGTGACAACTGATGTAACAGGATCCGTTTTTTTTTTTTTACAGGATTCTGTGTTTTTTTTCTCTTCTTCTGACAGATCAAAAGAATGGAAAGCTAAACGGTCATGTGAACTCAGCCTTATCTCTACTTTACTGACAGCTCATAAACATTTATTGAAGTTAAATTGTGATCATACTGATAAGACTTCATCTTAAATGAATGTGTATGAACTGTGAGGAGACCAGAGATAAGGGCTACAGATTGAGCCATTAGAGTAGCTCTTTGATGGATTTCAATGAAAAGCAGAAATAACTGTATGCCATTTAAAATGCTTCTGTATGTTTTCATCTATGCTTTCTTTTCTACCAAAAAGGAGTTAAATGTATATGTAACATATTAAAATATAAAGCATTTTGCATACATCACATATTCACTATTACGTAAAAAAGAAAAAAGTGCAGAAGGAGACAGTATATGTTTTTTACTGAGGACAGAATAGTGTGCTAGAGCATTCTGTTCTGTCCTCCTAAAATGTATATGTGACGTAAAGAAGGTTAATGTAGATAAAATTATACTTGTTTGACCCATTTAAGTCAGCAGAAACCCAGAGGAATGTATTTGAATACTTTTTTTTATATTCAAGTGTATCGCTTGGAAGTTAGCATAAACAGGATGTGAAGGGTGTCTATTAAAAGTAAGACACATCTGTGTGCTACTGGTTTCCTTTCATGGCTTGAAAACATCATATAGGCTTTTCATCATCAGATACGGGAATGCCTTTTTCATTTTTAAGTGTACCACAGATACGTAGCTTTATCCTTCTGACAAACTAACTTTCCTACTATGTACAAGTGTTTAAAGGGGTTGTCTCATCTCAGCAAATAGCATTTATTTTGTAGAGGAATTTAATACAAGGCACTTACTAATGTATTGTGATTGTCCATATTGCTTCCTTTGCTGACTGGATTCATTTTTCCATCTCATTATACACTGCTTGTTTCCATGGTTACGACCACCCTGCAATCCATCAGCGGTGGCCATGCTTGCACACTATAGGAAAAAGCAGCGGCCTCTCTGGTGGCCGGGACCATGGGAGCTCACATAGGCTAGTGCTTTTTCATGTAGTGTACAAATACGACCACTGCTAGATTGCAGGGTGGTCGTAACCATGTGGAAATGAGCTGTGTATAATGTGGTGGAAAAATGAATCCAGCCAGCAAAGGAAGCAATGTGGATAATAACAATACATTAGTAAGTGCCTTGTATTAAAGGGGTTCTCCGGGAATTAAGTAAATGAAAATGATTAAATATTACTTTATTATAAATACATTCCCAAATACCTTTCATTAGTTATAATGGCTGGTTTTGTCTAGGGAGCAATGATTAGGAGAAATAAAATGGCCACTGTCCTATTAGTACCCACAAAACCTGTCCTAATCACACAGGAGGACAAGTTACTTCACAACAATGAGGTAAAGAGCTGCCTCATCCTCCTCTTTGCTCTGCTGGTCAGGGATTATCATCCTGAATACGGTTTAATATGATCTTCAGCTGAACCTCTGTGGGAATGGAATTCATGAAGAAACATGAAGTACAGAGAGGAGGATGAGTATGTGACTAATGAGCAGCAGCTCTTGTATGCAGTCTCCATTACACAGTCTGTCCTGTCTGTCCTCTCTGTACTTCATGTCTCCCCCTACAGAGATTCAGCTGAAGTTGTTATCATCTGTAATCAGGATCATAATCTCTGACAAGTAGGAGAGGAGGATGAGGCAGCTCTATACCTGGGTGTTGTGAACTAACTTGTGTAAGTCCTCCTGTGTGATTAGGACAGGTTTTGTGTGTACTAACAGGATGGCGGCCATTTTGTTTCTCCTAATGATTGTTTCCCAGACAAAACGAGCCGTTATACCTAATGAAAGGTATTTGGGAATATATTTATAACAGAGTAATATTTAAGTATTTTCATTTTCTTAATTCCTGGAGAACCCCTTTAACTTCCTCTATATAATAAATGCCATTCCATTTTCTGAAGTGAGACGCCTTTAATTTTCTTCTGTTCCAGATATTTTGAGGTAAGCAAATACTGCACTCCTTGTGTGGTTACTGCTGGATTTTGGTTAAAATACAGTTTGAAGAAGGATATGACAGGAGCTAATATATATATATCAAGCAAGCAGTGTGTGGTATGTGGCCAAAGGACGTCCACTGTATCTCTGTTGCAACCTACTGATGACACTCTAAGCAGGGTTGCCAACCAGAGTTTTTCTTTTTTCTGGACAATTTATCCCAAAATCACGGACAGCGAACATTTTTTCACGGACAAATTGAAAAACTATAATGAATGATGACGATTATAAGTAATACATGTCTACAGCTCAATATACTGATAAGAACTCATTACCAGCATTTACTGTGAGCACTAAAATAATGATAATTACCACCAAAATAATGTAGTCAAGTACCAGCAGCATCAAAAAAATCACGGACACATCAATTTTTTTTCACGGACACAGGAAAAAAGTCACCTATTTTTACGGACTGTCCAGAAATTTCTGGACGGTTGGCAACCCTAAGCTCAGTGGCCACTTCATTCTGAGAACATCCTGCTCCTCCTTTTAACCCCCCCCCCCCAACTGAAATTAGTTTAATAGGTGTAACAGCTGACATTCTCCTTTTAAAGATATTATCCATTCAAAAGCTTTGCAATTCATTATTTCGGTTTACATTGCATCAGAAGCATATTTGACATGTTTTGCTCACCTCCACTGTTCATCTTTTATCTGTTGTCTATACATAGATAGATGTGCATTGTCTTTCTTCCTACACTTTATAAGATAGACAGAGCTTCCTTATATCAGTCGTGGTATTGAAATGAATTGCAGAGGAAAATATTACCTAACTTTACAGTTATTAGCTCAATGTATTACATGCGTAAGGTGAAAAGAGCTTGTGAGCTGTTGTATAGTCTCATTTATATACATGGGCATCATAATAACAGTAATAATATGAAGGATAATGTGCAACATTTGTGAGCATTGGGTTTGTGTAGGAAGTACATAATCTGCCCATTTCCTGCCAGGACAAATACAAGTAAAACCTGAATTATATTTTATATAATTATATATTCTGACAGTAGACACCTGTCATATTGCGAAAATACCACCCAACACTTTACAATCTTAGGCGCTTTCATGCATTTTGGCGTAGAATAGTAATTATCGTATGAAAAATAAATTTGTTGTGGCTAAAAGTCTGAGCACATGAGACACACAGCACCACCTAAAAAGTAGTTCAGTATGTGCACAGTTAATACTTCTTATTTGAGGTTTCAATGTGAAAAAAATGCATTAACATGTAGTAAATAAATATGTATCAAACCTGAGTCCATGTTCTTTTCTGACAGTTCACAGTAGTAAGGATTACCATTAACATGCATTTGTTCAAGTTTTGGACTGTATATGGACACGGATGATCCAGGTTTGATACATATTTATTTACAGCATGTTGATGTGTTGTTTGCACATTGAAACCTCTAATAAATAAGAAGAGAGGAAGATTGTGTTATCTGATTGTGTCTGGAATACGTAACAAAGAGATGTTCTGGTAAGGAGCATGCTCACATCATCTCATATTCAGCAAAACTAAATAGGTGAAAATGTTCACGATCCAGAAGCCAGTACACATTTCAGTCACGGTGTGATTAGATATGTATCTTCTTACCTGTGGACTCCCTCAGCCCACACACAGATGTGACATTCACTAGGCACATACACTAATCAGCCATAACCTCAAAACCACCCGTCTAATATTGTGTAGGTCCCCCTCGTGCCACCAAAGTAGCTGTGACCCGTCGAGGCATGGACTCCACTACACTTCGCCTTGTGGTATTTGATACGAAGAAGTTTATACAGCGTCATTTAACTCCAGTTAAGATGCTATAGGGCAGAGAGGTGGACGATATTGTGAGAAAACAGGGTCATGGGGAGAGCTGGTTATTCTGAGGATGTAGGGATCAGTAAAGTAAGATGGGGACCAATTATGTTTTCCATCTTACTATATCAAATCGTTAAAGTAGTCAAGATTTGTAAATCAGAGAAACTGAGGGAGAAACTGTTATATACAGTGGGGCAGATTTACTTAAAGGGAACCTGTCATCTCCGAAACACCCCCTGAACTAGAGTAAGCGGTGTATAGTGTAAGTGACGTCGAGTCCGGTTATGTAATATTTATCTTCATACTCACTTCCATTCTGTTGTTGTGCTCCCACAAACCTGCAGTAAAATGCACTCAGTGGACTCCAGTGCTCACTCACATAATGGAGAGGATTCAAAGAAGAATCCTCTCAATGTATTTTACTGCCGGTTTGTGGGAGCACAGCGTCGGAATGGAAGTGAGTATGAAGATAAAACTTACATATTTGGATTCAGCATCACTTACACTATACAACGCTTACTCTACTTCAGGGGGTGTTTGGGAGATGACCGGTTCCCTTTAAGGTGGATTTACACAGGACGAGTAGAAGTCGATTGCTGAGAAGGAAACGTTCCTTCCTGACAGTCGGCTGAAGTACTGTATTTATGTACATGCAGCGATCACCTCCACTGTATGCTATCGCTCTTCCCCATAAAAAATCATTGCTCCTGGGCAGCAGAGTGCTGTTTAGATGGCACAATCTGCTGTCTGGGAACGATGATTGCAGTATCCGCACCTCGAATCATTTCACCAGATGAATGACCATTTCGCTTGTTCATCGGATGATCTTCAGCACCTTTAGTTTGGCAGATTATTAGGAACAAGTGTTCATAGGAAAGTTCATTCCTGATAATTGGACTGTCTAAATCCACTTTTGTTTGTACCAATAATTGGTTGGGTTACTTTGAGACAAAATTGTACACAAAATGTCACATTTTAGACCACTCCCCTTTCCGGTGAAGATCCCTTTTCAAACAGCTGATCAGTGGGGGTGATTGACCTAAAAATAGGTCATCAATATCATTACCGTGCACAGCCCCTTTAACTTCTACATATATACGGCGCTAGGCTGGGCTTAAAAGATGGTGCCCACTAGAGAGCACAGTGGTTTATGTCAGATATCAAAGATATCAAAGATCGAAGACATTTCACCTCTCTGATGTGACCACAGCATCTGCAGCTGCTCCCCTTAGCGGGGATTGGGTATGCCAGATAGTGTATGTGTGGCAGCCTTGGTACTCTTGAATAATCCTAGGCTGTTGCAGATACGTATGTTACTATGGAGAACCTGCCTGTGGCAATCTCTGTCTAACGTAATCTAATGATTGCATGTTCAAATTCAAAAGTATTTTTTTTTAAAGTTTTAAAAAATTATTTTTAAAAATCAAATAAAAAAAAATTAAGATCACCCACCCCTTACCCCAAAATAAAAATAAACAATAAAAAAATAAACATCATAACCATCACCGGATGCAAAAACACCTGTACTATTAAAGGGGTATTCTCATCTTAGATAATGGGGGCATATCGCTAGGATATGCCTCCATTGTCTTATAGGTGCGGGTCCCACCGCTGGGACCCGCACCTATATCCAGAACGGAGCGGGGAGCGCTGCGCCTGGAGGACCCCGGGTTTCCGGGGGTCCGGCCACCACCAGGCGCAGCTCCCCGCAAGGCTCATAGAAATGAATGGGAGCGCAGCGTGCAAGCGCGGCCACCGCTCCCATTCATTTCTATGGAGCCGACGGAAGTAGGCGAGCCAGCGCTCGGCTATTTTCAGCGGCCCCATAGAAATGAATGGAGGGCGGCTGCGCATGCACAGTGCGTCCTCATTCAGTTCGGGGGCTCCGTTCTGGATATAAGATATCCTAGCGATATGCCCCTATTGTCTAAAATGAGAATAACCCTTTAATATATAAAAAATATTTAACCCATATGGCAAACACGGCAAAACGGGAAAGAAAATCAAAATGGCCTAATTTTAGTCACTTCACCTCCCCCCAAAAAATTGAATGAAAGTGATCAAAAAGTCATATACACCTCAAAATGGTGTAAATGAAAAGTACAGATTGCCTCACAAAAAATGAGCTCTCACTCTGCTCTGTTCACATAACTATAAAAAAAAGTTATAGGGGTCAGAATATGGCAACAAAAAGAAAAAAAAACATTTTTTTCAAGATCTTTATTTTATTTCAGTATCAAAATGCAATATAAACAATAAAATTGTGGTATTGCTGTTATTGTACTGACCTGGAGAATGAAGGTAACAGATCAGTTTTACCACAAAAGGATCGTCGTAAAAACAAAACCCATAAAACTGTGGAGGAATTGCTTTTATCTTTCCAGTTACACCCCATATGGATTTTTTCCCCCCAGCTTCCCAATACATTGTATGCAATATTAAATTGTGCCATTAGAAAGTACAACTTGTCCTGCAAATAACAAGGCTTCATACGGCCATGTGAACGGAAAAATTAAAAAGTTATGGGCCTGGAAAGGCAGGAAGTGAAAAACAAAATGCAAAAATGAAGGGATGAAGGGATGAAGGGTTTAATGTTCATCACAGAATAGGATACGAAATAGAGAAGGTTCCAGGGATGCTGTAGCTGCATAACAACAAATATTGCAAATGAAAGTTCTAAACTTTGAGAACTCTCCCAGCAGGTTATTACCTGTGATCTTCATTGATCTGCGGTGAAATCAGTGACTGTATTTTATATTTCCCAAAGAGTAGCCTTCTTAAATAGCCATTTATGCTTCCATAACTGTGCATTTGATCTGCTGACCTATTTAACTTTCTGGCATTCTCTAATTGGTGCCCTCATTAGACTGCAATGATCTCCCAGTTATCTTCATTAAACTCTTATATAATAGCTTATCCCATTTGCTGCTAGGGGAGAGTTCATTAGTAAACCTCTATCTACAAACATTACCATCTTTGTGTAAGTAAAACTGTGCTTTCCAAAATGGACTTCTCCCCAATCCAATTATCATCCTCAAAAGTTATTATTGGGACATTTTTATTATCCTGTATTAGCTCACAGGGAGTCTCTAAATATTATTCCCATCATGACCATCATTGCATCTTCCTTGTACATTAGATTTAAATACCATGGTTGTAGCATCTTAGGCGGGCCAAAAAAATTCTCAGCCTTTCCATACAAATGCAAAGTCGCTTTTAGGGCTTATGCACACTGTCCGCAAATTGCAGATCCACAGAACACGGATATGGGCCATGTGTGTTTCACATTTTGTGGAACAGTACGTCCTGCCCTCTATAGAACTGCCCTATCCTCGTCCATAAAATGGACAAGAGTAGGGCATGTTGTATTTTTTGCAGGGATGCAGACATAACACGGTATGCACAACTTTTGTGGCCGCATTCAATTAAACGAGTCCGCATCTGACCTACAAAAAATGCGGATCAGATGCGGCCCAAAAATACAAGCCCTTATCCTAAATCAACCTTCAAGGATGTTTTGTCTGAGAAATCTGCACACAGACACACAATAAAGCTGGCCATACATTTAGATCTCTACCGACTCCCCCAAATACACTTATTAGGCCGCGTTCACATATGGGACGTGAACTCCAGCAATCTGTTTAGTTAAAGGGGTTCTCCGAGTTATATATATTGATGACCTATCCTCAGGATAGGTCATCAATATCAGATCGACGGGGTCCACCACCCGGCACCCCCGCCGATCAGCTGTTTGAAGAGAAGGCGCACGCCGTACCAGCGCTGCCTCCTCTTCACTGTTTATGTGCTGGCCGTAATGGGGTAGTGGTGAGTAGGTGTAATTACACCTCACCGCCCCATTCATTTCTATGGGAAGAATCGCTTCCATAGACATGTATGGAAGCAATTCTTCCCATAGAAATGAATGGGGTGGTTAGGTGTAATTACACCTCACCACTACCCCGTTACGGCCAGCATGTAAACAATGAAGAGGAGGCGGCGCTGATACGGCGCGCGCCTCCTCTTCAAACAGCTGATCGCGGGGGTGCCCAGGTGTCGGACCCCCGCCGATCTGATATTGATGACCTATCCTGAGGATAGGTCATCAATATATATAACTCGGAAAACCCCTTTAAGTGTGCTATAACAATGTCTTTGGTAAAGTACTGGAGGGGGTTTATATCTCACCCAGATTGCTCAGATGGGTGAGATAAAAGGAATACAGAAAGCTGTATGATTTCACCAAAGTATAGTCGGCTGGAGCTGGTTTATTCAGACTTTATTGATGAGCTAGATGTTTTGGAATGGTAGGTAGGATAGGTAAAGGGACCTACCATTCCACCTCACTCCAGTATAGCTATTCCTCCTAGCCTTAGGTGTTCGCAGGGGTAGTCACTGGGATCATTACTGAGGAGTAAATATAGGGCACGGACTGTCAGTCTGGGTCAGAGCCTTGAAGATGGAATTAGTACCTAGGTGAGGTAGAATCCACTGTTTTGTTAGCGCCCAGACGGGCCTCTTTGATTTAATGTTTGTGTTATTTTGGTGCCATGGCTTCACCCCAAGTGCTTGTATTACTTAGATGCCTCATTTTGTGCTGGATACAAAAGAGTTTGGACTTTTAAGACTGCTGAATCCATTGATGTCTGTTATTGCTGGCCCTGTGCACAGAGATCCCTACAGTGCATATGTTCTACACGGGGAGATTGCATCTGCTTATCTTCCAGAGAAGAAAAGGATTGAACATGTAGAAATCAAAGTGACTGATATTATCTTCCCATTCTTTGACATCAGGAGAGTGTTGGGACTCTCAGATACACATTACATAGTCAGCAAGTTTAGTCAAAATTGTCGCGTTTGGCCGACACTATCCATTGTCTATGCTATTAACCTGGTCATGCGCATTAGATGCATGTTGGTCTAACTGATTTTGCTGACCTTCAGATGTTTATATTGGTGTTTTATCTCTTTCACAACACCAGTTGTTGTGGGAAAAGAAGTTGAGGTATGTTGGATTTCATCATGCCTGATCCTTTTGATCTTGGGGAGGAAAGCCATCAACAGAGGTGTCTAGCAGCAGCTTACTCCCCTCACCCTTCATGTGTGTATGCTGGAGAGACAACTGTTGGCTGACCAGAATTTTGGTAACAACTATCGTTTTTGTATGGATGCTGTGGCACTCTTCCCAATTTGCTGTGTCTTGTTTTGCAGCTCAGCTTCAATCAAGTGCATGGGGCTAAGCTGCAATTCCAGAAACTGCCCATTGCAGTGTCTAGAATAAAGATGCAAGCCTTGTTTTCTCTATTTGTACAACCCCCTTTAAAGGGAATGTGTAGCAGAAATTTATTTCTGCCAGTTAAAGCCAGTTTCTAGTCTTTTTTATTTTAGACTGCAGATTTTTTTAATTCTGTTTCCTGAACATGATTGTGGGGGCTGCCATCTTGCCTGAGCTCTTCTTAAAGATCATCTGTCTGCAGATTTCTACCTAGGAAACTGGCTCACCTGTTCCATGTCCACTTGGCAGCTGAAGTCATCTGTGTTGGTCCCGTGTTCATATGTGCCCGCATTGCTGAGAAAAATGCAGTTTTAATATATGCAAATGAGCCTCTAGGAGCAACAGGGGCGTGGCCATTACACCTAGAGGCTCTGCTCTCTCTGCAACTGCCCTGCCCTCTGAACTTGGATTGATTTTAGTAGAAGTCAGGGACAGGTGTGCCCATACAACAAGTCAAGAAGGAAAAAAACAGTGCAGCAGCACTCTGCAAACACAAATAATGTACAATAATGCCATAGTCATATAAAACATTTTGGTACTAGTACTATGCTTATTTTGCAAAATTGATAATCTTGGCAAATCATTTTGTACAAAATATTTGAGCCCGTCTGCCATACGTCAAGGCGTTCTCTTTCAGACGGGAACCTAACACTAATTTCTACCTGTTATGTGCCATAATGGCCACCACAAAACTCAGGGAGTGTTGGTTCCACATGCATGCTGGGTCCACTCTGCCTTTGCCATTTTAGGTGCCTTAAAGGCCTCCATTGAATCCAGGAATGCAGGTACCAACATGCATGCTGAGCCCACTCCATACCTCTCCTGGTGCCTGTCTGCCTCATAGGCTGATTTTAATCAGAGTAAGTATAAAACTGTATCCTGCTCTCAGTATATGTATTGGAAGCTGTGAGGCACCAGGAGAGGTGTGGAGTGGGCTCAGCATGCATGTTGGTACCTGTATTCCTGGATTCAGTGGAGGCCTTTAAGGCACCTAAAATGGCAAAGGCAGAGTGGACCCAGCATGCATGTGGAACCCACACTCCCTGAGTTTTGTGGTGGCTATTATGGCACATAACAGGTAGAAATTAGTGTTAGGTTCCCGTCTGAAAGAGAACGCCTTGACGTATGGCAGACGGGCTCAAATATTTTGTACAAAATGATTTGCCAAGATTATCAATTTTGCAAAATAAGCATAGTACTAGTACCAAAATGTTTTATATGACTATGGCATGATTGTACATTATTTGTGTTTGCAGAGTGCTGCTGCACTGTTTTTTTTCCTTTTTGTCTCTAGCCATGGCAGCGTGCACCTGCACTTTGGATGTGCTGACTGACCCCCTTTTTTTGCAGTCATACAACAGGTCAGCCAGTTTCATAGGTACAAATCTATGAAACAGCAATTGGAGAGCATTTAGAGATATGCTTTACAGCAGCCACAACGGCCATAGACACAATGGACAGGAGGGGACTGCATTCACTTCTGTGAGAGGGTTTTCTAGGCATGCACTGTGACCTGTACAGAGATCAGGAGGGAGTACAATGAATGGTGGATCCTGTGTTATCGATATATATAAAGGTGATACCTGTCATTCTAATCCTATCTTTAATGATAAGCAGATAATGGCAGTAAAGTGATTTGAACAGCCCAAGAAGTGCCGCCTATTATAAGGCTTAGTGGCCAGTAAAACTGCAGGATGTTGTGTAGATATTGACATGGAAAATTAAAAATAACATCACCAAAATTATAACATAAAAACATTATATAAACAATAGGTTATTTTTTGATGACACATTTAAGTATACAATATTTAGATGCATGTCCAGTTAGATTATGGTTGCTTGTTGCTTCTGTGAAGGGTTAATGTATGTACAGGGGAAGACTGTCACCTACAGTCTAGGCTAGCTGGCTAAGCTCAGTATGTTTCTAGCATGCCTAATGATGCAAGATTAACTGGGGAGTCATTGAAAGGACATCCAATTCAAGTGCAAAATGTTATCTGACTCAAATAGATGAGGAAAAGAAGGCTCAAGACCAATATGGATTTTCTTGTGATTGCTTCACATTCCATCACAGATGTCCCCTGTTGTTGCAATTCACTCCCAAATCAGAGTTTTGTTTTTTACTAGCTGGCTTTTGAAATATATCCCATGCTGATCCATTACACATTGTCATTCCTTTCTGTTACACTCGAAAGCACTGACTGACATTTAATGGTTAACTGTGGTTCTACAAAGACAGTCAAGTGCATTGTGTATGCAACTCTAGTTCTCTTCTATTTGAGGTGACAGGCTTGAGTTCAGAGTGCTATAACATGACGCAGTGAAATGTCTGATAGCATTTATAGTACTCATGAAGCTAATGGAAATTGCAATGCAGAAATACAAGCTCAGGTGAATACTGAGCAAATAAAAGATTTGGTTTTCTAACTTCAATTCAGGTTATTATTGATTCTTCTTACTGTCTCTCATTTTTATAGTACACTAGCAGAAGGACCCGGCTTCACCTGGGTATATTTCATCTATTTCATTTAGTGTTTGTGTTTGTCGTTGCAGAGAGAAAGTCAATGCAGCTGACAGTAGTTGATTTTTACCTTCATTTTTTCAATCCCCATTGGCTGCGGAGTGGGAGGGGGCGTCACCTGACCAGGTCGGAGGCGTGGTTTAGCGGGACTTTGGAGGGGGTTGCTTTTAAGTCCTTCTTTTGAGGGTGGCCTGAATTAAAGGTCGATACCATGGTAATTTAT
Source organism: Rhinella marina (assembly GCA_900303285.1). Lineage (NCBI taxonomy): Eukaryota > Metazoa > Chordata > Amphibia > Anura > Bufonidae > Rhinella > Rhinella marina. The sequence goes on along the minus strand of ONZH01030759.1, from coordinate 128,725 downwards.
GAGGACACGCAATGGGTAGCAGAGGAAGAAAACATCGCTTCGCACGGGTATATTTAATCTATTTCATTTAGTGTTTCTGGTTGTTGTTGCAGAAAAAAATTCAACCTCCCACCCACCCCTGCAGCTGACAGAAGTTGAATTTAAGCTTCATTTTTTCAATCCCCGTTGGCTGCGGAGTGGGAGGGGGCGTGGCCTGAGTCAGGGGCGTGGCTTAGCGAGACTTGGGGTGGGGGTTTTAAGTCTTTCTTTTGAAGGTGGCCTGAATTACAGGTCGATGCCATGGTAATTTATGAGGACACACAATGGGTAGCAGTGGAAGAAAACATCTTTTATTACTACTGAACAGTCTTAGTCTAAAATTAGTGTATTTCATCTATTTCATTTAATGTTTCTGTGTGTAGTTGCAGAGAGAAAGTCAATGCAGCTGACAGAAGTTGATTTTTACCTTCATTTTTTCAATCCCCATTGGCTGCAGAGGGGGAGGGGGCGTGACCTGACCAAGTCAGGGGCGTGGCTTAGCTAGACCTGGGGCGGAGGTTTTAAGCCCTTCTTTAGGGGGCAGCTTGAATTACAGGTCGATGCCATGGTAATTTATGAGGACACTGGGTAGCAGTAGAAGAAAACATCTTTTATTACTACTGAACGGTCTTAGTCTAAAATTAGTCTAAAACATAAGTTATATTTATGGTAACCGGAATAATCCTATAGAAATGGCTGAGCTCCTCAGCTGGCTGCTAATTACCTGGCTAGGTTGTTATGTAAACCTGTGTGCATCTGGCGAAAATGGCAGTTGGAGTTTCAATATTGGCTAATGGAGATCATATTTTGGAATATCTCGGGAACGGTACGTCCTAGAGAGCTCAGACCTGGCCTAAAACCTTCCCGGACACCTGATGTACCTGTGTGCCGAATTTGGTGAAAATCGGTCCAGTAGTTTGGTCGCGCATAGAGAACAGACAGACAGAAAATCATTTTTATAATATTAAGACATGTAAAGGGAATGGAAGTACTCTTCTTTCTCTTCCCCAGTGGATCATACGCTTTAAAGGGGTATTCCACTCTATATATTTTGATGACCTGATAGGTCATCAGTATCAGATTGATGGAGGTCCGTCACAGGACACCTGCCAGCACTGGAAACCAGTGGATGGAGACGGAGGTCCGTCACAGGACACCTGCCAGCACTGGAAACCAGTGGATGGAGACAGAAGCAGATGTACTGCAGCTCATCTCCCATTCACTTTCGCCCCCCATTTGGTATCGGACCACCACTGATCTGATATTGATGACCTAACCAGTGACTAGGTCATCAATATCTAAAGAATGTAAAACCCCTTTAATTTTCTTCTTCCAGTCATAGGTAAATATTTGACCAAGTCAGTAAACCTAAAAGTGTGTTTTTGGAATGTGTGAAGAAATGAACATAGAGAAAACCTATAAAAACAGAGCTGATGTTGTGCTAAGATTTTCTCACATTGTATTTGTGGGGTTACGGCACCAGGTATGGACAAGTGCATCCCCCATTCTTTACAGCCCATTTAAAGAAAACTCCAAACAGAATGCAGCATTTTACTAAACGGACCCAATTTGTGTCAATAAACATATCCTAATATTCTTTTTAAGCATTTCTCCTCCACATGTTTATATTCTTGGGGTGTTAGTATAGTAGTTCTTCCTGCAGATACATTTGGCAATCACTACTTCAAGGCTCAGGAAAAGAGGCAGTAGTTGGCAATATCCTTTGCCCTCAGTCTGTGTCGTGCCGCTGTAGTTGCAGGGTTATGTCATCATCGCTGGCTGCCCTCTCCCTTCACTGCCAACATTTTATAGTGTTGGAAAGCAGCATGCTCATTTAAGTTCATCTCCACATTTTTGTTTGATATTGTAGCTAATTATTTCTTCGTTTTAAAAGCTTTCATGCCATATTGAATTTAGTGTAGACAATTCCAGAAAGGTTGGCGCACAGCCCCTCCTCTGAGGAAGCCGAATCTGGACCCTTATCAGTATATGCACACTCCTCTCTGCAATCTATTTCCCAGCATTGCACCAACATCCAAGCCTTGTCTGTTATAACCCCCTCTAATGATAATTACTCTGCTCACCTTGCCTTGGTCTACACAGCAAAGATAAAAGTAGGCTACAAAAAACAGGAAATCTTTTCCTGCGTGTGCCCCAGTGACAAGCATTACAACTTCAATATTTCAGGATTTATGAAAACAGGTTTATAGCAAACATTTTCTGATAACACATTCCTTTGATTTTGCACAAAAATTGGCAAAATATAGATCAGTGTTAATAGCTTGTCACCCTGTTCAGAATTCAGGATGTATCTTCTATGATGTGTGGTTGTTATAACAATTAGGCCCCATTTACACGACCGTATGTACATTTCCGCATCTTAAAGCATTTTTGCGGATAAGATGCGGAACCATACGGACCCATTCATTTTTCCATCGGAGAAATAAAATGCGGAATGCACACCGTGTGCATTCCTCATCCGTATATTACGGAAGTTCCCCCGCAAAAAAAATAAAACGTCCTATACTTGGCTGCAAAACACATCCGTAGCCCCATTAAAGTCAATGGGTCCGCAAAATTGCAAAACACTACGGAAGACTTTCCGTATGTCTTCCGTTCCATTTTTATACGGATCACGGAATACATATGGTCGTGTGAATGGGGCCTTAAGAGACCCATTAAATCAGGAGTGTAGCCCAAAAGTTACCTGCATATTCCCTTTTCCCATCCCATATCACTTCTCTGTTGCTACAGTATTTTGAATAACCTGTGAAGCTTGGTTTAATGTAGTATGTAATGTATGGTGAAGGGTGAGCCTGCACCACCTGGCAATATCATATATTTCATTAAAATACTAAGTAAGGCTAGGCTCGCATCTGCAGAGTAGGTTCTGGCAAAAATACTAGACAAAAAACCTCGGCTGCAGCTGTATTTTGTCCAGCAAAATGACAGGCCTGCCAAACCCCATCATAGTCAGTGGGATTCATTGGGCGGCGTTGCTGTCCAGCATATGCTGGATGCAGTACTGCGGTTTTTCTGCTCCTACACCAGCACAGAAAAGCTGAAATGACATATATCATGAATACAGTTAGGGCTGTATGACACCTGGCGATAGTCGGGCAGATTATCGCTAACACGAATGTTAGCGATGATCTGCCTGTGCAAAGCTGCCACCGACTACCCGATAAACGAGCAAAAAAAAAAAAAATCATTGTTTGCCGGTGGCAGATCGTGGTGTCTTATGTCAGTCTGCTTGCAACAAATAATGATCCTGTATGAGGACGAGCGATGGCATTAGCGATCGCCCCTCCCCATACTGTGGAGGAGATCACTGTATGTAATACAAGGGTCTCCTTGATGACGAGCAGGCGGCAGCTTCCTCTCCTGGTATAATACCAACCTAAGATTATGAAACCCTGGTTACCAGAGAAAAAATTCTGACGCTTTACTATTGTTATCTATTTGTTGGTATCCCATTTCATCTTTGTGTTACTTTTTATATTTCCTGCAGGACTGTATGGCTTGAGCTGCAGCCTGCTAGATACCCCTTGGAAGAAACTCCAACATGGGAAGAATCTTTTTGCTGACATCATCAAAAAGAGCCAGGACATTGCCAGAGAAGACCTAGTACAGGCGCTCATTAAAGTGATGAATAATGAAGAACCGTAAGAACAAAATGACCTACATTTTCTTATGAAAGTGCTACAGCAGCAGTTCCTTCCCTTGGTCTCCAGAAGGCCAACCTTTTCTAAAAGTAGCAGTCTTACTAGATCAAGCCAAGCAGAAGTGCAGTGTGCAGCTATTCCTTCTATTTTTAAGTTTAACTATAGATGTAGTCACGTCCTACGGATGCATGTTACAGGATTGAAATGGGCCGTACTATTTTTTTTTCTTTAGAGAGAGGCTATTGGGTGTATAAGCAAAATTGCACATCCATGTATATCAGAAGAATGCATAACTGCCTATTCTCTACAATAAATGTAATTATTATACCGGAATATGTCTTTAAGATGTTGACTGTAAGCAGGGGTGCAGAGCTGTATTCACATGTCAGTGATTTCCTTGATGCTGCATCCAAGCAGCAGCCAAGCAACATTTCACTGCATTTTTTTTCACTCAGGAAAAAAACTAGGCAGATGCCATACAGCTGGGTTCACATGTTTCCAGGATTTTAGTTTCAGTTTTATAAACCAGAGCCAGGAATAGATCATAAACAGAGGATGCATATAAAGGAAATGCTGAATCTCCTCTTTTCAAAACCATTTTGGCTTCAAAAACTGCATCTAAAAACCTGAACATGGAAATCTAGCCTTAAAGTGAATTGCATTTGACAAAATTCTATTCACAGAGTGATGTAATTGACCCCTTAAACCCTTAGTGACCACCAATATGCCTTTTTATGGCAGTCACTAAGGGGCCTTAGGCTGGGCAGCTGCCATTTCACAGCAGCCCAGTCTAAGTACTGCACGGCTCCCTCGTGCAGCGGGGAGCAGGGCTCGGCTCTCACATGAGAGTGGCGCTCCTGATCTAACAGCCCAAAACGGCAGGAGTGCTGATCCGAGCTTACACAATGAAACCCGCTGCATCTAAGCAGTAACAGATGGAGCGGATTCCCTCTGTCTCCCATCGCCACCCCGCAAATGTGATCGCAGGGTGCCAATGTGTGTAAAGGCTGGCTGGAGCCTGGTATAGGCCCCAAGCCTGCCTTGAGTGTTTTCCTTCAGGCTCAAAAAATTTGTAAATTCCATTTTTTTTTAAAAAAAAAAAAAAAGCTTTTTCCCATTGAAAATACGCTTTTTAAGAAAAAAAATTGCAAAAATTAAATCTCCCCCACATGTTTGGTATTTCACATCTCCATTACAACCTGCACTACACAAATATCATGTAAATTATCCCCTCCAGTGAACACTTTAAAAAAAAAAAGGCAGAATTGCTAATTTATTCTTAGTCGCCACCAAAAAAATTTAAAAACAAGTGATAAAAAGTGTAATTTACCCCAAAATGATACCAATGAAAACTACAAGTCGTGCCACAAAAATCAAGTCCTCACACAACTCCATAGAAAGAAAAATAAAAAAAAATGATGGGTCTTGTGAAGCAGCGCAGTGATGCAAAAAGATTTTCTTCCTTTTATAAAAAGGGTTTTTATTGCACAAAAGTAGTAAAATGTAAGTAAAAAAAAAATATTTGGTATCACTGTAATCTTACTGACCCAGAGAATAATGATATTATGTTATTTATACCAAAAAATGAACGCCATAAAATTTATAATGCAAAAACTCAGTGGCACTATTGCTTCTTTTCCCCATCTCCCTCCCAGAAAGAGTTAATAAAAGTTAATCAGAAAGTTATGTGTATCCCAAAATGACACCATTAAAACTGCAACTTGTCCTGTGAAAAAACAAGCCCTCACACAGCTATATAGACAGAAAATTAAAAAGTTATAGTTCTTGGAAGACGACGAAAAAAGGAAGTAAAAAAGTTGGTCAGGCTGGTCACTAAGAGGTTAATAACAAATGACAGATGTTTCTGTCGTGAGTGGGTGCTAGTTCCCACATCTTGACAAATATAGCCATCATAATGATGTCATGGGTACTGCCCAAGGTACCCAAGAGGTTGCAGTGGAAACAGAGCTGTATTACACAGCCCTGTTCCTGCCACCACTACCAAGATTGCAGATAATGCTGATCCTGACAGTTTTGCCCCTCAGATGCCGCATTCAATAGTGACTGCGGGATCTAAGATGTTTGACAGAGGAAGGAAGCTTCTTCTGTCACTCCAATCCCCCCTGAGACACAATTTCAGAGTGCCGATGTGTTACTGTGGAAGTTGGATGCTGAACAAAGGCGTCCATATCTGCTATCACAGTAAACAGCCAAAAACAATGGCAGAATTGCTTTATTTTTGCATTTGCTCAAAAAAATGTAATCAAAGCTTATCAATACATTAAATACTGTTAAATGATTTGTAACACCACAGAACTCATCCCACTTCTCCAGAGTCCATTGGCAAGCCCTCTCATCCAACATCAGTATCTGACCTCACAAATGCTCTTCTGGATGAGTGGGCAAATATTCCCTCCCTTTTAGCCGCACAGGGTGAACCAAATCCATATTAAAGAGGCTCTGTCACCAGGTTTTAACCTATGTATTTTAATACATAGGTTAAAACCCCTTAACTTGTATATTTCTCACATACCTTTATTGCAGAGTATAACGCAGCGGTTGTGCTGAAAAACGAAGTTAAAACATTATGCTAATGAGCCTTCGGAGCACCAGGGGGCGGGCTCTTTCCTCCTGAGCACCGCTTCTTCACCGCCCCCCCGGGCCCGAGGCTCTCCCCCATGCCGAAGTCCACGCCCCTCTGTAAAGTGACTGACAGCGCTAGATTGTTTGGCCTAGCGCTGAAATCCCACGCCTGCGCAGTCCGATCGCGCCGGCGCGTGCGCAGTGGCGCTTGCAGTGCCGAACATTGCAAGCGCTTCCATCCTTGTGCGCACGCGCCGTCACTTCGCTGAACCCGGAAGTGACGGCGCGTGCACACAAGGATGGAAGCGCTTGCAGTGTTCGGCACTGCAAGCGCTATTGCGCACGCGCCGACGCGATCGGACTGCGCAGGCGCGGGATTTCAGCGCTAGGCCAAACGGTCTAGCGCTGTCAGTCACTTTACAGAGGGGCGTGGACTTCGGCATGGGGGAGAGCCTCGGGCCCGGGGGGCGGTGAAGAAGCGGTGCTCAGGAGGAAAGAGCCTGCCCCCTGGTGCTCCGAAGGCTCATTAGCATAATGTTTTAACTTCGTTTTTCAGCACAACCGCTGCGCTATACTCTGCAATAAAGGTATGTGAGAAATATACAAGTTAAGGGGTTTTAACCTATGTATTAAAATACATAGGTTAAAACCTGGTGACAGAGCCTCTTTAATGCCTATGAATTTCGAATGGGATGACGTAAAGACTCATGTAGATGTCCTAATACTTTAGTCCATATAGTGTATATACACGATACTTCAGAATCCTGCTCAGAGCATCAAAAGCCTGCCTCATTTATGTGCCCTGTTACCTCCTGCTTTAGAAAATTAAATTAAAAAAAAAATTACATTTCACCAGGCTAGAAATATGTGGAATGAACCTAGCCTACCCCTGTGTGGGTTGCAGAGATTAATTGCTCCGGACATTACTAACCAGAAACATAATATAAGAAATAGTAGGAGACAATATCTCCTGCTCTTGGACCATTATATATTGAAGATGGCAGTCACACCCATACTAAACATTTTGTGTTAGGTGTGTTTGTCCCATATGAAACATTTGTGTCTTGTATTTTCCTGTGCTAGCTTGGTGCAGGCCGTGAGCTTGTGTACTCTGAGCTCCCTCTAGTGCTGTTCAGTAAGAATATTTACTTCCATTCGTCTGGGTATAATGCAGATAATATGAAAGCTGATCCGTTAATATGCTGACCTGTGGAAGGACAGCCTAGTTCAGCTACAGGTCTGTACCATTAGTAGCCAAAATGGCACAGAAAATGATGTTCCATTTGGCTAATAAGAAAACTGAAAGAATATACTGGACACATATTGCAGATTTTTGCGGATCTGCAATACCACGGCCGCTATTGCGGACAAGAATAGGACATGTTCTATTTTTTCTTGTGGAGCAATTGAAGTGAGCGGGGCCGCATCTATTCCGCAAAATTGTGTGTGAACGGGCTCTAAGGCCTCATGCACGCGAACGTGTGCCGGCCGTGCCCGTGCTGCGGGCCGCAAACTGCGGTCTGCAATGCACGGGCAGTGACCGTGAGGCCACCGCATGCGGATCGTGGACCCATTCACTTGAATGGGGTCCGCGATCCGCATCTGAGGGTCCGCACCGCAAAAAAGTAGTGCTTCCGTGGTGTTCCGATCCGTGCCTCCGCTTTGCATCTCCCGGATCGCGGACCCATTGAAGTGAATGGGTCCGCGATCCGTGATGCGGGCTGCACACGGCCGGTGCCCGTTTATTGGGGACCCGCCGTATGCGGCCCGCAGCACGGGCACGGCCGGCACACGTTCGTGTGCATGAGGCCTAAGTCTGCTGTATTCTCTCAGTGTTCCCAGTAGCCAACGGTATATTAGCATATTTCTGTGTCATTTTGGCTAGGGCAGCTCATAAAGGTGGCCAATCACTTGAATACTGCATTAAGAGGGTATTTTTCATTTACATTATTTACTCAATAATCTGAATTTGTCTCTCAGACAGTTACCAGACCCAGCTATAGAAGAACAGGGAAAGGACTTTGTCCGGCCAATCCTACGCAGCTATTCAGCAGTTTGTGTTCGTTGCCCAGGCTATGGAACAAGGTATGTTAAGTGTATGGCCACTAATTCTTCATCCCCATAACTTTCTAGGAACAGGCAGAACATAACACAACTTGGAGTTTGTCACCATTTTTAACAGGAAAAAATGAAAAGAAAAAAAGTTAGTTTTGTAACACAAGGCTACAGTGGTCACATTCTGTGCAGTATTACGTGTACAGACAGTTATTGACGTATTACAGATAGAATTTTTTAGGAATGTTAATTCTATCAGTCCATATTTCTAGCTGTAAAAGCACCAGAATGTTTAAAGGGAACCGGTCATCTACTTTAGGCCAGGACATTATAAAGTAGTTGAGGACATGCTGATTTCGGTGACCTGACGGTTATCTGCTATTGTAAAGTGATTTCGAAGAACTTAGGGGGTCATTTATTAAGACTTGGATTTTAGATTCTGGTCTTAATAAGCTCCTGCGGTGGCCTCTACATAACTTTGGAACATCTGCCGCTGGTCTAAATGTAAGACTGCTTCCTTGCTGGCTTAAATTTAGACCATTTTCTATGCCTTAGGGTCCAGTCGTTTTGTTTTCCAGATTTTTGTTCCGTTTTTTGCGGATCCGTGTTTCCGCAAAAACCTTCCGTTTTTACCAGTTGTACATCCGCATCCGTTCCGTTTTTCCACAAAAAAAATGGAAGGAGGAATATATGTTGCTAGGGTACTAAAATACATATCTTTCCATTTCCTGGAAACGGATCCACAATTGCGGATGATATGTGGACGACATATTGATGCATTCCGCATGTCATCCGCATTTTTGCGGACCCTTTGACTACAATGGGACCACGGACCGCATGTTGCAGACAATAGTAGGACAAGCTCTATTTTTTTTGCAGATCCACATAACGGAACGGAACGACGGATGCGGACAGTTGTCCGCATTTTTTGCAGGGCCATTGAAATGAATGGGTCTGCATTCCGTTCCGTAAATTTGCGGAACGGATGCAGATTACAAAATACGGACGTGTGAATGGACCCTAAAACAGATGTAGAAAATGATGAATGCCCATGCCACGCCTACTTTAGTAGACCTGGCGTGAGTAGGGAAAAGTTGCAGATTGAGGCGCAAATAACCTTTGCACTGCAATCTGAGCCAGAAATAGGCCTAATATAGGCGTATTTCTGATCGTAAATTACCCTTTTAATGTATATTGCTGCTTGTGCACACTAAGAAGAGTCCATCTTATTCATGAGCTCCTGCTCCACCTTATGCAGCTTTTCCGTAAAAGATAACTTCCAGTCATAGGCAGAGGGAGCGGGATCTCATGAATAAGTCTGAATCTTTTTCAGCACACTCTACAGGTAGTCCTCGGAAATCACTTTACAATTGTAGATAAGTGACAGACTGCTGAAATCAATGTGAATTTCACTAGTTTATGCTATGCAATTTAAAGGGGTTCTCCAGGAATTAAGAAAATAAAAATACTTAAATATTACTTTATTATAAATATGTTCCCAAATACCTTACATTAGTTATAATGGCTCATTTTGTCTGAGGAGCAATCATTAGGAGAAACAAAATGGCCGCTGTCCTATTAGTACACACAAAACCTGTCCTAATCACGCAGGAGGACAAGTTACTTCACAACACTGAGGTAAAGAGCTGCCTCATCCTCCTCTCTGCTCTGCTTGTCAGTGGTTATGATTCTAAATACAGATAAGATGAATCTCTGTAGGAATGGAGTTCATCATCAGATGTGGTAATGAGCAGCAGAACTTGTATGCAGTCTCCATTACCACAGCCCCACATTACCACAGTCTGTCCTGTCCATCCTTCCTGTGCTTTATATCTCCTCATGAACTCCATTCCCACCGAGATTCAGCTAAATATCATATTAAACTGTATTCAGTATCATAATCTCTGACAAGTAGGAGAGGATGATGAGGAGTAACTTGTCCTCCTGTGTGATTAGGACAGGTTTTGTATGTACTAATAGGACAGCGGCCATTTTGTTTCTCCTAATCATTGCTCCCTAGACAAAATGAGCCATTATAACTAATGAAAGGTATTTGGGAATATATTTATAATAAAGTAATATTAACATATTTTCATTTTCTTAATTACTGGAGAACCCCTTTAAGAACAGCATAAAGAAGATGACAGGTTCCCTTTAAAGGGGTTGTCTGGTTTCCCATCATGATAACCTATCCTCATTGATAGATCATCAATATCAGATCGCCGTGGATACGACATCTGGCACCCCATGACGATCAGCTGCACCAAGCACTGCGTTCTCTTCACTGTTTATCTGCCCGCCGTTGGTCTTCAGTAGTGAGTGGTGTAATTACAGCTTCTCTGTCCCATTCACTTGTAATGGGACACAGTGTAACCACAACTGCTCCAGTAAAGAGAACACAGCGCTCGCAGGAGTGCTGCATTCTGTTCAAACAGCCATAGGCGGTGGTCCGATCTGATATTGATGACTTATCCTGAGGATAGGTAATTAGGTAATCAATATTGGTAACCTGACAATCCATTTAAAGGGAACCTGCCACATTGAACATGGTGTTTGAGGTACAGGCATCATGTTATAGAGCAGGAGGAGCAGACTGATATAGTTTTATGGGAAGAGATTTGTATTTCATTCATTTATATTCCTGCTCTTTCTGGGCTTTAAAGTCAAGCAGGCGGTCCTATCAGTGATTGACAGCCTTCCCTCTATGACTGTGTACACACAGATAGCTGTCAGTCACTGATAGGACCACCTCCTGGACTTCAAAGCCCAGAATGAGCAGGAATATAAATGAATGAAATACTAGTTTTTCTATAAAACTATATATCAGTCTGCTCAGCTCCTTCCGCTCTGTAACATGCTGCCTGCAAATTACACTTTATTTTCATGGTGACAGGTTCCTTTTGAATTCAAGAAAAAATATGGGAGTAGCAAGCATGTACAGGATCGACAAAGCATTATCAGATTAGCTAGTGCAGTGTGTGTGCTATTCTCATCATGTAATTAGAAGCATGGAGGAAAGTCTGAATAGAGGCAATGTCTAAAGGAGAAAAAAACAGAATTGATAAACTCTGCAGTATGCTTATCTTCTTTTCTTCTGTCCTCCGCCACTCCCTTGGCCTCTTTGATGCTGTATCCATGTGACATGACGTGGATGCCTCTTCCAGTAGCAGGCATTTATGATTACATTTGATTAGTAGGGACACAGCGCAGTGACACTTACTCTTCTGGAGCTGTGACTCAGATTAAAGCTACAGAACAACAATGGAATCGATGCTGTCACATAGCAGCATGACATCACAGTAGTTAATCACCTTCTGGGTACAGCGTGCTTGTGACAGCCTTGCCTCATTCATCCCTTGCATTTATGCCGTCATGAGAAAAAGACGAGCAGGCTTGTCACACAGCGGGGGCATCATCACATGTTGTACATGCACCCTGTAGATTGTCTGCTCTGAAGTGACACCATGCCAGATCTTTATTTTCTCCACCTTGTGGTTATCTTTGTGTTGACATCTTTGTAATGCCAGTCATTCTTATAAATGAACAGCACTGACCCACATTTATTAAAGGGGTTATCTCACTTCAGCAAATGGCATTTATCATGTAGAGAAAGTTTATACAAGGCACTTACTAATGTATTGTGATTGTCCATATTGCTTCCTTTGCTGGCTGGATTCATTTTTCCATCACATTATACACTGCTCGTTTCCATGGATACAGACCACCCTGGTGGTCATGTTTGCATACTATAGGAAAAAGCACTCTCATGGTCCCGTCCGCCAGACTGGCCTGCACGTTTTCCTATAGTGTGCAAGCACGACCACCACTGATGGATTGCAGGGAAACAAGCAATGTTTCATGTGATGGAAAAATGAATCACGCAAGCAAAGGAAGCAATATGGATAATAATAGTACATTAGAAAGTGACTTGTATTAACTTTCTCTACATGATAAATGCCACTTGCTGAAGTGAGACAACCTCTTTAATGTGAGTGCACCTTAACCTTGTTGTATTGGTGCATCTAGATTTAGAAAAATCTACTTGCTTCTAGCTTGGCAGTGGACAAGGGACATAATGTCCCATTTTGCACCAAAATTGTAGTGCAATTCTAATGTGAAATTCTGTTGTAAAATAAGCCAACCAATAGTCGGTATAGAATAAGTGTCTAACTCTGCACCAGATTTCTCCTCCAGCATGAGCCCCTGTGATAAATCTGGAGCAGGTCTACACTGCCGGTCTTCCACCATCTATAGGACTAGTAAATCTGTCCCACTGTCTTTTATAATGTACAGTATACTGACTCGTCGTTCACTATCCTATGCATTTCATGAAGCCAACATCAAAATGTGTAAAAATAAATCAGGAAAATCGATCTTTTTCTAACGTCACAATTTCACTTGTGTCTTCTTCCCTTTGTCTCTAGGACCAACACCATCGTTCTTATTGATGGAGAAGGACAAGTGACCTTCACGGAGCGCACAATGCTAAACTGTGACATCACTCAGTGGAAAACCAGCACTTATCAGTTTAAGCTACAACCCTAGCACCTCATCCAAAACAAAAGTCTGCGTTAACCAAGGAGAAATATACATATCACACATATCTGGTGCTTGAAATATGCGAAAACATATTTACTTATTTGAAATAACTTTATTAACTAGCACAAAAGCCAGAGAACCAAAATAATTGCAGCAGTGCAAACGACAGCACAACAGCCACAGTGGGAAATATCTCTTTGTCTCTGAACGTGTTTTTTTTAACTTGGTGGTATTTATGCAGCAAGCACATCAATTATGCATCAGATGCCATAAAAAACAAATGGGTAGGAAAAACTGTCAGTATTTTAAATGTAATCTGAGCGGCGGCGATCTGTGATTTGTAGCCTCTAGTTTTGCTTTAAGAACATGCATTAAGAAGTGATAGGGCTAATAACGTGAGGACATCATTATGCTGAGATTTGTAACGGCACGGGATGAGCCTTCTTGGTTTATTTTCTTACCAGAGCCTAAGGTTTGATTTTAATGACTGATCTTGAGGCAAGATATTAACTAATATTAGTACTCACTGTTAGAGAGTGCGGCTTCCTAGCTAAATAGCTTTTAATAAAAATGTCAAGCTTTTACAAGATCTAGATTTATCATCAGGGAAGGGGGAATATTGCCTCAATTATCTAAAGTAACAATTCTGATAATCTGGCACGTTTGAGACTATAAGGGTAAATGCATACGTTCAGGATCTATGCGCGGACAATCCACACTGAAATCTGCAGGTGTTCGCAGGGAAATCCGTGTGGTCACTCCACATCAATTAGTGCGGATTTGCATGCAGATTTGGTGCGCATTTTCCGCATGCGGATTTTACTGTCCCCATTGAAGTGAATGGAGAAAATCCGGACAGGAAAAATAAAATAAATTGACATGCTGCGGATTTCAAAATCCACACCATAGGTCAAAATCAGTGTGGAAAAAATCCACATTGTGTGCTTGAGAATTTCAAAATTTTCCAAAAGTGGGCAGGACAAGGGTCGAAAAGGGACACGGCCAACAGCCAAGACAAATTTATCTTCATTTACACCACTTTATCTACGGCAGCTCTAAGCTGTCATAGATTTCTGTTTAGGCGCACGGATTGCCTCATCATGAATTTGGTGCATCCTCCGGCAGTGCAGGGGATATCAAGACTGAAGCAGAAAGCTCCTGTCTTCATAAATCTCCCCATAGAGACAGATTTACTATGGAAAATGTGACAGTTTTTTTGGTATAATTTGCTCCCAAAAATGGAGTACATGTTTTGTGCTGCATTTATGAAGTATTTAGACACCTTTCTAACCTTTTTATTCCTGGTCTAACAAGAGGATATGACTTAGCGGAAAGGGGGTATAGCTTCACTGGAAAAGGGCATGGCGTAAATATGCCCCCATGCACAAAAAGCTCCTACATTTTGACACACTTATGTAGTGAAATTAAGCGGACAAATAGGTGGTGTAAGTCAAGACAGTCTATAGGTGCTCAGGATTTATCACCCAGCATCGGGCACTGTGATAAATATAGGACACTGTCTGAACTTACACTCCTACTTTTAAACAGTATTAGTAAATCTGCCCACACTGTTTTATTTTTGTGCCGTTGGGTGCCAGATTATCAGAATTTGTACAAAGACAATCATAGTTGGTTTGCAAGGCATTACTGTAGAAAAAAATTGAAATTGTTGGTTGTCGCTACCTCGCAACTGTTTTACCATTTATTTTATTTTAATTCACAAATGAAATTTGACCAAGGAATTGTATGATCAATTTACATGGGGATACCATTAAAGGGGTTTTCCTTTTTGCATCCACATCCTTTAAAATATTCACTTATGAAGGTTTGTAATTTTGTAGTGTGTTTTTCCCTTAATCTTCTTATTCTCTTATCTTCTTAATCTTCTTCTTTTCTGTGATGTTATGTCCATGGGCGTGTCAATGCAGCAACAGGGGCAGGGATAGGGGAGTGTCTATGTAACCAGCTGGGTGGGAACTATAAACTAATTGGGAGTTGTTAGGGGAAGTGCTGGATCGATGGTAGAGAAAAAAAAGTGCATCATGGGTTTGGTTGGAAACAGTAAGGCTACTTTCACACTAGCGTTTTAAAATTCCGGTATTGAGTTCCGTCATAGGAGCTCAATACCGGAATAAAACGCTTCAGTTTTGTCCCCATTCATTGTCAATGGGGACAAAACTGAACTGAAGACAACGTAATGCTCCTGAAAGCATTCCGTTCTGTCTTCAGACCGGAGAACAAACAGCAGCATGCTGCGGTTTGCTCTCCGGTCCAGGCATCCGCACCATGACGGATCCGGAATGACTCCCAATGCAAGTCAATGGGGGCGGATCCGTCTGGTGTGACCACAATGGTAACCGGATCCGCCCTCCATTGACTTTCAATAGAGTTCATGACGGATCCGTCACCACATACAGACATAGACATACACATAAACATACACAGACATATATACATACAAATACACATACATACTTACATGCTCCCCGGCAGGTCTTCAGAGCGCCGGAGGGAAAGGTCGGCGCGCACAGATGACGATTCCACCAGGCGCCCAGCAGAGGGCGCTGTGGGGAATCGTCACCTGTGCGAGCCGTCCTGCTCCTCCGGCGCTCTGAAGACCTGCCGGGAGCATGTAAGTATGTATGTGTATATGTGTGTGTCTGTGTGTATGTATGTACTGTGTGACGTGTGGGGCCGGAGCGCGGTTCCGGCTCCACACATGTCGCTGCGGCAGTCCTGATCCGGCAGCACCCTTCACCTGCCGGATCAGGCCTGCCGCTAGTGTGAAAGTAGCCTAAGCGCTACAAGCAGGATGTAAACCAGAGTGATTTGTTTACCTGGTGAAAACGGGTCAGGAGACTCCACACTAATAAGATATAGGCATGTGGATGATATACAAGAGGTAAGCAACTACATGAGCATATCTGTAAAAAAAAAACATAGTTATCATGGAAAATCCCTTTACAACTGCACAAAATGAAATACAACATTAGACAATAGAGCTTTATTTAGGTGTCATATAGCTTCTATGCAGTATTTCCAAAAACATTTGTCAGTGCATAGTAGCTGATTTACCTTAGGAAACCCTCAATAGATGAGTGCAGAATATTTAGTGGAATGATCTCTGAGTCCTGGGCTCAATGGGACAAATCCAATTTAGTGGGGACAGAACAGTAGAAGATGCGCATATATAATTTATCACACTCTGCACTCTAGAATTCTGACTTCAAAAAGTTGCAGAATAGGGCTTTGTGACTTTTTTAGCCTAGGACCTGGTTCACATCTGCGACATGAGGATCCGGCACAGATGTTGGCTGGACCAAAAACCATGGTACACAACGGCTTTTGTCCTGCCAAAACCCGGCATTTATCCTGGAAAATCGTCCGGATCACTGCAAGGTCCCATTATAGTCAATGGGGATCCAGTGGTACATAGTCGTATCTGGCATTGCAGTGAGCTCCAGTAGCCTGATTCTCAGTCAGATTAGATTACTGGATTCCAAACACTTCCGTGAATGTAGCTTACCTTGCTCAAGGGAAGCATGGTTAACTATATTAGTTTAATTCCAGATTTATTACTGGGGCATGTTGCAAATAATTTGCAAACTCACTCCAGTAAAGAGGTGGCATAAAAACTGGAGTAGGTTTTCTAGACAAATGCATTAGGTTTAAAGATGTACCAAATTTAATAAACATTGCAACATGACTCAAGCAAAAGCTTACTTCAAACGTTATTCTCATGATAAATTCCCCCCATAGTGTGAGGAGCTCACAGAGGGGATCCTCACAGACCCTCAGAGTGGATACACTTATAGGTCCACAGTTTAAATATCAGCTGAAGTTTTTCCAAGAAAAGTCTGTGAAATGGAGTGGAATGAATGTGAAGATACTTTATAGAGGCAAAGGGATTGCTTCAAGTCTTGTGGCTTATATATTGCAATGCCTATCATTCAGTCGTGCAAGATCCCATAAGAAAGCCTCCCCATTTTCTATACGCCGTAAATGAATCTTCAAGTGCATGCAAGTGTTCATTGCAAACAACAGAGAAGGACTTCAGAAAATATCCAACTGGAATGTGTAGTTGTCATTTTATAGTGAAGAGGAATCATTGTTCACTGGGTTTCTGTAGAGAAACAAATGGTTTGTACACATATGCTCAGAGTACACACAGAAATGTTTAACCCCTTATCAACCACCGCTGCACATGTGTGGTAGAAGTTAGGACTTTAATGGGAGTCTGTCACCTAATTTTCACCAATATAACTAAGAGCACTTCCCCACAGAAGATTGCAGACACATCCTAGACCTATCTGTGTGCACTTTGTGCCTGTATTCCGTGTCCAGGAAAAGCACTTTTATTTTCCTCAAAAACAGCTCCTAAGTGCCCAGCTGAAAGAGAAAGTAAAAACAGCTTTCACTCCTGACTCGATTTCCAACCGTTATATCTTCTGATATAGTAGATATATTGCTATAATTCTGGTATCGTTTGAAAGGTTGGAATGCCAGCTTTCAAACAAGGTCAGGTTCATTAGTGGCTACCAATCCCAATATATGAGCAACTAAAGCAGCCCTCCCTTCTTCAGTCTGGTTAGCTTTGAGCACTTGCAGTAGCAGAGCTGGGAACTTGGGAGCTGTTTTCCAGCAGAATAAAAGTGCTTTTCCTGGACATGGAATAAAGGCACAAAGTACACACAGGTATGTTTGGGATGTGTATGCAATCTTTTGTGGGGCAGTGCTCTAAGTTATATTGGTGAACATTAGGTGACAGACTCCCTTTAAAGATGGTGCCTGTTCAGGAGCTGAGCAGGTGCCATAGCCACTGGGCTTCTGCTGTTTTACACAGCAAAGACCTGGAGGCAAGGTCCATGATCAGTGATAACCCTGATCACAGACTTTTTATTTCTCAGCTGTGAACATGTTATCTGAGCGGTGAAACCCCGGGAGTGCACTCCTGGGACCCGAACACCCCCTGCTCAGAGATCAAAGGAGCCGTTCAGTTGCTATAGCAGCCTCGGGCCCTCTGAAGGGTCTGAGGTCTGCCACAGCAATGTTCCTATGGAGCCCTGCTTGTTTATGGGAGAAGTGATCAGACAATCCCTTAGAGCAGAGATCTCAAACTCGTGGCCCTCCAGCTGTTGTAAAACTACAACTTCCATCATGCCAGGAGAGCCTACAGCTATTGGGGCATGCTGGGAGTTGTAGTTTTACAACAGCTGGAGGGCCACGAGTTTGAGATCTCTGCCTTAGAGGTACTTAAAATAAGTAAAAAAAAATATAAAAATTGAAATCACCCCTTTGCCCAAATAAAAAAAAAACAAATAAAGATCATAGGTATCGCCACGTCCAAAAATGCCCAAACTATTACGGTGAATACTATAATGGAAAGAAAATCAAAACGGCCAAAAAATAGAATAAAAAGTGATCAAAAAGTCATACTCACTCCAAAGTAGTGTATAAAAAACTAGAGATTGCCCCACAAAAAAACGAGGCCTCACACAGCCCGGTAGACATAAATATAAATTAATTTTTTTCCAAAGCGTTTTTAAGTTTTAAATTTTTTTTAATTATTAAAACACAAGAAAAACTATAAATAAAAGTGTGATTGCTGTACCTGACCTGACCTGGAGAATGAAGAGGACAGCATAAAAACAAAACCCATAAAACTGTGGTGGAATTGCATTTTTTTCCCCAATTCCACCCTAGTTTCCCACTACATTGTATGCAACATTAACTGATGACATTAGAAAGTACAACTTGTCATGCAAAAAAAATAGCCCTCATACAGATAAGTGAACGGACAAATAAAAAAAGTCTTGGCTCCGGAAAGGCCAGGAGTAATAAAAAAGAAAATTGACCTGGTCAGAAAGGGGCTAAAGCTTACAGTATGTTCACCCTTGAATGCTTCTGAAATATCGAACCAGCTGTGTAAAATGGTGAAGTTTCATAAATTATACACAGAGTACAAAATATAACTGCAGTATTAGTTATTACTCAAAATAAAAAGGTCTGGTTTCAGAAAAGGGAAATGAGCGTAACTGAAGGTGAGAAGGAAATATTTTATCATGCATACCTCCTTGTCTTGCATTCAGTAGATAGTTGTGAAAATGAATATAATTTGTTAACCTCTGTAAAACATCTTAGATTTGCCTTCTGCAAAATCAGACAACGCCACTATTTTATTGTACTGAAATTTTCCGTATGTGTATGATCTGTGAGTTAAGCTTGGATCCTGTTATCTGGTATCTTCATCTTGGTGATTATTTAGCATTGATGTATATTTTTCTATTATTTATTCAGTTTATTACTCAAAGATTAAAACCAATGTCAAATGTGAGGTTTAAACATTTTCATTTGATACATACATGTTCATTTATGTTCACATCTGCATCAGAGGATCTGTTAGGGGGGTCTGTTACAGATTCCTCAAAAAAAATAAGAAAATAGATAGATCTTCTTCAACCCTTTATGACAAATACTGCTGAAAAATTTTAATAAAGACCAATTGAAAAAAAATAATTTTAACCCAAAATGAGTAAAATTCAATAATACAAAAAATTGCCCCCAAAGTCTTTAAAGGGTTGTGTCATCAGAAAATGAGCTTTTGTTTAAATCATTTGTGTCATTTGTGTGGGTTGTGTCATCAGAAAATGAGCTTTTGTTTAAATCATGATAAACATTTTTTTTTAAAGAATTTTTGGTGATGCTAATTACTATTTCCGCAGATTTTGTTCAGAAAACACTTACAGCCATCTGAATATGCCCTTACTCTTAGGTTTGTTTAGTTAGTAATACAGTTTTTGTATTGCGGCATTGTGGGTATTTTGCTGGAATACTGCTGTTCCTAAAACACGTTTATTGCATGTAAAATGTGTTTTTTATTTTGCCCCCCCCCCCCCATTAAAAACTAATTAAGGAAAAAAATACAGCAGACACATTGAAAACAAATGAGTAATCTAAAGACTATGGACATCTATTGGGCAATTTTTTTTATCAATATCACATTTGTTCTTTATTAAACATTTTCAGCCCCTTTCTATGTACAGTGTTGAGTTTCTGTGTATTTGCAAAGTAGGAGGCTTTCTGTTTACACAGTCTCCCGTCAGGGGACTTGGTGCATGGTTCGGGTGAAGCCCTTATCTCTGAACTCCTGACAGCTCATGAACATTCATTAGATTCAATTCTTACCAAACTGATGAAAATATGGCTTAGGTTAAGGCTTAGATAAATGTATATGAGGTGTCCGGAGTTTAGCAATAAGGGCTACACATAGTCGCCAGATGATGGCTCAGAGTAAGGGCTCATGTACACGAGTGTGTGTGCCCCATGCGCGTGCTCAAGACTGCATAAAAAACATAAATTCCTGGAGTTAAGCACTGGCCACTAAACCTAATAATACTTTTATTTTATTTTGCTCACTTATGTAGTGCTGACCTATTCCGCAGTCCTTTACAGACATTATCATCACACTGTCCTCAGTGGGGCATACAATCTAAGTTCCCTATCAGTATGTATTCCCTATAAGTATGTCTTTGGAGTGTGGAAAGAAACCGGAGCACCCAGAGAAAACCCACGCAAACACGGGGAGAACATATAAACTCCATGCAGATGGTGACAGATTCGAAGATAGGACCCCAGTGCTGCAAGGCACCAGTCCTAACCACTGAGCCACCATTCTGCCACAGGCCCAATAGGCACTTCTTGGTCTGTACAGATTACTGAAGTTACCTGCTGATCATTACAGGCAGGACTAGAATGAAAGCTATCACCTATATAGAGGTAACACAGGATCCACCATTCACAATAGGTGATATCACAACTTATGTACTCCCTCCTGAACTCTGCACAGGTCACAGAACATTCCTAGAAAAATCTCCAGTAAAAGTCAATGAGTCAGCTCCTGTCCATTGTGTCTATGGCCCATGGTATATGTCTAAATGCTGTTTAAAACGGCTAAGGCAAGATGGCAGCCCCCATAATCATTTTCAGGAAATAGAATTAAAAAAAAAAAATCTACAACCAGAAAATAAAAACAGATTGGCATTTTAGATGCTGGTTTTAATAAAGCCCCTGCTCTGGCAGTGTATCACCAAAGTTATGTAGAGGTACTGGCCACTCTGGTGTCCATCAGCCAACTGTGAATACACTGAACTATCCAGGGTTTAAGTCAAGTTTTAATAATATATCAGCTCTTTATCTAGCACTGAAGTCCAG
Source organism: Rhinella marina (assembly GCA_900303285.1). NCBI lineage: Eukaryota > Metazoa > Chordata > Amphibia > Anura > Bufonidae > Rhinella > Rhinella marina. The sequence continues at coordinate 107,654 of ONZH01030759.1, read as the reverse complement.
GTAGGCAATATGCACGGTGCCACCTTTGCCCAACACTTGTGACATAGTCAAAGAAATCAATAGGATTAGTTTGACATGATCTGCGCTTGCTGTTTTGGACGATTTTAAGGTAGTCAGTTATCTTCTTTAGGAAAGTTTCCATTATTTTACTACTACTGAGGTCAAGCTAACTGTAGTGTACCTGGCTTCAGTGAGTCAATGCACAAGCGCAGACTCACGTGGGCAAGCACTTCAGAGAACATTACCCTGCATCAGGATCATGTGCACCTGCGCACCTGACTCACTGAAGCCAAGTACACTACAGCAGGGATCAATGTGCAGGTGTGAAATCTCAGGATGGAAGCACGCCTGAAAGAATCCAAAAGGCCATCAATCAAATGTGAAGGGGAAGAAAGGGGGCGCGGTGAGCTTGACATCAAATGTAAAAGCCGCTGCCCCATTGACCTCAAGAACCTCATTTACATATAACCTGTGGGGAAGTTGTTTTACAGCTATTATGCACCTCAGACATCTTACAAAAGAAGATCATTAGAAACCTAATATCAACAGCTTTACGGTACTGCTGGCGGTTTAACATACATTTTGGTGCTGACAGGTTTCCTTTAAGCCACATTCTTATTAGTTAAATAAGAACTGAGCTATAATGAATGTTTATAATGTCAGGGATCACTGATAAGGAGCCAGTCAGATTAGCTGGCTGACAGAGCAGAAAGAAAATTCAGATCCCTCTATTAGAGCATCTCATCTCTGTACAGAGAAAAGGGTTCCATATTTGTAATAAAGGCCAATTTAAAAAAAATATTTGTAGCTCAAAATGAGTACAATGCAATACTGAAAAAAATTGCCCCCAAAGGTGTACATAGCCTTTAATGTGTCAATTTACCCATAGTATCAACCTCTAAAAACACTGGGGCTGAGCCTTTACAGATAGCAGTAATATAATGACAATACAAGTTATGAATTTGAAAGCCACTTTTGGAAAATACTGAACAACAGTAACTTTTCATATGGTCAGTGACAACCTTGTCTCCATAAATATGTGTTTGCCCATTTTATAATTTTTGTAATCCTACAGTTTTTTCTTCCTATCACTAATATATCTGAAGAAAGTTTTATCCCCCTTCTTAATAGAATTGTCTATTACGTCCTCCTTTGATGCTTTAGCATCATTAATTTGTTTGGCTCCCTTCTGTTTAATTTTATACACTTCTCTATCATCTACACCTCTGATATATATACCACTTAAAAGCAGCCCTCTTTTCTTTTACTATATTACTTACTTTTCTAGTAAAGCATAGTGGTCTCTTCTTCCTTCTACTCTTGCTAATCTACCATCTACCTGACAAATACTGGTAGTTTAGCTGCTTTTAATATTGCCATTTTAATAGAGTCCTCTGGGCATAGACACCTGCTGTTGTCTTTCACCATTTTAATACCCTTTTTAAGCACTCCTCCATTTCCCTAAAATAATATCTAGCACTTTTGTAGTAGTGTCAGATTGTTCTCAGTTCGTTTTCAAATCAAACCATAAACCTGTGTGATCACCAGAACCCAAATGTTCTTCCACCTTAACCTCATACACCAGATCCCCATTTGTGAAGACTAAATCTAGAATATTATCTCTTCGGGTTGGTGATAGCTGTTTCAGAGATGCTCCTTTTAAGAGTATCACTTAGACTCCTGCTCTTTCATGAAAAAGCAGAAATAGTCCACTCGACACCAGGCATGTTGAAGACACCCATAACTACATTATATCCCTTTTTTGCCATTTGAGAAATTTCATGCAGAATCTTATCATAATCCTCACTTTGTCCTGGAGGCATACCGTATATGCTACGCCAGGCACAAATCTGCTGACAGGTACCCTTTAAATATCTGTCCAAAAAAACTCTGAACTCTTGGCCAAGTAAATTTGTACTTTTATATGGTGGATGCAAACCATCCTTCTTTTACAGTTCCTTAGTAGACCACTAACATCACGGCTAACATAACCCAAACCTCCAGTTTTAAAGCACTGTCCACACATTAAGCTAAGATATGAATTGACTTGTTAATTTGATTACAGACCTCTGAAAAGGCCATTGAACCAGCTATTCTACGAAGACTAACTGCTATAATGTCACCCATACACAGCACAAATAGAGAAGATTAATCCTTCTCCCCTATCTCTTTATAGTAAAACTAAACAGCATGCAGGATATTACACAGCAATTCAGGACAGTGTAGCTGTGAATCCAGCACTGAGCCCACAGCAACATCTCTGTGTGTGCCTGTGTCTCCCTCCAGCAGCTCATTCCAACACCCTTGTCTGTGGAATTCTATGGACAACATGTAACCTGATCCAATGTAAAGTTGATAGGCTATCTCTTCTAGATGGATTTTATCTGTGAATTAAAGGGTTTCTGTCACCAGTTTTGGGGGTATGAATCAGGCTGACATTAGAGATATGTCACCTGATTCCAACTATATATCTCTTGTATTTCCTGGTGCCCCCGTTTTTATATAAAATCAACTTTTATTTTATGCTAATAAGCCTCTAGGAGCAGGAGGGTGTTACCCCTGCTCCTAGAGGCTCCATTTGCCCACCTTCAAAAACGCCCCTTTTCTCTTGATTGACAGGGCCAGGCAGCTCTCTCTGTCTCCTGCCGGCCCTGTCCGCAATCCAAATCCCGCGCCTGCACCATGCGTCCTTCATTCGGCGCAGGCACAGTGAGTGCAGCAGGCTCCCGGCTTCCTCACTGCGCCGAATGAAGGACGCACGCCGCAGATTTGAATCGCGGACAGGGCCGGCAGGAGATGGAGAGAGCTGCCTGGCCCTGTCAATCAAGAGAAAAGGGGTGTTTTTGAAGGTGGGCAAACGGAGCTTCTAAGAGCAGGGGTAACGCCCCCCCCCATGCTCCTAGAGCCTTATTAGCATAAAATAAAAGTTGATTTTATATAGAAACGGGGGCACCAGGAAATACAAGAGATATATAGTTGGAATCAGGTGACCTTAGCATATCTCTAATGTCAGCCTGATTCATACCGAAAAAACTGGTGACAGAAACCCTTTAAGGGTGAATGGAAGTAGCATATTTCTGTTACGATATATTAGAAAGTTTGTTATAGCTGCTTGTACCTATTTAAACCATAGTATCCTGGTTAATAGAAAGATTGTCAATAGCAGTCTGGTCTCATTATCTGGCCATAATTGTTCTGTCCATGTAGGACCAGTAACTAGTGCCAGCAAATTAATAACATTAACACAGGATTATTCACGTCAACCAGTGACATAGCACAGGTATAAGTGATTTCCTCCCCCCCCCCCCAATTGCTACATCTAAATTACTATATAGAAGAGAATAATCCAGTATCTGTCTGCCAATGTTAATTAATACAAATCACTGTCTACAGTCAGCTGTAGTAACTACATACCCTGTGAGCCTTACCCAGGCATCACATAGGGAGGTGTGACCAGATCACAGCTATAGTTACATAGAGCATACCAAATTCTGAGCAAGATGTTGGCGAGCAGGAGAAGCTGCAAAGGGAGGGGTGAAGATGATGGTTATAGCCTTACATCATCTACAAGAAAAAGCCTGCATTAGAATGCATAGGGTTATGACACATTCGCAGTTGAAACATCTGAGATTCCCTTTGAATTTAGCAAGCTTTTCCTCTGCTAATCTATGCACTGAACCTGGAGAAGACAAAGGTGGGCAGAAGGATTCAGCCTAGTTTCAGGAATCTGTATCACTGAATCCTGGACAATTGAAATGGTGGCTACCCTTGATTTACCTTCACTTTTTGACTGTGTATGACTTCATACTTTGTTAAAGGGGTTGTGCGATTTTAGAAGGAATCGGGGCAATACATGCAATCTGCCTGCAATAAGGAATAAGTCTTCACCCACCTGACAGATCCTACACTAACTCTCTGGTTCTCTTGGCCAGGCGCTGTTTACCCAGATGCAGTGGTGATGTCACGTCTACAGCACATGACCACTGCAACCAATCACTGACCTCAGCAGTGCACTAAAGAGGAAATTGATTGGGTGCAGTGGTCACATGTTGACATGACATCATCGCTGCGGCTGGGTAAACAGAGCCCAACTGGTAGCATCAGAGCAGTGTCTATCGGGTAATTAATGCCCTATTCTTAATTCATCGCATGTGTTGGCCAGTTTCCTTCTGAAAGTGGACAACCCCTTTAAACATTTTTATCTGATTGGCATCTTTCTTTAGGCAATTCACTATGGTGCTAGCATACAAATGAATGGGGTCGCAGCGTGTGCTGCAACGGTGACCCCAGAATCTCAAAAAAACACTACTGGATTTTTAGCAATTCTGCAAGTCACGCTGCAACTCCATTCATTTCCATGCGAGCACAACTACACTGTGATACTTGTCGTGCAACCAAAATGACCATGTAGCTGAACTCTAAATTGAAATTCAATTTAATCTCATTGGTCATACTACCAGTAGACAAGCACGTACAGCAAAGATGAGGTGGACATGATGAAAGGAGAGAGGTTTTACTGTGTGCTATTCCTCCTCTGCTTTTATCTGTAGATTCTTCAGCCATGAAGAACTTTTTATGTTTTATTTCACTTATCTTAGTATCTTGATTGTTTGTTAAATTTTTTATATGTGCTGAGAGAGTTGTTTTAGCTATTAGTGTTAACGAGCCATGAATAACCACATAGCCAGGGAGGTGCAATTTTCTCTAAGCAGTTTTCAGTGAGACATGCATGAGATGAAGACTGGCAAAGCAAATAATTCTACATTGCTAGGTAACGAAATCCCTGCACCTGCCTAGTCTGTTGATTATTACCTGTTCTCTGCAGACATTTCTTAATTTAATCGCTGCAGGGATGAAATCAAACAGGATGTTCACAAACATCTCCTATGGATAGTTAAAATGTCCATTAGAAGCTGCACCACAGATGACTTGAGGCAGGTGTAATGTCACCAACTGGAAATTGTGTTTCTCAAACACTGGGCTAGTGCACCTGCATAGATTAAATGGTGGTAATGTGACAGTATAAAAGCAACATAAAAGCAATAAAGTGGGTGGAGCCTAACCAGACTTCATGGCAGACGTGTGGCTCTTACTGCCAAACTCTGTAATCCTCATCTACAACTAGTCAATCCACACCATGGGGAAAGTGGGCAAAAGAGATAAGGTCAAGGATCCCCCTGAGACATCCAGGGTGCCAAAACAACAACTCAACATGGAGGCCATGGATTCAAGATGGCACCGACACAATCAATCACACACCACTCCAATGGAGGAATCAGATGTAGACAGCATTGCTGAAAGCCAGGAGGTAGCTGAATTTCTTTATATCTCTAAGAGCTTCCTAAAGAAAACATGGGCATTAGCACCTCTAGCTACTGTCTTGTCAGACATAAAGTCTTACATCAGGCATATTGGCACTCAGGCCTCAGCTCATTATAATGCAGATCAGGAAAATAGGAACAGACACAAGAATGTGAGGATTTGCGATGTTGCAGAACTGTGTCTTGCGCACCAACTTTACAGATCTTCTAGACGCTGAAAGAGCTGCTGCCATCACTGTGGTATCATCTGCAGCATCCTAAGCTATTTAGATACTGCCCTTCTGGGAGCCGCAAGCGACAGATTCGACATGATGTTTGATGGCACCTCCATTCAGCTATACCAAGTGCCTATTGTCCTCTACCCTCAGGGTCGGATTGGCCATAGACCTTACAGGGAAATTTCCCGGTGGACCGATGCCCAGGGGGCCAGCTAGTGTAAGTTTTTGGGAATGTATTTTGTGCTACTGAAAGTATTTTGTGATGGCCTGTGATATTTGGCTGTGTTGGGTTGGTATAATGTGCTACAATATGGTACTGCTGGCCATGCTTTCCATCAATATGGAACCAACTACAAAACAGGGCCACTTTAAGTTCCCAGTCCGCCCTGTCTACTCTGCTCCAACATTGCAGGCTGAAGCCACTTAAGGACTGTTTGAAAGAGAGCTGGATGATTTCCTATTGGTGGAATCCAGGATCTTTATCTTGCTGCCTGGCAAAAATGTCATTGTCTGCCAGCTGGGGGATCTGGAACAAGTTTGGGCTTGTCTCCTGATTGATCCTCTGGATATACAGTCGTAGCTACCCTTGCCTGAACAGGATTCCTTTCCACCGATCCTTGACCTGGGCTATTGGACCATGGTCCAGAAAGCCAAGTCTCCGAGATAGAAGAAACCTGCCCAGCACAACTCATCGCCTTGAACATTCAGGGTAGAACTGGACCCACGTCTGAATGCCTGTTCTTCTCCTACTTGGGCATTTGTAGCCATTGAGGACCTCCATTACTCTTTGTTTCCTGGAATTCCATTCTCCGTTAGTTGATGAGTTGTCCACTAGAGATGAGCGCGCAGTGCTCGTTACGAGCACTGTAGCGCTCGGCTCCCGTGTGAAATGCCCGCAGGCATTGCGGATCTGTCCTCAGCTGCATGTAAGTCAATGAGGACGGATCGTTTGGTATGACACTCATACCAAACGGTTCCGTCCTCATCACCCGACTGAAAGTCAGTGGGGACGGAACCGTTTGGTATGAGTGCCATACCAAACGATCCGTCCTCATTGACTTACATGCAGCTGAGGACGGATCCGCAATGCCTGCGGGCATTTGTTCGCACGGGAGACGAGCGATACAGTGCTCGTAATGAGCACATTCGCTCATCTCTATTGTCCACCCATGGATTTTTTGCTTTAATAGCTTGCAAAGTGAGGCATGTTGACTAGTTTTGCTTACCTTCACTGGTTGTTTATCTATAGCTATAGCTAACATTTGGGCGATCAGTGTTCACCAATCAGGATGTCTTTTCTCAACCACTTTTCCTATAAGGATGTGGTATCAGATCCAGAAGGCAGATACCTTTTGCATAAAGGGCTCTTAGGGGACAAAATGCTCATTATCTGTAATTTATATGCACTAAACCAAGGTACGATTTCTTGGCTGAAAGTGGTGTTACTTAAAGGGATTGGCCACTTTCTGGTTACAGTTGACCTATGGGTTTGTAAGATGATTATACAGCAGTTACTAATATAGCCTTTGTTGAAATTCTGTTCCATTTTATATTACTCATAAAGTATACCCCCTTATTCACACAGAGATCTTGCCCATAAAATCGCTGCTGATGAAGGGTCATGTGACCAAGCAAATCATGTCCATGTGGTGTTTCCTCCATTCAAATACACTGCACGTTCACTGTTAGGAGTTTAGTGCAGGTGCGGTGGGTTTGAATAGAGGAGACATCACAAGGAGGTAATTTGCGTGGTCACATGACCCTCAATCGGCAGCCATTTTATGGACAAGACCTCTGTGTGAACAAGGGGGAATACCTTATGAAATTTAGAAAATGTAGCAGAATTTTAACAAAGGCTATATTAGTAAGTGCTGTATAATCATCTTTCAAACCCATTGGTAAACTGTAACCAGAAAGTGGCCAATCCCTTTAAAATCTCAGCATTTAGGGAAGGTATTTTTTTAATAGGCGGGGACTTCAAACTAGTAATGAATCCTCTGTGTGACTCATCCTCGTAGTGCTCGGCTGTCTCATATAAAGCTCTTAAGGGTCTCTGGGCTTCTCTTACAGCACCGCCCCACAGAAGATTGCATACACATCCCAGACATACTTGTGTGCTCTTTGTGTCTGTATTCCATGTCCAGGAAAAGCACTTTTATTCTGCTGGAAAACAGCTCAAAAGTGCCCAGCTCTGCTGCTGCAAGTGCTCAAAGCAAACCAGACTGAAAAGGGGAGGGCAGCTTTAGCTGCTCATATCTTGCGATTGGTAGCAGATAGAAAAATGATTCTGACCTTCTTTGAAAGCTGGCATTCCAAATGATACCAAAATCACAGCATTATATCTAGTATATCAGAAGATATAGCTGTTAGAAATCGAGTTGGGAGAGAAAGCTGTTTTTACTTTCACTTTCAGCTGGGCACTTGGGAGCTGTTTTCCAGCAGAATAAAAGTGCTTTTCCTGGACATGTAATACAGACACACAGTGCGCACAGGTATGTTTGGGATGTGTGTGCAATCTTCTGTGGAGCACTGCTGTTAGTTATATAGGTTAAAAACAGGTGAAAGGCTCTCTTTAAACTGTGGGCTAACATCTTAGTAGCTCACCTCATACCCAATATCCCTGAAATTGTACATATGGCTCAGACAAGGTTTGTGACAGGGAGGGTGGGGATAATTCCTTGAGGGTTCTACACCCCCTCCAATATGATGCTGCTGCCCAGACTTCGTTGACCCTTCTCTGCACTGAATCCAGGAAGGGGTTTGACAGAGTAGAATTGTATATGAATTTTACCCTAAATTTGGCTTCCTACTCCCATTCATTAAAGCAGTAATGTCCCTTTACTCAGAACCACAGCCAGGGTTAGAGTGATTTTTTTTTTGTCTCAGGCATTTAAGATTAGTAACGGAATGCGCCAGGGGTGCCCACTTTCCCCTTTTTTTATTTTAGTTTTGGAGCCATTACTTCAGGTCACTCGTCAGCATCCTAGCATTTCATGCTTGGTGGTACAGGGGAGGGCACACAGTGTTGCTGCATTTGTGGACGATATGCTGTTTGCAACAGCGGCTGCTGTGCGCCGCTGATCCCCTTGTTACCACCGCAGTCCTGGACGCCGTGTTCAGCTGGCTGTGCTTCCCATTTACCGCTGCAGTCCTGGACTCTGTCTGTGTAGTACTGTTGTTCTGGGATCCACTCCACAGTTTCCATTCAGCCCTGGCTACAACATGCTTGCTAATGTCACGCTCTCGTGTGGGGAGGGGAATATCCCACACCAAGCGCAGAAGGAATGGGGGGGGGAAATGGGATAAGGCCTGGAAGAATAAAGGCAGACGGTCACCTCCTATACAAACCCTGACTCCAGTCCTGCCCTTCTAACAGTATGAACAGGCCTAGAAGGTAGGCAAGTTCATACGCTGGAAACCTGGGACTCTAACCGTCCCTGAAGGACCCTGAAGCCAGTGACAGTAATGAGACAAACCGTTCCTCCACCAACCTGGACGAACAGTAGTCTCCCCTCAGGCCCAAACACTAAAACACTGGGAAGATATACACAAATAAACGAAAGGGAAGGAAGACACTTAGCTTTCCTGAAGATTGTGGCAGCAATGGGATCTCCACAGAGAAACACACACCAAACGACCACAGAAAATATAAACTGCACAGCATGGTGAGAGAACCAACACTAAATAGACAAAGATAATTACAAAGATACCTACACCTGAAGGGGGAGGGTGTGGTGAATGTCAGCAACAACAAAACAATAAAAGGAGAACCTGTCAGCTTAACCCATGGGTTGCTAATCTGACAGACCTCCTGATACCTGTCACAGGAATGTTCGTGACAGCTAATTGTTCCCTACATGACTCCCTTAGGGCCGGCGCGCGTCACTTCCTGTGCTTTATGGGTTGGATCATGTGACCTCGTTGACCAATCCTAGCCCTCCTGCACAGTTATAAGTGCCGTGGCCCCCTGCCCATTTGCCTCAGTGTCAAGGTCCTTGTGTCCTGCTTTGGTTGCTATTATCCCTGCTTGTGTTCCCGGACTCCGCTACCTGCTTAATCCCTCTCTACTTGCATAGACTCTCCTGTTGCCGACCCGAATTGCCTGATCTGTACCTCTGCCTGCCCTGACCCATTGCCTGTCTGACTTCGCCTCTGCCTCATCCTTAAGTCCTGCAGTATTGCTCCTGGTAACGACTTGGCCTTCTGACTACCTCTGTACCTTGTTCAGGTACCTCCTGGTCTGCCTGGACCAGCTGCCTTGTGTGCTTATCCTCCTCAAGAGGTAGCGACCTGGTGTTCCCTTCGGAAAAGTCTATCCCCACCATACGGATATTGTGAAGAACGAGGGGTTCACTTCAGGNAGACAACGCCCTTAGAGGAGGTAGAACACGAGGCATAGTGGGTTCACACTGACACTGTTGATGCTTACAAACCCATGGGAAGCATTCCCTGCTGTGCTGGATTTAATCGGGAGGTTTGTGACGCTATGGCCATTAATGTCCTTTTGTAAACGGTTCGTACATGAGATGATGCGTACCCTTTTTCCTGGTCTCGATCACACATCACATAGTTGGGCCTTAAAATTAGACCTTCAACCTCAGACTTGATGAAACTCAATTATACTCCTCTCCTCCAATCCATCCAGACACAACTAAGCTCCAGCTACCTATGATGTCATGAATGGACAGAAAGAATTACCTAAAATGTTTTATTTTGCTATGATTATTGTATTTGCTACAGTCGGCTCCCATTTACTTACCACCCTCCTTTTTTTCCCCTCAATTCACAGTTCATTTTCTCATTTTTTTTTTGTGGAAGGGGGTGACCCCTCAATTATCATATAGCCTACCTAAGGACCTGAGTGCTTTTGGTCTTACAGACCTCACTAAATATTACCAAGCCATCCATTTACAGAACCAATTGTAATGATTAAACCCTTCCTGTGTCAAGGCTTGGAGGCATATTGCCTCGGGAGTTTTGTCTCGAGCACATTATGCAGTTCGTTTTGCATACTCAGTTGATTATTCGCACAGTCTCTAGCCTGTTACTCAAAGGCCTACTTCACTCTTGGAGTCTGACCGCTTCTCCAGACTACTCCTCCTAGACACTTGCTTTCCAGATTGTATAGACAGATTTCTAGAGATACTACTCAGGGAAAGCCTTCATACCTTTAAGTTTGGTAACAGACTTGATGGCGACCTTTTCCCCCTCAGAAACTTGGCAGATTCTTTCCCATTCTCATGGCCCCTCTAGGTGTGATAGAATTCAACAGAATTCTTTTAAGCTATTGATCCGCTGGTATAGATCTCCAGATGTTTTTTTTTTTTTTACATCTATCCTGATGTCCCCGACACTTGCTGGTAGTGTGGGCACTTCTTGTGCTCTCAATTCCATATCTGGTAGTCATCTCCAATCATTGGTTCTTACTGGACGAAGATTTAATACATGGTTAGTAAAGTTTTGTCCATCCACATACCCTTGCCCCCCCAGATGGTTCTGATGAATCTTCCAGGGACAGACAGCCCTTATTACCTCTTCTCTCTACTTTGATTATGGCAACTAAACTCCTCCTCCCCTTGAAATGGTTGAATCATGCTCCTCCTACCATGGAGATGTGGATGGACAAGATGAAAAAGATATATTGTTGTACCTACTAACCTTTAGGACAGTCTTTGTATTTGTCAGTACCTATTTATGGCTACTCTGAGTTATATAGATGTGCTGGGTCCATGTGTTCTTTTTGTGTTTTATTTGGTTTATTTATTTCTGTTTTACTTATTGATTGCTCGTATACACACAATGCCATATTTTAAGAGTCTTTATTATGGCTTTCTTTTACATATGATTGTATTAGACTGGCCTGCGTGCTAGTTCTGCATTCCATACCTCTTGTGTGTGAGGTTTAATTTTGTTTATGTTTTTGAAAATCTGAAAATAAAGATTGTCAAAAAAGAGCAATAAAAGGTTGTTCTTCATAGCTGCTTGAGATAGAATCTTACAAAAACCCAATGGTGAATAGGCCATTGAGTCTACAGGGACACACTCAGGTGGGTGCTACAATAGAATGGTTTAGATAAGGTTCTAGCCACTTTTCTGAACTGGCGAGAAAACGGTGGGCCTTAGAGAGAGGGGAGGTGTTTCCTACCCCCTGCTGGATTTACTATAACTTGTGTAAATTATAGCTCAAGTCTACACCAGCCCCTAATTGGTGTAGACTTAAGTTTCTTGTGCTTCTTAATAAATTGGATGCATGTTACTCCAGCACAGAGAGATCAAGACTGATGTACGGGAACACCAGTCTTGTTGAATGCCCCCCATAGTTCTTTAAAGGGAATCTGTAATTTGTAAATATACCTTTATGTCCAAATCAGTCTTCACTATCCCTTAAAAAAACTAAACTGTTTTTTATAATTATGCAAATTAGGTGAAAAGAGCCCAAGGGGCTGTTCTGATCGAAGCTGGAGCCCAGCCACGCCCATCAGAAGTAAGCCCCATTCCTCCCCTACTCTTTACCTTCTAGCTGCCGATGCGCAGGTTCACGTTTCCTTTCTGTGTCCGCCCACGCGGTCTGTTTTCTTCTGCAGGCAGCAACACTGAGATCTCAGCTTCCGGGTCAACTGAACTGCATATACTACTGACACATGCACAGCTCAGTTAATGAAACTGCTGCCAGAGGAAGATAACAGGCCACACTTACGCACACAGGACGGAAACGTGCACCTCTGTGAGATCTGAAGCGGCAGCATGATGACATTGCGATAGCTAGGAGGTGAAGAGAACAAGAGAGGATCAGGGTTGACTTCTGATGGGCTTGGCTGGGCTCAGCATGGCTAAGTACAGCTCTTGAGCTCTTTTCATCTTATTAGCATAATTATAAGAACCTGTTTTTGGGGGGATAGAGATGATTCAGACATACAGGTATATTTACAGGTGGCTATGGCAGAGCTACAGTGCAATACAGTTAGAAACGATGTAGGGTGGTGACAGAGTCCCTTTAAAGGCTTTGGACACTAGCTTCCAAATAACGTGCACAGTCTATGGACTTCTGTAAAAAGAGTCCCATGTACGTACTTATTCTTCAGTAACATCATTACAGAACCACACTGCTCAGCACATATAAATGTTGGGTAAATCAGCAGGGAGAGATCAGTGCCTGTCTATATATTATTCAATGCATGCTTTTAATTCTATTGCTTACATTAATTATTTAAATACTTTTCATATATTTAACTGTTAATGTGTTGGCTGTATACTCCTCTGCAGTACAGACACAGATTCAATCAAACATACCGCATATCTTCTAAGTAAGGCTTTATTCATGCTGCCATTATTAGCCCCGGGGGGGGGGGGTGTCTATCATATTTCATGGCAAGAATAGTGCAGCATGCAGCGATACTCTTGCCATCAAGATAACAGAAATAACTAATAACTTCAAAATGGAGCCTGTAATAAATGTTTGTTTTTGCTGTGTAACTGATTCAGTGTAGCACCGTGGTTTCCTTCATAAATAGCTGATCACGGACATTTAACTCCTCAGAAAGGTCAACTGCAACCATAGCAACTGAGGTTACTGAAGGCTCCCAGGCCTGCCAGAGCAAAATTCCTATTAAGCCTGGCCACAGCCTGTAATGGTAAACCATTGCAGACTATAGTAAAAACAAACTAATGACCCCATGTTCAAGGCCCCTAGGGGGACTAAAAATAAAGTTAAAAAAAAGTTTATAACAAATCAAAATTAAACATTCAAATCACACCCTATCTGTACCTATATATGCCAGTGTGGCAATATTTTGGTGAGTATTTTGTATCTACCTTTATTAAAGCAATGGGTCGATACGGTTCTGGATTTCATGGGTGTTTGCCAGGTTTTGGTAATAGTACCAGCGCTTGGAGCTAAGCAACCTATCATAACCTCCTCTTCTCTCTTGTATGGATGCTTTGTCCTGGCTTTCAGCAGTGTATGTAAAGTGCATACCTACCTCTCTCCCAATTCATTGCCACAGATGCTTTATACTCCTCATGCATATTAGTTCTTAAAGGGACAATAAACCCTGAAAAACAAGAAAAATGAAGCATAACCTGCTCAGGAAAGTTTGTCTGTAGTGCTTTCTTCTGCAGAAAGCAGTTAGGGTTCATGCACAAGAACGTATTTTTTGTCCGCATCCGCTCCGCATTTTGTATAGGTCGGATGCAGACCCATTCACTTCAACTGGGCCGCAAAAGATGTGGAGAGCACACCGATTCCATTACATGCCGTCTGCAAAATTATGGAACATGTATTGTTCTTGTCCGCATTATGGACAAGGATAGGACTGTTCTATTAAGGGCTAGCCGTTCCTTTCTGCAAAATGGGGAATGAACACGGCCGGTATCCGTGTTTTGTGGATCCGCAATTTTCAGACTGCAAAACAGACAATGTTCGTGTGCCTGAGCTCTTAAACAGATATCCTTTAGGCTCTGTGTACTTAACATTGCATTCACTTCAACAGACATCCAGAGCAGTGTGAAAAAATGAAAGCTGCAAAACTGTATCAGCTTCTTAGTGTTGCCAACCAGATTTTTTCTTTTTTCTGGACAACATATGCCAAAATCACGGACAGCCAACATTTTTTACAGACAAATTGGAAAACCATAATGGATGATAAATATTATAAGTGATACGTCTATAACTTAATATATTGATAAGAACTCATTACCAGCATTTACTGTGAGCTGTAAAATGATGAGAATTACCTCCAAAATAATCTATTGAATTGCAACAAGCCTCAAAAAAAATCACGGACAGGTCTATTTTTTTTTTCATGGACACAGGAAAAAAAAGTTACCTTTTTTACAGACTGTCCAGAAATGTCTGGACAGTTGGCAACCCTGGCTTCTTACAAAACTTCCTTGTATGTGTGCAGCAATACTATACAGCACTAGACCACTGACACTACAGAAAGTGCTGCCCAGCTTTCCCTGGTGCTTCAATGTCAAGTTTTTCCCTATAGCCAAGAAGAATTTCTCACTGTCTGTGTTGGCAAATATGACATTTATCAGAGTTGGTGATCTGAATTACAAACCTTGTGGAGCTCTACACGCTCGCCATATATGTAATCCTTACATAGTGCAAGAAACCTAGCTTTCCCAAGACCTAGCTATGGCACCATTTAGGAGTGAGGAGGGGGATTTATTTTGATTATGCCTCATTCACAGGTCAGTGTTTTGGTCAGTGATTTCCATCAGTGATTGTGAGCAAAGACCAGGACTTAAGGTATAAGGCCTCATGCACACAGCCATTGCCTGGCTGCACCCGTTTTGCGGCCCGCAAACAGTAGGTCCATAATATGCAGGCACCAGCGGTGTGCACCCAGCATCACGGATGTGGACCCATTCACTTGAATGGGTCCAGAATCCGGAAGGTTGGTGCGGAACGGAGGCATGGAACCCCACGGATGCACCACGGAGTGCTTCAGTGGGGTTTCTGTCTGTGCCTCTGCACTGCAAAAAAGTAGTGCATGCACTACTTTTTTGTCGTGTGGACGGACCACGGACCCATTCAAGTTGAATGGGTCTGGATCCATCTGCGGAATCCACACGGATGTTGCCCGTGCATTTGGGACCACAAATTGCAGTCCCCAATGCACGGAACGGCCGATCAATGGCCGTGTGCATGAGGCCTAAGGGAAAGATCTGCACCTGTTCTGTGTTTAGAGCCACAACTAGGTTTCTGGCTCAGAATTACTGATTGAAATCACAGAACACTGACGTGTGAATGATGCTTTAGGATGGGTTCACATCTGTGTTGTGAACTCTAGTAGTCTGTTCCGACGGAAGAACAGACTGCCAGAGTTCACCGTATCAGGCATAGCCAGATACCACCGTGCACTGCTGGATCCCCATGCACTGCAATGGGATCTGGAAGTTATCCAGCCACCTTCCGGCATATATGCCAACTTTCAACTGGACAAAAAATGTTGCATGTAGAATTTTTTGTCTGGCTGGAAACCGGCATGTACGCCAGATACAGTGACCAGATTACAGTGCCAGAGTTCACAAAGCAGATGAGAAGCTGGCCTTAGTATTCTGCAGTCTTTTAAGCCTTATTCATTCAAAGGTCAGTGATTGTGAGCCAAAACCAGGAGTGGAGCCTCCACAGACATAAGTTACAAGGGAAAGATTTGTACCTGTTACAGTGCCACATGGTTGTAACCTAGTTTTCCCAGGACCCTATAAGGCAAACCTGCCCAGCTATTGAACTATTTGGGAGTAAGGAGAATGATTTATTCAGGTAGATTTATTATTTAGTCCCTATAACAGGTCCATATAATTTAATTTACTCACTGATATAGCGCCAACATATTCTACAGCACGTTATAGGCATTTTCATCATTAATTTGTTAGCTAACGGAACCTGGGACAGATCTGTCTAGCTAAGCTACAGTATGGAGGATTTGTCACTGGGATTATTACTTAGCTTTTCCAGGCTCCTGGCTAGCAAATCTATGTATTCTACAATGGGGATTTACCAGTTCATAAACAGGCTGATCTGGCATTTGGCAGTCTGGGAAAGGATGTGTGAAACAGATCAGGCAGCCTGTCGGATCCGTCCTTGCCAGGCGCAACCATGCGCTGCTGGAATTCCGTCTGGAACCATTCTGAGGACCGGCGGAGATCTGGCCGCTTATCGGCTTATATGCCAGGTTACGGCCAGATCTCCACTGGCCCCCATTATAGTGAATTGGGCCGGACGGAATTCTGGCAGGGACCGATCCGACAGGCTGTTCCCAGCCAGAAAATCCTGCCGCATCTGTTTATCTCATATGTGAAATAACCCAAAGCTGGAAACAATCTCTGTGGGGCGGTGATGGGGGCATACTGTCCTAATACATTATGTAATTCCATCATATGGTGCCAGGACAACGTAATCTGCTGTCACCCATCTTTTCCAGGGCCCTGAACGGCAAGCTGGTCTAGCTATATGAAAGGATTTATCACCACATAGATACTAAATATATCAGGACAATCGTGAGTATATACTATATGTGTAGCTCGATCTCCAACATATCATCACATGCTACCCAGCTTTTCAAAGCTGCTGTAAAACAAATCTGCAAAATTATGCAGTGAAGGGAGTACTAGGCAGATTAGCTGTTCAGCTGTATGTACTATGGGTGGTGCCATTGGCGTAGCTAGAAGTGACTGGGCCCCACAGTAAATTTTTGAACAGGGCCCCCCTCAGCAACTTCTTCGTAGCCTCCTCCTCCCATGCAACCCTCACTCCTGCATCCAATCAAGATCGCTCCCTCGCAGACCAGGTTAGGCAACCACTCTGTCCGTTTCCTATACATATATACTGTATGTCATGTCGCTGTATATAATGTAATTGTATAATACTGTTGAATAGGCTCTGACAAAATCTTTCAGTCCTTCTCCTGGATGGGCCCCTTCTGAGCTTGGGCCCCAAAGCAGCCACATTCCCTATAGCTACGCCCCTGGGTGGTGCTTTTACCAAATCTATTTTGTATTACTAATAATTAAGAAATTCCTTCAAACAAAATGGCTAGGCTCACTGTGTAGAAAAAATGTATCCAGACTAAACCAGGCCCCTCCTCCTAAAC
This sequence comes from Rhinella marina, assembly GCA_900303285.1. Classification (NCBI taxonomy): domain Eukaryota; kingdom Metazoa; phylum Chordata; class Amphibia; order Anura; family Bufonidae; genus Rhinella; species Rhinella marina. The sequence goes on along the minus strand of ONZH01030759.1, from coordinate 90,515 downwards.
TTCCTGGTTCACTAGCATCAGAGAGGGAGAGGAGACATGGTTGAAGCCTGAGGGAACAATGCACTGCTTATCCAAAAGCAACTTGAGTACCAGCAACAGATTAAAACTTTACTTTATTCCAAGATCATTTAAAAAGTCCACACACCATGAACAGTCCCAAGAGTATTATCTCCTTCTCCTTATATTATAAAAATGAGTTTCTGTCTGTCTGTTCTCTATGCGCGACCAAACTACTGGACCGATTTTTCACCAAATCTGGCACACAAGTACATCAGGTGTGTGGGGAAGGTTTTAGACGGGGTCTCAGCTCTCTAGGATGTACTGTTCCTGAGATATTCTCAAGCCAATATTAGCCTGGGAGCCTTTCTCTTCAAATCCCAACTGCCATACTCTCCACAGACACACACAGGTTTAGTGCAGGTTTCCATAACAACCCAGCCATTTCTCTTCACTGCTTTAAAGGGGCAGAGCTCTGTGTATGACACTGTTAAAGGGGTATTCTGGTTACCATAAATATAACTTATGTTTTAGACTAATTTTAGACTAAGACCGTTCAGTAGTAATAAAAGATGTTTTCTTCCACTGCTATCCACTGTGTTTCCTCATAAATTATCATGGGATCGACCTATAATTCAGGCCACCCTCAAAAGAAGGACTTAAACCCCCCGCCCCAGGTCTCGCTAAGCCACGCCCCTGACCCAGTCAGGTCACGCCCCCTCCCACTCTGCAGCCAATCGGGATTGAAAAAATGAAGGTAAAAATCTGTCAGCTGCACTGACTTTCTCTCTGCAACGACACACACAAACATTAAATAAATGAAATATACCCGTGCGAACCGGGTCCTTCTGCTAGTTGTATATAAAGGGTACTCACTGAAAACTGCTCCATAGCAACGCATTTCAGATTATATGATCCTTTTTCACAGCCATGTTAGTGTGAGTAAACAGTAGAAAGATATAGCAGCTGCTCACCACACTCAGGGGGAGCTATTAATACATACGATTTTAAAACATACAAAATGGATGTAAAACAACACAAAATCTAACTGAAATACAATAAAATAATGAGACATGGGAGACCTGAATGCACTGCTTTTATATTTCATGATGTGCAATTGTGATATCTAATGAAACAAGAGCAAATAACAAAGACACATAAGGACAGTATGTTATATTTTGATGATTGTTCTTTTTTCTTTGCTTGGATTCTGGGTTTAGTGGCTCTTTAAGTGCACTGAGGGCAGGCTCGAGTCAATAATAGGACATGTTCTATTTTTTTGCGGAATGGCCATGCAGACATACGGACATGGAATGCACCCGGAGTCATTTCCGTTTTGCGGCCCCGTAGAAGTGAATGGTTCTACATACAGGCCACAAAAAAAAACAAAAATGGAACGGACACAGAAAAAAAATTAGTTGAGTCCTTATTTGCATAAGGATTAAAACGGGTTTTTCCCACAACTGTGGCAACACATCAGAGAAAGAGTGGTGAGCATGTAATTAACAGAAGCAGCCCTTCCAGGCATTGAGCCTGGTTAGATAATGATTTCCCTGGTGATAGATGCAATTTAAACACAGGCTCTGCCCTTAGACACTGTGTGAGTACAGGTTTAGTTTCTGGATTCTGCTACTTATGGGGTAATTTGTTAAGCTCGGTGTTTTAGACCTGCGCTTGCGCTTGATGTGCCTAAGTTATCTAGAGGTGCATCCACCATCGGTGCCTTAAAGGGGTTATCCAATCCTATAAAAAGCCCCCCAATAAGTCGGGTCCCCCACACTGAATATAATTACCCCACACCACCGCTGCTGCTTCTCCCCGTACGTGGATGAAAACAGTCGGTGTCGGAGGAAGGGGGGAGCAGCCAATGACAGGCGGGGACGGGGACCAGCCTCCTTAGCGTCACCCGCGAAGCTAGGGAGGATCATCCTCATCCCCGCCTGCCATTGGCTGCTTCCCCGCTCATGTAGGTGTCACGTGGGCGGGGAAGGGCTGGCAGACCCGTCTCATTCATCATTTTCTATGCCTGTTTTAGGAGTAGAAAATGGTCTAAATGTAAGACAACTCAGAAGCTGTCTTACATTTAGAACTGGCACTGAATGCGCCGAAGTTATGGAGAGGCCTGCGCCTCTTCATAACTTCAGCAGATCCACCGCCAGCTATGGGGCTTTATTAAGACTGGCGTCTAAAAGGCTTGTCTTAATAAATGTGCCCCAAAGTGTTCTCCTTAACAGGATTCTGTTAGATTGGGCAATTTCTCAGCAGTGATATTCTGTGCTCCACCTCCTCTAAACTGGAGCCATTCTCTGAAACCTCAGTTTTTAGCTGCATCAGGGATGCTGACCCTGTTGCAGGGAGGGTGGTCAGAGTGCCAGTCTCCTTGCACTTCAATGGCCAGGTGGTTATAGCAAGGGTTTGCCACCTTTCCAACCAAAAAATACTGGCCAAGTTTATTTAAGAATTTAACAAAAAAACTGTTATTTTCAAAATAAAATGCAGCCAAAAATGATGCAAAGACATAAGTGAACAGCTGTAATTAAATGCACTCTTAGGGCTCTTTCACACGAGCGGATGCTGTAAGTGGAATCCGCTGCGTGTAAGAGAGCCAAGTCCCGTGCAGGACAACAGAGACACGGAGCATTAACATGATTGATAATGCTCTGTGCCTCTCTGTGATCTTTATACTACAAAATCACAGCGAGATAAAGTTGTCACTGTGCTTTTGTAGTAAAAAGATCACAGAGAGGCACAGAGCATTATCAATTATCCGTGCTGCCGCAGGTGAACGTTTGAGGCTGGAACTACGCTCTGGCCCCATTCACTGTAATGGTGACGGGCCGCAGTACGGCAAGCCCTGCTGAGAGGCGGCCGGAACGAAAATACAACATGGGCCGGAGCGTAGTTCCGGCCCCACACGTGCACCTGCAGCAGCACGGATCCGGCGGGCTGTTCACCCACCGGAACAGCCTGCTGGAGCCCTGTGCCGCAGGTGTGAAAATAGCCTAACTAAAAATTATCAGATGACAAAGTGAAGCTAAAGATTGAAGAGGGCCCCTTCAAACAGCTGATTGCCACCTGCGCCAAATCACCAAGCTGGACTGGGTGCAAGGAGTCTGCACAAGCTGCTGGATTTTAACAGTCCTAGATCAGCTATGCAGTTAGGCTAAACAGGGGGCACATAATGTAAAATAATTTAAAAAATGCTACCACACAGGGCACTGCAGCTTCCACCTACCTATACATCCCATATATCAAAATAACTGTTACAGAAAAAAAATCATTAAAAAAATGTATATTTTGTTAACAAAAAATCTTTTTTTTTTAAATGTGAAAAACAGACTTTTCCTCTTAAAAAAAAAAATAAAAACAAAAAATACTAAAATAAAAATCACATAACAATGAAACGCCACAGGAAAAAAAATGCAGAAAGGGGGCGCTGTTGCTAAGGCCATTCCTCATGTCGCCCCGCTACCTTGCATCCCGATAACCCTCACTAGGAACTACCACGTAGAACCAGTGGCAGAGGTGAGCCGCGCATCCCACTCCGCTGCTCGCATCACTGGCTCTCCCTCGTCTGCTCTTCGATTGGCTGTCCGTATCCAGACGTCCAGCCTTAGACGCCACAGGATTGGGTGAGCCCTCCTAGCCACAAATGACGTCGCCGGCCGCCTTTGGCTGATGGGCTGCGCCGGCCGCCATTCCTGCTACCTGATTGGAGAACGAATCGATGCGGTTGTCTGGAGCCGGCTGGTCTATGCAAGATGGCGACGTATTTCTTTCAGGGATGGTTATAGAGAACCGAAAGCCTCGTTCAGGAGGTAAGTCGTGTGGCCGGAGGAGGGTGCTGGCGGCTGGAGCAGCCGGCTGAAGAACTGCTTAGGGGTTTAGTGACAGGGGGCTGGGGTTCACCAGCGCTGAGGGCCTCCCCTTCACCTGTTATATTTGGGGACCCCGCTGTGTGTAATTGTGGTGCTGGTGACTACCATTTCTGCCTGCAGCATGCACTATTGTATAGTAATGACTGCTAGGGAGCTGAGGCATAGCCCCTGTCACCCCAGGGCACATGGGACTCCATTACTCCTATTTTCTCCCCTGGCATTACATGTGCTGCTTCTCTGATTATTAGCATGGAGTTTATAGCTTCTGTACATGCCAGTCATGGTGTATGGGCTCTGAGGTGTGTGTCACCATGTACAGGGCACACAGAGCATCTGATTCAGAGGTTTTTTTTTCTCCCAAAAATATCAAAAGTAATGGAAATGCCAATGTTTGCTTCAGTTTTTGTAGATTCATTATATTGCACATTGATGTTATCAGTTTTTGTTCACTTAGAATTGCAGTTACGTTAAAACCTGTAAGGCTGTGTTCACATACGTGTTTAAAACTCTGATAGGGGCCTCTGTCGTAAATTCCGTTAAAAACGCCAGTCAGAATAGTGCGGCTTTTGCGCTATTCAGTCCTGATGGAAACCCAAGAGACCCCAATTATAATTATTGGGGTCTATCGGTTTCTGTTTGACATAAATGGTGGCTCCGTTGGTTTTGTGGATCCTCTATAATGGGACAAAACAGTGGAAATAAAAATCGTTAATGTGAACATTGCCTGAGGTGAGATGACGTTATCTGTCGTCCTCCTTCTTAACCCTTTACTGGCAGCTTGTTTTCTGTCCATTGTTACTGTGGGTGATGCGTCACATGGCACTGAGATCAGTGGGATTCATTGTGGTGTCAGGAGGAGAATGAATAGTTCGGAGCCTACGCTGTATTTTCCAGACAGAAACATATCTATCTGTCTATATATCTAGATCAGGGATGCCCAACCTGCGGTCCTCCAGCTATTGTAAAACTACAACTCCCAACATGCCCTGCTGTAGGATGATAGCTGTAGGCTGTCTTGGCTGGAATTTGTAGTTTTGCAGCTGGAGGGCCACAGGTTGGGCATCCCTGATCTAGATAATGAGATAGAAATAGATATACACAAATGAGTCTGTACCAGGGGCAGCTAGAAGTGACTTTGGGTGAAAAAAAAGAATTGGCATAACGAGGTCTAGAAGCGATCTTGATCATTTGAGGCATAAAAATGCTACTTTTCTGTGTTGATTTAACTACATAGAATTTACTGATGACTACTGGGCATGCACAATTGATCAGAGTCAGCTGACTGTTCTGATTTGCGCATGGTCAGGTGATCTAATGACTGCCCCTTTAAGGCCCCTTTCACACGAGCGAATTTTCCGCGTGGGTGCGTTGTGTGAAGAGAACGCATATCACCCGCACTGAATCCTGACACATTCATTTCAATGGGTCTGTGCACCTAAGCGTTGTTTTTTCTCACAAATCAGTTCTGCGTTGCGTGAGAATTGCAGCATGTTCTGTTTTTCACGCAGCCCTGGCCCCAGAGAAGTGAATGAGGCTTCAGTGAAAAGCGCATTGTATCCTGAATTATCCGAATGCAGTCCGGGTGCAATGCGTTTTCACTGATGGTTGCTAAGAGATGTTGTTTTTAAACCTTCAGGTTTATTTTCATGCACGTGAAAAATTCATCAAAACGCATTGCGCCCCCGCGGAAAAAAACTGAAAGCAATCGCACACAAAGATGACTGAACTTGCTTGCGAAAGGCTTAACCGCTAGGGATGAGCGACCTCGCGTTTCAGGTTTGGCGTACAAGCTTCTGGTTATCTAAGAATTCTGTTAACTTATAGTCCGTGGTAACGGAATCCATAAAGGAATTCTTAGATAACCAGAACCTTGTACGCTGTACGCAGCCGACTTGCAGGCTTCATGCTCACATTCAGAGATAGCTTTCAGTCTTTGAACTAAAGTCAGTAAGAAGATGGGTTGAAAAAACATTCTCACTCCGTTTAAAGGGGTGGTCTGGTTTCTGGAATAAACTGGGCCACACATGGGATCCTCCCACCAATAAGAACAAATCATTCCTTACCTGACGGATCCCACTCTGGTTCTTCCAGCTACAACAGTGATGTGACGTTAACGTGTGACCACTGCAGCCATTCACTAACCTCAAAGGGGCCAGTGACTGGCTGCAGCAGACTTGTGTTGTCAGTGTAATGTAGTAACTACATCACATTGTAGTAAATATGTGTTCGGATTTACCCTTTGTGATTCTTGTTATTGTATCTTTTTGATTTACTTTTTGTTTGTTTGACTTTTCTGATGTTTTTTTCCCTCTTTCTCTCTGTCTTCCAGGTAAAACAAAGCTTCAAGGCCAACAATGTCTGCTCAATGATAACGCTTCTTAAGCTGAATACATTGTGATTTCCAGTAATAGAGACAGTATTTCTGAAGGCTGTCTACATTAATGAAAAGAACAATGTAGTCAGCTTAACTGAATCTTCTGTCTGGCTGAGATATGCTCTATCCACTGTATGGGACATTCTCCAATAAGGACTAAGAATAGAAATTTACTGATTTGTGTAGTTTTTTTTAGTTGTACTGATTTAGTATTGAATATGGAGCAGTGTGAGTATGTAGCCCCTCTCCCTGATGAACCTGGAAGCAAAGAAATGGAGTTCATACCTGCTTGTCCCCCACCACTGCCGCCAAATGAAGAGCCTCCACCACCTCCCCTGCAAACGTCCAGTGACGCAGAGGTAATGGACGTTGGCTCTGGTGGTGATGGACAGTCACAAACCCCAGCTGGGGACCTGCAGCTAAACTACGGAGCACAGCTACTCACAAAAGGGTCGTCTTCTTACAAGAGTCATCCGACAGTGGTAGATCAAATACAGAGTGACCAAAGCCCCAGAACAGCTCGCCACGCACCAGCAGTTAAGAAGTTTACTCCTGATCTTAAATTGCTTAAAGATGTTAAAATCAGTGTAAGTTTTACAGAGAGTTGTAAGAGCAAGGATAGGAAGGTTCTGTACACTGGAGCGGAGGCAGTCGGTGAGACAGCTATAGATAGCAATAACACTGTCAATGGAGAGTTGCATGTTTGTCCTTTTGCCGGTAGTAGCAATGATAAAATTGTCAATAATCGTGAAATTGCAAATAAACAAAATGAGGAGGCGGAAGCTGATCAGGAAAAGAAAGTGGAATACGCTGTTCTCGATGATTTGGAGGATTTCACTGAGAACGTGATGGATGTAGATGAGGACGGAGCAGAGTTTGCAGAGTTTATTTCGGATGCCATGCTTCAGAGTGATAAGATTGATGAGTCCCTGATCTACAACTATGAGGTAAGTCTGCAAGTGCTAACACTACACCCATGGCCTACTAATGGCAAGCATTTCATTTTTTATTTGTCTTTCTAATAAACGCTGCTTTGTCACATGCTTTCTAACCATGCCTTGGTGGGATCTGTTTACTGTGTATTGCTGACCGCATATGGGTGTTGTGTTGTCTCAGTGTTTTGTAGACATTCCTTGCCATCCTCTCTAGCTGCAGATTGGAGGTACATGTCTGTGCTCAGTGTAAAGGGGATATTTGCCTCTCCCACCTTTGGAAGAGGGGACGTACCTGATAGTTTGTTTTGCAGGATGATTTTGATAACGATGTGGATGCACTGCTGGAGGAGGGTCTACATACTCCAAAGAAGAGGAGACTGGAAGAAAAGTTTGATGAAGAAAGTGACCACCATTCAGATGGCGAGACCAGTGTTCAGCCAATGATAACCAAAATAAAAACTGTTTTGAAAAGTAAGGAAAGCTTGTTGCTCGTGTACCAGTGCTAGAGATAGGACTTTATTGTGGTCATTTATCTAACTAGTGTAAAGTAGAATTGGCTTAGTTGCCCATAGCAACCAACTAGATTCCACTGTTCATTCTTGACAGCTCCTTTGGAAAATGAACGGTGGAATCTTATTGGTTGCTATAGGCAACTAAGCTAGTTCTACTTTACACTAGTTTGATAAATGACCCCATATATGTATATTTATAGAGGTTTTACTCCTTCAACAACTAGTGCTTAAGAGGCAGCAATAAAAACGGGTGCAGTTTTAAGGTTCAAGTCCTGATTCTACTTCCCTGCATTGGTTCTTAAAAGGAGTGGCCCAGGAGTTGTATAAGGACACGCCCTGCGCATATTATTCCATATGTGCTCCCTTGTGCATAACTAACTAATAACGGTCGTGTGAATGTAGCCTTAAAAGTAGTAAAATACTACTAATAACTAACTAATGTTAGGGGTTATTCCACTTTTCTGTAAATAAATCTTAATTTTGCAAGGAAAACTTTCCTATATATTGTGTCTTTTAATCCCTTACTAAGCATACAGATGTAATACCGTACCTCTCAGAGTTCAATTCAATCTTCCTACAATAGTATTCAGGAAATCCTCCCTGAGCAAAGTACATAAGAAGTACAAATGCCTCATCTGTACGTGTATTATGCTACAATGTAGGCAAAGATATTCTGTATTGGTAACACTGGATCCTAAACACTGGATCTAAAATGTAAGTTAAATCCATGTGCTGTCTACGTGTACAAGGGGACAGCACACAGACCCACAGAAGTAGCGCTATTAACACCTCCTTAAGGAAATGCTTGATTCTGGTCAGTGTCCTATGTGACATACAGACCTACTACTGTAGGCTTGTTCATAGAGATGAGCGAACCTGCTCGTTACGAGCACTGTAGCGCTCGGCTCCCGTGTGAAATGCCCGCAGGCATTGCGGATCCATCCTCAGCTGCATGTAAGTCAATGGGGACGGATCCGTTTGGTATGACACTCATACCAAACGGATCCGTCCCCACTGACTTACATGCAGCTGAGGACGGATCCGCAATGCCTGCGGGCATTTCACACGGGAGCCGAGCGCTACAGTGCTCTTCACGAGCAGGTTCGCTCATCTCTACTTGTTCACATCTGCTTTGACTTTTGCCTTATGCTGTTATGTCTGAGGAACAGAAAATAGTGTCTGTTTAATCCCCGTTTGGTGGTCTTGAGCATCAATTATGCCTAGTTACTTTCTGCTCCATTAGGTTTCCAGTGGGATCTCCCATTTAAACAAATCGAGATTAAAACAGCTTTTTGTCCTATTTTTATGTTCCTCTGATGGAGCAGAATAAGACAATATTCGACAGCGATGTGAACCTGCCCAAAGGCTGGGTTCACAAGTGACTGAAAATTCCGCCGAGGATTTTGCTGCGTCTATTGCATGCATTTTTTTGTCATGGAATAACCAGCATATTTTACCTTCTCCATCACACTGGGTGAAATCTGCTAGAAATGCTCTGGATTTCAAATCCACAATGTCACACCTCTTCGCAAAAATCTGTGGGTATTATACATGAGTGGAACTGGCCCAAAGATTATTTTATGATGCAGGCACTTAAAGCACTTCTTCTATTAGATATCAAGAGCTTAGCTTCATTAGCTACGCCATCTCCTTTTCGGGCCTCACAGTTGGTGTCGAGAGGCAGAATGAGGATGTTCTGTATGTTGCAAAATTTCACTTGATCCCAGTCGCTGCCTCTGTAGCACCAGTTTGTTAAAGGGGTTTTCCGGGATTGTACTACTGATGACCTAACCTCAGGATAGGTCATCAGTATCTGATCAGTGGGGGTCCGACACCCGGGACCCCTGTCGATCAGCTGTTTGAGAAGGCACAGGCTTCCCCGTGAGCGCCGTGGCCTTCTCTTAGCTTTTCCTAGACCAGTGACGTCACATTCATTGGTCATGTGAGCTAGGAGCGGCTCACTTGAATGGGGCTAAGCGCCATACCAAGCACAGCCACTGTACAATGTATGGCACTGTGATTGGTCAGCGGGGAGAAGGTATCGACGCTCACAGTGCCGCTGTGAGCACCGCTACCTTCTCAAACAGCTGATGGGTGGGGGTCTCAGGTGGTGGATCCCCACTGATCAGACACTGATGACCTATCCTGAGGATAGGTCATCAGTAGTTCAATCCCGGAAAACCCCTTTAATTGTAGACTTTTACAAGGAGAATCAATGTAGGTGATTGATTTAACCTTAATCCCTTGTCTGGGATTTTAAGAAAGTGCAGGAAATGGCATAAAATAAGAGTTACTCAACAGTTAAATTCCCCCAACAACCCATTTGTCCCCACAGTTCTGCAGCAATGATTTCACATACATCACTCTCATGATCACTGCAGGGAATCACTGGACCCAGTACTCCTGTACCGTACATGCAAGCATTACCGCCAAGGCTGCAGTGGTCAGTTGAATGATGTACATGATGCCATTGCTGCAGGACTGGTTGGGTCCACTAGAGCATCAATGGATTCAACAGGTAAGTCATTATTTTTCTTTATTTTATACCGTTTCCTGCTCTTAGTCAACGTTCTTGAAATCCCAACACCTTTTAAGATGATGTAATTATGTGTTGTGCAGAAACAGTAAAAATTGTGTTTTCATTTCCAATATAAAGGTCGTGGCCGTCCTCCTACTGAGCCCTTACCCGATGGATGGATCATGACATTCCATAACTCTGGCATTCCTGTCTATTTACATAGAGAAACAAGAGTAGTCACTTGGTCCAGGCCTTACTTTTTGGGAACCGGAAGCATAAGGGTAGGTATATAAAAAGACCGGCGCTCATCTATATTTCTTGGTTTCAATGACATAGTAATGTGTTGATTTATTTTTTTTCTAATGCTGTATGATAGATTTCCACTTTCTTTTGTTTTATCCTCAATGTTTTTTTTAAGGCAAATGGAATCTCATCCTTTCTCCTTGTGCTTTGTATGAGAGACTTCAAGTAGCTAATTTCCATCCCCTTAGGGTGCATTCACACGACCGTAGAAATAGATCCGCATCCGTTCCGCAATTTTGCGGAATGGGTGCAGACCCATTCATTTCAATGGGGCCACAAAAGATGCGGACAGCACACCATGTTCTATCCGCATCCGTTGTTCCGTTCTGCAGCGCCGGAAAAAAGATAGAGCTTGTCCGCAACTGCGGACAAGAATAGGCATTCTCTATATAGCGCTGGCCATGTGCGGTCCGCAAATTGCGGGACGCACGCGGCCGGTATCCGTGTTTTGCTGTTCCGCAATTTGTGGACCGCAAAACTCTTACGGTCGTGTGAATGCACCCTAATTCAGAGAGCCTGAGATGGAGTTTGCCGAAGCCTAAACTGGTGAAAAAATACAGAATACAATTATAATAATGAGCACATGTAATGCTAATCCCATTGTACACAACAGCTAATTCTGAAAGTGTAGGTATGCCTTAATGGGAACCTGTCACAAGTGAAATAATAAAGAAAATAGTATACACACATTTTTATTTATTTTTTTTTTTTTTTATTTCTTAAAAAAAACTTTTAAAAATATAGGTATTTGTTTTAGGTAGTATGGAGGGGGGGAGTTTAGTGTAAAATATACAAACACACATACACAGATTTTCATGGTACAACCATACGGTAATGGTTTTAGAAATCTTTTGTAACAAAAAAAAAAAAAAGAAAGGAAAAATCTACTTTTTTTTTCATAATTTTCAATTTTTCCTTAAATATTTTTTTAAAATATTATATCTACCGTATAATGGCACAAAAGAAAGGTCTAAGGTGTCCCGTGAAAAATATCAAATACTTGTAGGTTGCCTCAGAAATTACTTATTTGCAGTTTGATAGGCCCATTGCTAAAACTGAAAAACTAGTCTGGTAAGTAAGGAGGGGGTCAAAACTCCGGTAATATGAAAGCTAGAAGGATATACCAATGCATAATGTTCCTATAGATTTATATGGGTGTAAGATCCCATGTACATCGCTCTTACCATGACTTCATATAGCCCGCTATTTATACATCAGTGGCTGCCTATCTTATATCATACTGTTCCACCACTGGTTGTCATCATAATGATAGGAGGTGTGGTGTCTGGTAGGATAGAAATCCTTTATATATTTTACTGTATAGTGTTTAAAAAATCTGTTAAATCATTGTATTTGATATTACAGAAACATGATCCTCCCATCAGTAGTATTCCTTGCTTACATTACAAGAAAATGAAGGATAATGAAGAGAAGGAACATAATAATGACACTTCTCCAGCTAGTCTTCCGTCAGAGTCTCCATGTGAAAAAAACTTGGAGCACCATTCAGTTGAGGCGGATTCCACTGTTGATGTTAATTTGACTCCTGATAAAGGGACAACAGTGGAAGTCACTCAGGGTGCACTGGGTCAAGTTAAAGCTAAAGTGGAAGTGTGTAAAGATGAATCCATTGGTGAGTAGAGCTAGTTAGTTATACTAATAAACGTATTTCTAGGATCAAATTGTCTACTATCTACAAAAAACTAGCCTGGGAAGGAGCAGTACAGACATACCTTTTATAGATCCGTCCTCATACCAAACGATCCGTCCTCATTGACTTACATGCACCTGAGGACGGATCCGCTATGCCTGCGGGCATTTGTTTGCAGGGGAGCCGAGCGCTACAGTGTTCGTAACGAGCACGTTCACTCATCTCTAATCGTTTATCATTAGGAGTAGTGTGAATATGAACTTATGTTCCACTAGATCTTTGATGGTTAACCTGCAGCACTCCAGCTGTGGTAAAACTACAACTCCCAAGATGTACACTCGCTTGGCTGTTCTCAGAACTCCATAGAAATGAATGGAGCATGCTGGGAGTCCTAGTTTCACCACAGCTGGAGTGCCAGAGGTTAGCCATCACTGTACTAGATTCTGCTCCTGTAACTGCCCAGGAGGCAGTGCTTCACTGAAATGCCCTCTGCTCTGCTATACAGCCCTCTGGTTTGAGTGTCGGCTGTAATGGTGTCCTGGCTGGGTACTCTAGCTATCACTTGGAGGTGAGGGGCAGTGAATAAAAATGAGTGCTGTTTAGGTTTCACAGTGTTCACCGTGCTGTAAAAATTATATAAAACTTTGCCATATTCATTTTTAAAAAAAATACACTTTTGCTTTTTTTAAACATTATTTTTAGCCCTCTAGGGGGTTTGAATATGAGATCATTAGACAGTTCTCCTGACCACCCCCACTGATCAGCTACAGCATCCGCGCAGCATACCGAGCACAGTGCCTTCTATTGTATATTGGCTGTGCCAGGTACTGCAGCTCAGGCCCATTCACGTGATTGGGACTGAGCTACACCTAGGCCATGTAACAAATGAATGTAAAGTCACTGGCCGAGGAAAAGGCTGCAGTGCTCCAGTAACTGACCTATGAGGTCTACATACAGCAGAAAGGGTGTCATACTCTAACAAAATATGTTCTGCTTGTAATTTATTTTATAGACCTGGAAGATTTCCGAAGCTATCTGGAAAAAAGATTTGATTTTGAGCAGGTTACAGTCAAAAAGTTTAGGACATGGGCAGAAAGAAGACAATTCAATCGTGAAGTGAAACGCAAGCAAGCAGGATCTGAACGACCGATTTTGCCTGCCAATCAGAAACTTATAACCTTATCTGTTCAGGATGCACCGACAAAGAGAGGTTTATTTCTGCAAATATATATTACTGTTATGCATTTTATCAGATGTGCTGTTGAATAGTTTTCCAGGACAAAAAAAGTCACCTTCCCTGGTACCCCCCCCCCCCCAAAAAAAAAGAAAACGCACTTCTGCCGTTCTCACACTGCACCAGCCTCCACTGTTACATCCTGACTTGAGACACAATAAATGCCAGAAGAGACCCGTGCAACTACTCAACAGCCACAGTGATAACCCGTCTGAGGGCATCTCCTGTATGACATTAGAATTTTTTTAAGTCCTTTTTAAACTCTTTAAGATCTTTACTGGATCATACTTTATATACATGTTTTATGTTTTTCATTAGTATAAAAAAATGAGCATGTATTTTCATCTGTTTTCACTTTCAACACCTTGAAACATATGTCTGCAGTTGAGATGCTGGCTTATTTAACCCTTTCAGTCCTGGGGGTTTTTTTTTGGCTTTTCGTTTTCATTTTGCGCTCCCTGCCTTCAAACAGCCATAACTGTTTTATTTTTCTGTTCACATAGCTGTATGAGGGCTTGTTTTTTGCGGGACAAGTTGTACTTTCCAACGCTACCATTTAATATTGCATATGGTGTAGTGGGAAGCGGGAAAAAAATTCCAAATCGGGTGAAATTGCAAAAAAAACGCTATTCCGCTACAGTTCTACGGGTTTCTTATTTACAGCGTTCGATGTTCATTAAAACTGACCAGTTACTTTCCTTCTACTGGTCAGTACGAATCTGGCGATACCTAATCTGTATAGTTTTTCCTGCGTTTTGATAGTGATAAAATAATTATAAAGTTGGGCATTTTTTTTTTTTATTTTTTATTTTTTTTCATATCTTGACCCCTATAACTTTTTGGTATTATGTGTACGGAGCTGTATGGGGGCTCATTTTTTTGCGGGGCGATCTGAAGTTTTTATTGATACCATTCTGGGGTGTGTGTGACTTTTTGATCACTTCTTTTTATTTAATTTTTTTTAGAAAAAAAAAGCGACAAAAACCAGCGAATCGCCATTTTGACACTTTTTCCCGCCACACAATTCGCCGTATTGGAATTTTTTTTTTTTATATTTTAAAAGTATGGGCGTTTTCGGTCATGGTGATACCCATGATGTCTATATTTATTGTTATTTAGGTATTTATTTTTTAATTATACGGAAAGGGGGGTGATTTAAACTTTTATAATTTTATTTTTATTTTTTTAGATATTTTTGTAACATTTTTTTTTTTATTTTTTTGAGATTATTTTAAAGCTCAAATATGAGCAAATAGATTGTGTTTTTTCTTTATGAGCAATCAGGGCTTTTTAATTATGAATTAAAAACCGAATTTGCTCATTTCTTATCCTGGCCTGCCATCTAGTGGCCAGAATAAGAATTGCACTTTTAAAGCTGTAAACCTCATCAGCGAGGTTTACAGCTTTACAGCTTTTCAGATCCCATTTGACCACATGGGGCGTCTGTACACCACTCGGAAGCGTACGCTCATGTGATCACGGCACGGCTGATGGCGATAAGTACCCGCAAGTCTCTGCTGTTAGAAACAGCAGAGACTTGCCGGCCATGACGCTCAACTTGCCGCACGTGCGAGCGGGCGCCATGTGTCCGCATCGCCCCAGCGCCGTACATGTACGGCGCTGGGGGTGTAAGGGTTAATATCCAAGTCTGAGCCTAATTAAAGGGTTGAACATTGACTTACAGGATAGCTGCCTTACATCTGGTGGCATTAGTTTGTTTTGTGTTGCTGTATATGAGCGCTTATTCACACGTATCCATTGACTTTAGTTCGTTTATTCACACATTAGTGTTTTTCCACTGACCATGAGTTCATGTGAAATCATTTTTTTTAACTGATCAACTGAACAAAAAAAAACCTGAACAACTATGGGAAAAAAACAGACACGTTCTGAACTCAAACTTTGAACTGTTCAGCTTTTTTATGCTAGGTTTGGATGGGGTTTTAAAATTCCATCTGTAAGTTATTTTGGATTTTCAGCATTTTGTTGCTGCTCTTCTGAATGTGACATAATGAGCATTACCATTTTTTTTAACATGTCTTGACACTTTTTATTTGACAGAGTTTGTTATTAATCCAAATGGAAAGTCAGAAGTTTGCATCCTCCATGAATATATGCAGAGAGTCCTAAAAGTTCGTCCTGTTTACAACTTTTTTGAATGTGGTAAGGAACCAGTGCATCTCTGTATGAATGTCTTGTGAATAGGTGATTGCAGCAGAGCAGTGTGTCAGATATGGGAAGTGCACTCACACATACTGTCATCTACAGTGGTTTCTTACCTCCTGCTTACAGGACGTGTTCCTTTGCAGCATCTAATGTTTTGTAAATATATTTTTTGTTCATGTATAAACAGGTAAGTGGAATTGAACATAAGGCACACAGTGTGCTGGAGGTCAGTTGTGGGTTTTAACTTTTAGTCCTAATGCTATGGTTGACATCTTCTAATGTATGTGCACCATACTTCTGTGGTAAATGTTGTGCAGGTCTATGCAGCCTAAGAGGACACCATCTATAGGATCTTTTGCTTGTCCTTCTTGAAGTGGTTGGCTGCTTTACATATCATATTATTAGGTGTGTTAGAAACCTGAACATCGTCAATAGGGTTGAGCGAATCTGGTTTGGATTGCTGTATCCGAACCCAATTCTTCTAAAAACTTCCTTAAGAAAATCGGCTCCATTCTACTGTAAAATATATTGCCTCTGCTGAGGTCTTTGTGAAGTTTAAAGGGGTTTTCCGAGTTATATATATTGATGACCTATCCTCAGGATAGGTCATCAATATCAGATCGGCGGGGGTCCGACACCCGGCACCCCCGCCGATCAGCTGTTTGAAGAGGAGGCGGCGTCGTACCAGCGCTGACTCCTCTTCACTGTTTACATGCTGGCCGTAACGGGGGTAGTGGTGAGTAGGTGTAATTACACCTAACCACCCCAATCATTTCTATGGGAAGAATCGCTCCTGAACAAGTCTATGGAAGCGATTCTTCCCATAGAAATGAATGGGGTGGTGAGGTGTAATTACACCTACTCACCACTACCCCCGTTACGGCCAGCATGTAAACAGTGAAGAGGCAGCGCTGATACGGCGCGCGCCTCCTCTTCAAACAGCTGATCGGCGGGGGTGCCAGGTGTCGGACCCCCGCTGATCTGATATTGATGACCTATCCTGGAGGATAGTTTCATCAATATATATAACTCGGAAAACCCCTTTAAGGAACTATTGTGAGCTTTGCTTTGTCTCGCCTCTATCACGCGTCACTTTGCTTATCCGCATAAATTACTGTATCAAAATACGAAGCTGAACTCTGCATCATTAATGAGACACGAAGCCGAGTTCTGCTTCGTATAGTTATACAGTAATTTATGCGGATAAACAAAGTGACGCGTGAAAGAGGCGAGACAAAGTAAGTCTCGCAATATTTACTCAACCTGCGCAGAGGCCATACATCTTAGAGTAGGACGGTGCCCATATTTTTTGCAAAGTTTTCAAACAATTCCGGTTCAGATAGAGCAATCCGGACCTGATTCGCTCAAGCCTAATTGCTAATAGATTTTTTTTTTTTAATTTCTTTTTTTAAGTTCTGTGGCATTTTGACTTTCTGAAGCCGTGCCCTTTGTTTGTTTGGTCTTGTCTTTGGTCCAAACTGCACGCTGTTTCCTTGCTTAACCTAGTCTTTATCTGTACTTGTCCAGCTCCTGAACATGCAGGAAGCTAACGCAGATTCAGTGCATTTCAATGGGAGGTGGCATTGGATGGGTCATATCGCATGCCCCTCCTCAGGCATTTTTAGGAAGCGGCAGAGGATTTGACTGAGAAGGCCATGGCTTCAGTAACTGTTCAAATGGCGCAGAATTTGTAATAAATATATATTCATGTGTCTAACACCTTTGACATAATTGTGTAAAGTGGCCATCACTTTTAAACATAGGAATGGCTCCTTATCAAACCTACCCCCCTCCAGGTGCTTATGATCTGCCCTCTTCTTGCTATTCACACTCATGGAAGGAGATCGTGGAGGTGGGCAGGTTTTGGGGAAATATGAGGAGGCGTGCCTGCCTTATCTGGGACTTACTTTGTACATACCAGGCAGCAGGGAGTTTGATGACGTGAACCCGGGACAGCCTGATGGATGGCACAGGCTGCAGTGTGGATGACGTTCTACAGTAAGGGAGGAGGAGGTATTCACCCCATCACTAAAGCCTTTCATAGGTTCTCCTCCTGTCGTAAATAGCCTTCCTCCTGCACTACAGGAAAATGTGTGGGCTGTTTGGTAGACCTGCTTAAAATTTTTCGGTCTAGCAGAGAGCTGGTGGCTACACAGTAGGGGATTGTGAGCTCCTGGTTAGGAACACATATGTAGATGATCCTTTCTTGACCTTGCAGAAATATATATTATCAGGTTTCTACTTTATTTTCAAATGACCCGTATATTTAATAAAGGTTCTCTTAAAGAGAATGTGTCACCTATTAAAGGGTATCTGTCAACTCTGCCCCCCCACCAAACATGAGTGTGTGCTGTAAAGCGTAAGTGACGCTGCGTCTCAATATGCAGTCCTACGCTGTGCTCTGACGAACCAGCAGCAAACATGCATTGAAAGGGCTCCTGTGCTCATGCACAAAATGGAGAGGAGTTCTCTCGATGCATTTTACTGCTGATTTGTGGAAGCACAGTGCCACATACACTATACACTGCTTGCGCTAGTTTAGGGGTGTTTTGGAGCTGACAGATCCCCCTTAAAACCATAGAATTTTGTAAATTCTATTTTGAATACCTGATCATCAGAGAAGCCACCTTGCCTGAGCAGCTGTTACCAGCATGTAGATATACTTTACAGCAGCCACACGGGCAATTATCAGTTACTGTTCATTCTCAATATTTACTTATTACTGTGCAGAGGGGAGAGCTGCATTGACATGCCGCAACCATCTCCTGTCTATGGAAAAAGAGATCAATACTGTGTTCCTTGTAGAAAATCATGTTTTGCTGCCAGCAAAATCCTGTCTACACAAGACGACATGCTGCTGGCATATGATTTTATGTGATGCATAAAAGAAACAATCACCTTGTGAACACGCTTTCATCGGGTGATCAAAGACAGATTTACCCAAGGCAATTGTTGGGAATGGACATTCCTAAGCCAGATTGCAGACGAGCGTGTGTCACGCAGTGAGTCCGCAATGCAGCTCCCGGTCTGACCTCCCAGCACTGATGGGGGTCACATAGCCTTATACTGATTTATGATGCTATGTCACTGACATAATGCTGTTAGTGTTATCCAATACATTCCAGAACTGTGAGGGTTACATAGCATCATAAATCAGTATAATGCTATGTGACCCTGGCAGTGCTAGGAGTTCAGGACGGGAGCTGCAATGCGGACTCCCAGCGTGACCCATGCTCGTCTGCAAGGGGCCTAAGAACTCTGGCTCCCAGAGTTTAGACATACTCTGTGATCTGTGCAGAGGTCATTGTGGAGGGAAGGAATAAATAGTTTGTGACCTCACCTGTTGTGAATGGTGGATCCTGTGTTATCTATTCAGAGGTGTTGCCTGTAATAATGAGATGACTGCTGAAAAAATTATGTAAAAAAATATATCTACAGCCCATTCTTAGACTTTGTGTTATTTAATATGGGCAAATTGTTTTCCCTGAAACATTGATCAGTCATGAACACATGTTAATGCATTTGCTTGTTTGTTGAGTGATAAGTGACATGACTACACTGGGTGATGAACATTTGTACCCAATATTCAGCTCCTATAAAAGGCCCCTTAGTGGCCAGTGTGAAAACTACATTTTTTTTTTTTAATATGGAAAATTTAAAATATTAGAAAAAAAACTTGATTTAAACAATATATCATATTCTTTTGACAAATTTCTTTTAACATTTTTTAAATGTTATGTTTACACCGTTGTCAGCAACCTTATATCTGTTCTGATGATTTCTTGTCGTTGTGTAGAGAACCCAAGTGAACCTTTTGGAGCATCTGTGATTATTGATGGAGTGACCTATGGTACTGGAACTGCAAGCAGCAAGAAACTGGCAAAAAATAAAGCTGGTAATATCTTTGTAGCTTTTTAAGCTTTTATGTTTCCTTTTCATTCTTTTGTTAGCATTGAAATTAATTTCTTCTTTTGACTTGCATTAGCCCGATCTACACTGGAAATCCTCATTCCGGACTTCATAAAACAGACCTCCGATGAAAAGCCCAAAGACAGCGACGAGCTGGAGGTGAGCCCAAACTAATTCTGACCCTTGTCTACCTTCCCGTGTTATTCACCATGCAATGGACTGTTGCTAGACTTGTTTACACAGAAGCAACATTCACTGTATGTTTCATTGATATTGAAGCAGCTCATATTGTGTTTGGAATATTTATTCTGATGCCTGTTTTTTGTTTTGTTTTTTGGTAGTATTTCAACCATATCAGTATTGAAGATTCCCGAGTGTATGAGCTCACCAACAAAGCTGGACTGCTCTCACCATATCAAATTCTTCACGAGTGCCTTAAGAGGTTTGCATTTGTAAAGCAGATTTAGCATCCGTTTATAAAGAGTATCTATAACATTATTATTTTAATGCACACTAGGACGCTGTACATATAAAAAGGGTTTACTTACATATCACAGAAATAAGTATAAACTAACAGACTACAGAGGGGGAGAGGACCCTGCCAGCAAGGGTTTACAATCTACAATAGGATTGTTTCTTGGCAGCCACAACAAAATGTTAGATGCACTGGTAAGGCTCGATTAACATTATTTCCATTGTTTTGCTCCTTCGTAGGCATGAGGTGCTATTTTGGCCAGCATTTTTGACTAAATCTGCAGAGCTTACAACTTAGATGGATGTAAACATTGCCTTAATGTGGTCTGTTATTTTAGAAATCATGGGATGGGTGACACATCAATCAAGTTTGAAGTCATTCCTGGAAAGAACCAGAAGAGTGAATATGTGATGACTTGTGGAAAACACACTGTGAGAGGCTGGTGTGAGTATTCCGAGTTTCTGATCGTTATTTTTTTTTTTCTGCCTGAATCTTGAGTTCCAGATTCTGACTTCTTTTACAGAGGCCGTAGGCATTTGACTTGGCTCTGGCTTTTCTGCGTGGGCTGGGTTATAGCCATGCTACAAGCTTATTCTTCCTTGCATGGGCAGACGCAATGATCCCCTGCAGCACTGTAGGGGATTTGGCTTTTTGTCTTTTAATAAGCTGTATCAACCCTTTTCTAGTTAACAGTGCCTTTTTTTTCTATAGTAGCCAACAAACAGCTGATCATTGTGAATCGGGCATAAAGATGATCTGTAGAGCAATACACTGTACAAATGTATTACGTGGCAGCCATTCAGCATATGTACAGGCACATTGCCAGAATTTGTAAGCCTCGTCTTGTCTCCTAATGCGTATACTTGGGTTCCATTGTGTACAAATGAATGTGGTGAGAAGATATTAGGATAAGTATTTGATTAACGGGGGTCCCCGCTGATCACTAGGATGGGGGTTCGTGTGCCCTGGTTGAATGGAGCTGCAGACACGCGCATGTCCGCCACTCCATTCAACTCTATAGTACTGCTGGAGACAGCTGAGTACATGTGCTCAGCTATCCCCAGCAAAGTGTTGAATGGAGATACTTATGTCCTATCCTGTGGATAGGGCATAAGTTGTTATGGCACAACCCCTTTAAAGAGGAACTGTCACCACAAAATGCAGTGCAATGTGAAAGCACTATGTTATAGGGAAGAAGAAGCTGAGCAGATCTTTTCTTTTTTTTGCAGCCCTGTGAAAAACTATTGGTACAGGAGGGAGACGTTATCAGTGACTGACAGATATCTCTGTATGGACACTTGTACACACAATGCTATCAATTACTGATAACACCTCCCTCCTGTACAGTTTTAAACAGGGCTGCGAAAAAGCAAAGATATACACGTTTTACTGAATCTTTTCCTGCTCTATAACATGCTGTCTTCAGATTGCATTGCTTTTTGGGATGACAATTTCCTCTTTAATATCCACTTCACAGATACCTGTATTCAGTGCTCATCTAGTACTTTTTCATTGATTTTTAACATTTCCTTCTTAAACAATTTTCTCTTCATTGTAGGTAAAAATAAAAGGGTTGGAAAGCAGCTGGCATCACAAAAAATTCTTCAGCTCCTTCATCCCCATGTGAAAAACTGGGGCTCCCTTCTTCGTATGTATGGAAGGGAGAGTACTAAAATGGTCAAGCAGGTTAGTCTTGGTGTGTGTGATGGTGTTTGCAATTCTTCATATATTACTTTTTTTTTTTTTTTAGGACCGTATGTCTTTTTAAAACCTCAGTACTTTAGGCTTTTTTTAATGCAATTGAACTATTATGGTGCTAATTTATTTCATAGTCCTTGAACCGATAAACGTTCTTCCAGCTTACGTTAACAGTTCTGTGCTTATTTCCAGGGCAGTCAAGTGTTTCACTAGGTTTGAATGAAAGATTATTGTGAGTTTATTGATCACTGTGTTGCATTTGTCTTGTCCAGGAAACCTCAGATAAAAGTGTGATAGAACTTCATCAGTATGCCAAAAAAAACAAGCCAAATCTTCATATTCTAAATAAGCTGCAGGAAGAAATGCAAAAGCTGGCACAAGAAAGGGTGAGTTATGACAACCTCTTGATAAAATGATTACTCCTTTATATGTATAGGCCAGGGATGCCCAACCTGTGGCCCTCCAGCTGTTGCAAGCCTGGACAGCCTACAGCAAGGCATGGTGGGAGTTGTAGTTTTACAACAGCTGGTGGGCCGCCAGCCCTGATACACACCATGTGCAGGTACAGTAGCTCTTAGCCTTCAATGCATTGCTGTAATGTCTACAGTCGAGCTTGTGCGTCATCTAGAATGGTGGACATGCTAGATGACGCACACTGGTTCTCTGCTCTACCTCCTTCACACACTAATGTGCTTGTTGCTTACTTTCTCTCTGCTGAGATATTCATTACAAGTTCCTCAAAAAGAGTAATTTTTTGCCAGTGTTCAATTGCCAGGAGTATGTTTATTTTTGAGCTGAGATCTGCTTGCTCTATTGTTGTTCAATGGAAGAGCTTATTCAGCAGCATTAGATCTTCTCAAACTCTACAGAATGTCTCTGGTAGATTGATAGTACAGTAAGTCACAAAAACTTTGAAAATGTTCTTTGACGTAAGATCAGCGTAAAAGAGGGCACTGACCACTGTAAGTGGGATTTAAATTTTGAGTTGTAATCATGTACACTGTTTAAAAGAGGTTTTCCCATCACAGGGATATCTTGAGAATGAAGGATCTGTACCTTGGAACCAAACCCGAGTTCTGGAAATGTTTTTTTACAGTAAAAATGAATTTATGAAGTTATTACGTGAAGTCTCGAGAGACTTCATGAAGTTATAACTTTGCCTCATCGGAGCCAATACTTTCTAATACTGTACGGAGTTCCCGCTCTGTGCAGTATTAGAACAAAGTTTTATGCGAATCGACTTCGGATGTTTCATCTGAAGTCTTCTGTGGCCCATTGATAGTTTTACCCTGTACAGCTATGCTGTCTGACACCAGCAGTTTAGTTCACATCCCCCTTAGCTCCAGGTGGGTAAGCATGCCCAGACAGTAATGGTTGGTTTCATACTGGAATCATATTGTACGGGTCTTGTGGCAGCTGGAAGTCCAGTGGTGGTTATGTGGTTACATGACCACTGAGGTCTCCAGCAGAGTTGGTGAAGCGCACATTGAATAAATAAGACAGTCTTGTTGTGGTGTCTGGGTAGGCCAAACTAGCAGGATATTGGAGTGTGCGCTGTGTTAGGCAAAGCAGTCTGGCTTCAAAAGGTCTCACAGTAATAGGTTAATATAAATAAATGTTAATGGTGATAAGCAGCCTTAGTTTAGGATGGAGCACTGTTTTAAAATCTATAACCCCCTATCAGAAGTAACGTGTTTGACTAAAATGTCACACTTGATTCCCTGTGAAGGTGCAAACCTTGTGTTTCTCAGAGATCGTTTCTTAGGGTGGCTGCACATGGTGCAGATTTGTGTGCAGAAAATCTGCCAGAAATCTGCACCTAAACCACACAAAAAATGCACATAAATCCACACCATTTATGTGTTTTTTGGTTTGGTGTTGTCTATGAAGGTGCAGAATTGCACAAACAGTTGAAATGCTGCAGATTTTAAAATCCACACAACAGGTCAATTTCTGCATGGAAGAAAAAAAGCAAAGTGTTCATGAGATTTGTCAGATCTCGTTCACTTTGCTGGTACTGTACTACACAGTGGTTTTTCCACATGGACATCTGCGCGTAAAAAAACACACTCTGAATCCACATCATGTGCAGTTTCCCTTGTAGTGAAATAAAATGTTCTCTTTTAGTATATAATGAGTATAATGTTTTTTCCTCTCCTTTAACAGGAAGAGACACGGAAAAAGCCTAAGATGACGATTGTTGAATCTGCACAGCCTGGCAATGAGCCCCTCTGTACAGTGGATGTTTGATCTGTGCACCAAAGGGAGCAATAAGAAACCTTGCAAGCTTATTCGACAAACTTTTCATCTGGTGTAGAAGGTGATTCATAAACAGGGCTGCTTCCTTATGAATTGTCCAATTTTTATCAGCTGGAGAAAAATAGACCTATTACCTCCTTGTATGACGCTTGCTGTTTTTGCTTTCGTTTTTCTTTTTGGCTGAGGTGTGCAAATCTTAGTCAGAGAAAGCATTAAACTTAGGACACCAAGCACTTTCACTGCAAGGGTCATGCCCATCTGTCTGTAGAAAAGACGACGATGTATAGTTTCCAGTTTGTGAAAAGCGAAGCGAAAATACTGATTTCATTGAATGCACTGAATAGTTAATCCACGAGACTCTTACAGAACCTGGTATGCCCAGTGTTTTGCCTACTGATCTCCGGCTAGCTCACCATGCTGATTATATAACCCCCCGCTTCAAGATATAAGGTCTAAATATTTCAAATCAAGATGTGTGGGAAAGCTTTACTCTGTGGTAGCCACTGCAATATGATCCATTGTGGTTACTGGCTTATTGGCACAGACCATGGTAAAACACAATAACCTAGACTGTAGCGTTAAGGTACTACGATTGATGTATGAAGTACCCGCAGAACAATACCCAGAAGATGTATACAACTTTTTTTTTTAAAAAAATTTTGCACACATCTCAGCTGCTTATGCTGTAGTGAGAGTATCATGTCATGTCAGTTGCTCTGCCTCCATAACCTGGATGGACTGTGTGTTGCAGCCATATCGTTTCCTGGCAAGTTCGGAGCAATCAACTGCTGTAATTCATCTCTTGTGTAATAGAAGTTTACTGAAAAGATGTCTTGTAAGCACAGCCTGTATGCAAACTGAATGAATGTTGCTGCCCTATGCCCTTCAATAGCTGCATCTGTCTGCAATGCAAATACTACTTGTAAGTGTGATACACATTGTATTCAGCGAACCCAGCTGCGGTGGTCACACTCGCCTTGTATCCTAGAGGTCACACGAGCAGGAAGTTACAGCGGGTGCTCGAGAGCGATTTAATACAATGAATAATTAAGCACACAAAGGGTGGCTTTAAGGAGTTTCTGTAGGACATCAGTCAAAAGGTTGTAATCAAGTGAAATCCCTCACGTAGAGAGGGCTGAAGTGTTACGTGTAATACAAACGTCCTTGCAGTAAATGAATTTTTTACGTCTTAGTTACTTGGTGAATTAGTGCAGGCTGCCTACTCTGTGATACTTAATAAGCTATGATGTTCTAACTAGATCTGAGGACTGGTTGATAATTTTTTGTAGGATCCTATCATTGTCGCAAATATGAATGTTAGTGAGCTTTGTGTATGTAGAGGTTCTTCACCTTAATATTGCCTGTCTTGTAAAGCCTTATATGTACCAAAGGCAATGACGTTCTGTCTGCTACCACCATGTGGGCTGCTTTACATATTTATCCTTATGCTGTAGAGATGAAATAGGCAGATTTCTTTTCCTTCAACTTCGTTAAAAGCCAAGTGAGTAAAGCCAGAACGTGTGGGCTCTTCTTGTCGTTCACGTCTACTTCAGCCCTCTTCTCTTCCCTGAATTTTTTTTGTCATCTTCTTGAAAACTGTTTGCTCCTGCATTAAAGCCTGTTTAGTTGGGCAATAAAACAATTTTATATGCAATATAGTGATGAAACTTAACTGGGCTCTGTGTCTAACTTTTTCCACATTGTCATTACTGTTTTATGTAAGACTGGTCGTCCGGGACGGGGTTAAGAACTGTGTGAGATAGTCATCATAGTTCAGGTTTATCTTTTATATCCTCCTTTGTATATTCTCAGTACTTGTCTGTGATTGTTTACTTGCTCAGTAATAATACAGTGTATATGACCTTTAATACATAGCTATCACATCATGTAAATAGAGGCCCCATGCACATGGCTGTTGCCGTTTTTGCAGTGCGCAAAACACGGATACTGGCTGTGTGCGTTCTGCATGTTACAGGATGTCCTGCCCTCTGTAGAAATGTCTATTCTTGTCCGCAAAACAAACAAGAATAGAACATGCTATACTTGCTGACCGCAGAACAGACATATAGACTTCCGCAAAACCACGGTCGTGTGCATGAGGCCTTATTGCCACTGCAGTTGTATATGGACTCGAATGATAATATCCGTGGATGCTGCCACTTCATCCGATGATTGTATTTTTAGAGCAGCATACACAAAAGTGTTTATACCTCTTCGGTAATGGTCAGCCAAATGCTCTTACAGCTATTCTTACCAACTCCTCCATATACATGCATGCTTGGTTTGGCTAAGCAAGCATGTGTTTTCAGTGGCCACTCTCGGACGCCTATCTCCTGGCAGAGCACTAGGATCAGACATTGAAATTCAACTTGCCCGAACCTTCTTTCCCCTGACATCATCTGTTGGGTGTCAGATGACATTCATACATATTAGATAGTTGGCCACTCTTGCCAAAATCTTTTGTTTCAGCCTATACTACTCTACTGTGCATGTGGACGCAGGGCTTGTTCCGGATTTTACGCTTCATTGCCTATCCTTAGGATGCACCCTGCCCACCCGCTAATCAATTGTTTCAGATTGGTGCTGAAAGTCACTGCTGGTCCTACACAGGTCTGTCCACTACACAGCGGACGGAGGTGTTCAGTACCAAAGATACTCCGAAACAGCTGATTGGAGGGGTGTGGTGTGCCGGACCCCTGCTGATCAGATATTGATGGCCTTTCCTGAGGACTAGTAAATAGGAATAGTAAAATCCTGGTCTTTCTACATCACTGCAGCCTTAGGGTCCACACCTATTCCGTTATTTTGTGGAATAGATGCAGCCCAGTTCACTTCAATGATAGCGGGCAGCCGCGGCTCCGCAATGAAAAGGCATTTAGAATGGGGAGCCGGGCCGTGTGTTCTGCAAATTGCCGTCTGAACGGCCCCTTATATGTCTGTAGACACAAAATAAGTGTTCATTCACATTCTGCGATGTTCCTATAGGCTTATATTATGCAAATGCATGGCAAACATTATCCTGTAATCATGAATATGATAGATGTCAGGATGGAGACCCAGATGATCAATTGGATCTCACCTAGTTTTGCTATTCAAGTTTAATTCCAGCAGTACTGCAGAAGATCAGAAATGTGACAACTTCTCAGATGTCCTGACTGTCGTAATTTTAATGGATAATATTCAGGAATATTGTAGTTATGTTTTTGTAGCTATTAGAGGCATCGGGAACCCATGCTCAGATCTCCAAGTAGGGTGCAAGAGTTAAATAAAAAGGACATGTCCCCAAAGCTCTGGGTCTCTAGGACCTGGAGCACTGGTGACAAGGAATTTTTTTTTTTTTTTGCACCCTCCAAGCCATCTCATAGGCTTAGGACACCGAGGTTGAATGTACAGATACCCTTATATCCTGCCTGCTTCAGTAATGAGACCCCTAGGTGGCAAGCCTCAAAGGATAATGTGAACAATTCATATTGAGCCTAAAAATGTAGAGGCTTTTAGTTTTGGAAAACAAATATTTGAAATCATGTAATGTAAATTGACTAATGTACTGGAATGTCTTGCAAATTATTGTCGAGGAAGGAAAGGTGCATGAAATGTAGCACTATTAAAATGCAGTCCAATCTATAGACGGCATGTTACAGAGCAGAATGTGCTGTGCAGATACATATTCAGTATAACTTGTCATTTATTCATTGAAATCCCTGCTCTCTCTATGCTTGAGTCCAGTTCAGCGATTGACAGCCATTCCTGTATGACGGTGCATAGAGAGGTAACTGTCACTGAATAGAACCACTCACTGGACCTGGGTATAAAAACAGGGATTTAAAGGGAACCTGTCATCTCCGAAACACCCCCTGAACTAGAGTAAGCGTTGTATAGTGTAAGTGATGCTGAATCCGAATATGTAAGTTTTATCTTCATACTCACTTCCATTCTGACTCTGTGCTCCCACAAACCTGCAGTAAAATGCATTGAGAGGACTCTTCTTTGAGTCCTTTCCATTATGTGAGTGAGCACCGGAGTCCAGTGAGTGCATTTTACTGCTGGTTTGTCAGAGCACAGCGTCGGAATGGAAGTGAGTATGAAGATAAAACTTACATATTCGGATTCAGCATCACTTACACTATACAACGCTTACTCTAGTTCAGGGGGTGTTTCGGAGATGACAGGTTCCCTTTAAGTGAGTAAAATCCAAGTTATACAGAATCTGTTCCCACAACTCTGTATATCAATCTGCTCAGCTCTTCTTGCTGTCAGGTCAGACTGCATGTACAACATGACAGGTTCCCTTTAATATTTTGTTCAAAACCAGACCTGCCTCTGTTCTACTGTGCAAAAACTCTTCTCTGACATTAAAGGGATTATCTAACACTAAAGTTTTTTTAACACCTCGCCTTCAGAGTGGCTGGACCCGTGCTAGGGTCCATACTTGCCTGGTCCCCACTGCTGGATTCCGGTTGCCTCACTCCATGGATGCCTCCGCAGGTCCCGGGTGTCTGGGAATGAACATCCGTTTGATGGGCATCATGTGACCACTGCAGCCATTCAGTGGCCATAGCGGTGACCTGTCACCTGTGCGGCATATGACCCATTGATGTACTGCATAGGTGACAGGCCACAGCAGTCACGTGATGCCCGTGAACAGGATGTTAATTCCGGGGACCTGCAGAGGCGCCGTGGAGCAATGCAGTCGGAATCCAGGGGCAGGGACCGGGTAAGTATGAACCTCACAGCAGATCAAGGCACTCTGAATGGGTCTATTCAAATTTAGTATTGGATATCCCCTTTAAAGGGGTGTTCAGGGACTTAGATATTGATGACTTATCCTCAGGATAGGTCATCAATATCAGACCGTTGGGGGTTCAGCATCCTCACCAACCAGAAACTCTACAGTGAATAGAGCTGAAAGTATACAGGATACAGTATGCCGCCAGAAAATACAGTTTACATATATAGCCTTCCATCTACTGTGTAGGTACCTGGAAACAGCTGATCGATGGGGGTGTCAGACCCCCACCAATCTGATATTTATGACCTATCATGTTTTGTAAAATCATTAGAAGTTCTGTTACTTTTCTTGTGTGATCCTCTTAACTTCAAGATTCTAGACTAAGCCGGGATTTCGCATGTCTCAAGCGGGTCTCATGATTTCATTTTCACGTTTTGTGGAGATCACTGACAGTCAAGTAATAAAGCATGTAATTTACCTAAACTGTGTGCCTGTATGATCACAAGTAATAATGTATTAATGGCACAATGGTAAAGTTTGCCTTTTACTGTAATCATAATTTAGAGGTTCTGCCACTTTCCCATATGTTGGGATTTGGATGGATGAATGTAATGATATGTTTCTAGTAACCAATGGAGATTCCTTCATATTAAGAATATATATATATTTTTTTCCTATTCTTGCGGCTTATACAGTGGTTCAAACTAAGCTGTAGCTCAAGTTTAGGCCCCATTCACACGTCCGTATTTTGCGGATCCGCAAAACACGGACACCGGCAATGTGCATTCCGCAATTTGCGGAACGCACATAATAGAAATGCCTTTTCTTGTCCGTGTATTCGGACAAGAATAGGACATGTTCTATTTTTTTTGGGAGCCGCGGAACGGAAGTGCGGATGCGGACGGCACACTTTGTGCCGTCCGCGTCTTTTGCGGCCCCATTGAAATGAATGGATCCGCATCCTATCCGCATAATTGTCCACAAATGCGGAAACGGATGCGGATGCAAAATACGGACGTGTGAATGGGGCCTTAGTATGAGAGAGCTCTTCTGTAAATATAGGGTACTGAGTTCTACTTGTAGATTATTGGTATTGTATGGGTGGTTTCACGCACTGCTGCATTTTTTTTTCCCAGTGTTTTTCACTATTTTTTTTTATTTTTTTTTAAATTGCATGTTCAAAAAAAAAAAAAAGGCCCTGGATTGTATGCAGAAGAAAACAGTCACAAAATGGTGTGTGTGAAGGAGGCCTACTGGTAGCCATTAATTTCTCTGGGGCTTATCATTTGTGCCATCCGTTCTCTTTTGTCCTAGCACATTCCACTTACGGTATTTCGTATAAAAACAACTGTGCTTTGTACTAAGAGCATTTAATGCAATATCCTATGACAAAAATATATTTGGCTGGATACTTATTTCGGTGAAATCGTTTGGGTTCCTTTGGAGCCACTGAAGGTATCGTGCTTATATAATTAAGCCATTCCATGATTGACAGGTAAAACAGGCCATTTTTTACTTATTTTTCTATAATAAATTGTAGAAACATGGTACCTAAATAGAAATGTATTTTCACTGTGTGTGTGTGTGTGTGTGTGTGTGTATATATATAATTTTTTTTTTTTTTTTCCTTTAACAGTCTTTTGTGGCTATACTGGAGGGGTATAGCAGGATTCCATGAACGGCCTTTGGCATTTCATTTTTAATGTTCTTTAGGCCCCATTCACACGAGCGAGTTCTCCGCGCGGGTGCAATGCGTGACGTGAACGCATAGCACCTGCACTGAATCCTGATCCATTCATTTCAGTGGGTCTGTGTACATGATCAATGTGTACATTTTTTTCACGCATCAGTTCTGCGTTGCGTGAAAAACATTTTTCACGCAGCCCTGGCCCCATAGAAGTGAATGGGGCTACAGTGAAAAACGCATTGTATCCTGAAGCAAGTGCGGATGCAATGCATTTTTCACTGATGTTTGCTAAGAGATGTTGTTTGTAAACCTTCAGTTTTTTATCACGCGTGTGAAAAACGCTTCAAAACGCATCGCACCTGCGCGGAAACAACTGAACGCAATAGCAGACAAAATTGACTGAACTTGCTTGCAAAATGGTGCGAGTTTCCCTGAATGCACCCTGAGCCAATCCGTCACGCTCGTGTGAAAGGGGCCTAATACTTCTAGTGAAGCTTTGATAACATCTCTGTCAGAGGCTGTGTTAAAGGACCCTTGTTGTATATTCAGTCTAAAAAAAAAAAAAAAAAACAGGACAAAATACTGCATGCTGTGCCGTTTGGTCGGAAAAAAACAGCCTGATCCCATTATAACCAATGGAATCTGTTGGACAACATTCGCTTCCATCATTTCATGGCTCCGGCACTTCTGTTCCTTGTTACCTATAATGGAGCAGAATAATGCAAATCAGAGCTCACATTTTTTTTAAATGGAACTCTATGGTGATGGATGCCACTGTATGACATCTGGCAGATGCATCCGTTTAACATATGCGTTACATCTTTTCTATGTAGTAGATGCACTCCTGGTGTTGCTGTACAAATACTTATGTAAAGTACTAACCAGAATACTGTCATGTGAAAGTTGCCGGTGAAATCCTTAAAGGGGTATTCTCATTTTAGACAATGGG
Organism: Rhinella marina; assembly: GCA_900303285.1. Taxonomy (NCBI): domain Eukaryota; kingdom Metazoa; phylum Chordata; class Amphibia; order Anura; family Bufonidae; genus Rhinella; species Rhinella marina. Next base: position 59,241 of record ONZH01030759.1, on the reverse strand, counting down.
GGCATATCGCTATGTCCTATATCCAGAACGGAGCGGGGAGCGCTGCGCCTGGAGGACCCCAGGTTTCCGGGGGTCCGGCCCCCACCAGGCGCAGCTCCCCGCGCCGCTCATAGAAATGAATGGGAGCCGGGCCGTGCATGCGCGGTGCGCTCCCATTCATTTCTATGGACCCACGGTCAGTAGAAAAATGCTGAAATGTGAACAGATACATTTAAATCAATGGGTACGTGTGCTGTCCGTGAAAAATGCAGACAGCACACGTCAGTGAAAAACGGAAATGTGGACGAGGCCTTAGTGTGCATGAGCCCTAAATGAGCACGGAGACCCATCCTTAATTGACATACTATTTGCAGCTTCTAAAGCTTCATACACATGAATGTATTTTATTTCAGCGTCAGTTCTGTTTTTACAGCCTGTATGCAGAACCATTCACTTCAAATGCAATATTCTTGTCTGTTTTGCAGACAAGGATAGGCATTGTTATAATGGATCTGCAAAAAATCCAAAAAACTGATGCAATACGGATGTCACACAGACATCATCCATATTATTTGCATCACAAAATACATACGGTCGTGTGCATAAGCCGTTAGCAAAATTGTAGACAAGTCAGTCCCGAGCCTTGGGCTGCTTTCACACTGTCAGTATTTGGTCACTTATTCTCATCAGTGATTGTGAGCCAAACCAGAAGTGAATCCTACAGAAAAAAAAAAAAGTATAATGAAAATCAGATTGAAATCGGCAATCAAACAATGACTGTGTGACAGCGGCCTTATTTTCCACATTTATGGATGTTTTTAGTGTTTTGTTGACTACTAATAATTTTCTTCCAACTTAGAAATGATTGTGCATGAGTTTTTATGGTGAATGCCTGATCATTCTTTACGGAATATATAGACGCCTGTTGTACATTTATTACCTCAGAAGAACGCTTTATAAACTGACGAGATCACTAGGATTGAGCAATTGGACTGCAGTCTGTTGCTCGGCTTCTCTATGGCTAGAGTCCTTCAGCTCACTGAAATTGTGTTTACAAACCATATGCATTACTACTTCTAGCCTTGCCTCGCATAAAAGATTTTTATTAATGTTTTATTTGTTTGTGCTCATTGCTTGCTCTGTTATACTGGAATTTTGACATCTATTTTGGTGCATGATTGATTTTTTCCATTTCATTGGCCGACATTAATTAGGACTATGTAACATGACTTTTCCCTTTGTGATATGTTGAAATACTTTGAGAATGAGGTACTGTCAGAGTAATATACAAACCTAAAAGTTTGAGAGCAGACAAGCTGTTTGGTACTTGGTGTATGCAGAAACCTATTCAACTGCTTGGACCCTTATCTAAGGAGCTACTTCACTAGAAGCCACTTAGACATACATTCTTCATTTATATATATTTTTGATGTTGCTGTGTGTGTGTATATATACAAATCCTAATATCGAGGCTAAGCTATAAAGGAAAAAAAAAAAACCCTGTTTACTAAGTGGACCTGATTAAGGTCATTATGTTCCTTGACCTCATGAGGCCAATGAAATGAGCAAATGAAAGGCTTGGTTTTTCTCCAGCCAGCTGTATTAACCGGTATAAGTATTGTCTGCGCAGTGATAACTTGTAATCTAACTATACCTAATCAATGGTTATGTATGAATTATGTGGAGTGACTGTCAAATACGTGATTTGTTATACTTGTCACATGTTTGAAATGGGATTCTGCTCTTAATACTGGTGTAAATCGTGTGCACTTGATCCTTGCTCTTGTGTTTTTAAAGTCTTTTGGTTTTAGTTTTAAGCAATAAAGTTTATTACAAGTCAATTGTTTCACGTTTTGCTTTTTTATTGTAGCACAGTCTACTTACATCCTTCTTTTTATTCTATTCCATAATGCAATCTTAAGGTGATACTGAGTTTGTTTCCTTTCCTTTGTTTCTGACACAAAAGCCTCATGTTCATAAGTGCCTGCATTGCTGAGAAAAATGTTTGAATGTATGCAGATGAGCCTCTAGCAACGGGGGCGTTACCATTACACCTAGAGGCTCTGCTTTCTCTGAAACTGCTGCACCCTCTCGAGTTCGATTAACAGGGCCAGGCAGTGAAATGTCATGAGGACACGGTCGTTGCAGAGAGAGCAGAGCCTGTAGGAGTAAGGACAACACCCCCGTTGCTCCTAGAGGCCCATTTGCATATAATAAAACATAATTTTTTTTTTTCTCCGCAATGTGGGCACATATGAACATTGGACTAACACCAATGCACATGACACGTCAGACAGTTTCATAGGTACAAATCTGCTGACAGATGCCCTTTAAACAATTGTCCAGCCTCTGTCTTCACCAGATTTTCCCATAACCATGCATGCTTGGCTAGTCCAAGTGTACAGGTTTTTGACAATGGAGAGTGGGAGCAGAACAAATGATCACACCACTGAAATCCTACATGTCAGCCGACAAAACCAGAATCGTGTATCTACCATCAGGAGCTCCCAATACATATTTGATTGGTAGTAGCCTATACAATGCTGTTATAATTTGGAAGGCAGTTTTAAACGTAGCTGGAAGTCCATTAGCACCAATTTTGAATGCAAACAGAAATGTATTTTATTTTGGGACATAAAGAAAATCTGCATATTTAATTTCACAGAACCAACAATATAAAAGTAATCTGAGCTCTTACTATATAGGAAGCAGAAGTCAATGTTAACATGAATGTAAGAAAATTAGTGGTGACATTAGGTAACGGTTACATTTTCAGCTCCAGTATAACACAATTTAATGGTAGACATCCTTGAATACAGATGTGTGCACTACTTCATCCACTAAGAACCGATGCATCAGCTATCACCTAGGGTGGGAGATACTGGTGTGTATAGTCTGCAATACATGTAGTTAACATATAAAGATTTACCAAGTAAGAGATGAAATGTACATTTTGTAATAAAGTCTGTCCCGTCAGCTATTGATAATTTTAATGATTGAAAACAATGTAGTTCAACGATATGTGCAGATCTAGGCGTTTATTGCTTGTGAATCGGTATGGCATTCTTTTTCTGCATTGCCATCTTGGTGACCACCCTCTGTATGTTCATGGAGGACTTCTGGGGCAGAATTACTGGCACTCTCGGTATACTCCACTCTTTCAAAAAGAATGAGAAGTTCACAATGTGGGGTTTGAGGGAAGAGGTCCACAGCCATAGCTCTGGTAGGTCTAAATGGACGACCTTTTACACGATTTGAAGGAGCTCGGCACAGACTTTAAAGACAAAAAGGGAAATTATTATACATGGTATTCATATACATACACTCCAGCTGACTGATGCAGTGGTAACCCCCAGTGAACAGCTACTGCTGCCAGGTGAGGTCACTGCTTTTGGGTTACATGAAGCTCTTTAAAGAGGCTCTGTCACCTGTTTCAAGTATACCATGCTAGATATATAGTGAGGTAGGGCTCCAAACGCTGATCACAAACATACCTTTATTTCTCTTATTTCAGGTCCGATCACACTGTAAAATCCACTTTTAAAAATATGCTAATGAGCAAACGGCGCACTCGGAGGCGTGCTTATTGCTTCTGAGCACCGCATCTCAGACACCCTCCTGCCTGTTAGTGCCACCCTGTATGTAATAAAAACGCCCCCCATTCATTTGATTGACAGCGCTAGACTCACTGGTCTAGCGTTGAGATCCCGTGCGTACGCATTCCAACGTATGACGGCGCGAGCGTACTTCACTTGCACAGTCAATCTCGGCAAGTCCAATTCCTTTCATGCGCACGCTCTGTCATACCTAGGAGTGCGTATGCACGGGATCTCAGTGCTAGACCAGAAAGGGTCTTTTGTTGTAAAAATGAATATACAATATTAGGCAAGGGCTACACTGGTCACGCAACACCTGTCGTGGCCAGGATCACTGAGTAGCGGTGATCCCACAGAAATGAATGGGATTGCTGCGGCAGTCGCAAGAGATCCTACACGGCTGGATTTCTTGTGACTGCAGCGGGGATCCCATTCATTTCTATGGGTTGAAGTGTTATAATCTGCATGTCTTCTTCCTCAGAGGTTCCTGGTAAATCACTGCAGATGGGGAGGAGCCTTTTAAACTTCTGTTTGTCTGTTTTTCCTGTCCAAACAGTGCGGGGGAATTTCAAGTGTGCTGTGTCGCATGGTAAGTTTCAGTTTTGTTTTTTTTTTTTCTCCGTTTTAAAAACTACAGCATGGGGAAAAATGAAGTGATTTTTTCATTTTTGGAGCAGATTTTGAATTGAATCCACAAAAACTTCCCAATGAAGTGGGGTAGGATTAAAAACCACTAGAAATACCATCAATATTTTCTCAGAACACAAACAATGGTGTAAGCATACCCCAACGTCGTCTTTTTTTTTTTTTTTTCAAATCAGCTACTGAAAAAAATACAAATTACTTTTACCGGTAATTCTCTTTTCCCGCTAGCCTCCACAACGGCATGACTAGGAGGTTTACTCCGCCTTCAGGAACAGGAAACAACTGAGAGAAATGCGATAAATAGCCTCCTCCAGCACCTAACCTCAGTTAATATCCTAGGACTCAAAGGTAGATGCAACACATTTATTAGTAGACAATTCAAACTGAAATAATACATATACCAACTGTATATAACATAAGCACATGGGAGGGAAAAAAACCATGCCGTTGTGGAGGCTAGCGGGAAAAGAGAATTACCGGTAAGAGTAATTTGCATTTTTTTCCCTCCGCCTCCACAACGGCATGACTAGGAGGAATGACAGAGAAAACTCATTTCAGGGGGGGACCACGGCCGACAAAGGACAAGTCCCTATTGGCCCCCAAGTCCAATCTGTAATGATTATAGAATGTAGAGGGGCTTGACCAGGTGGCAGCCTGGCAAATATCCTCCAGGGAAGCCTGGGCGAACTCAGCCCAGGAGGTGGACATTGCTCTGGTCGAGTGAGCCCTGATCTTGCGAGTGGGTGAAAGTCCTTGTTCTCCATAACAATAGGTGATACACTGGGTAATCCAGCGGGCAATCGTAGCTTTGCTAGCAGCTTTGCCTTTATTCTGCCCCTGGTGTTGGACAAAAAGTTGATCGGTACTTCTGATGTCCTTAGTTGCTTGTAGATATTGAAGAAGGCATCTTCTCACGTCTAGGTTAGCAAACACCTTCTCCCTCTCTGTGGAAGCCTGGGAACAGAAAGATGGAAGGGACACTTCCTTCTGAATATGGAATTTCGACACAACCTTAGGAAGGAATTTAGGTGAATGCCTCAAAATAATTCTGTCATCCAGAACTGTAAGATATGGATGAACACTGGAGAAAGCCTGAATTTCCCCTACCCTTTTTGCGGTAGTAATCGCCACTAGAAAGACTGTTTTTAAAGACAGATATTTTAAGGGGATGGAACCTAGGGGTTCAAAGGGAGTTGTAGTCAAACCATTAAGAACCAGGTTCAGGTCCCAGGGGGGCACGCTAGACCTTACGGTAGGATAAAATCTAATAGCACCTTTGAAGAACCGTTTAATCAGGTCTATATCTGCCAGTTTGACTCCCATAAAGGCGCTTAGGGCTGCTATCTGAACTTTGAGCGTACTCACTCTAAGCCCTTTATTTAGACCTGACTGAAGGAACTCTAAAATGACTGGCACATCCGGAGGCATGGATGAATCCCAGACATGAGACACCGCAGACAAAAAGGATTTCCATGTACGCAGATAAATCTTTGAAGTTACCTGCTTACGACTGTGCATCAATGTCTCTATCACAGCGTCCGACAGGCCTTTGTTTCTTAAGATTTTCCGCTCAGTCTCCAAGCCGTCAGATTTAACTGCGGAGTGGCTGGGTGAATGATTGGCCCCTGCGCCAGAAGATCCTGTATCTTGGGGAGATACCAGTAATTCCCCTGAGAAAGGATCATCAGAGACGGAAACCACGTTCTTCTGGGCCAGAACGGAGCAATCAATATTAGTTCCGCCTTTTCCTCCCGAGCCTTTGAAAGAACCTTTCGGATCAGTGCAAACGGAGGGTGTACAAGAGTGTTTGAGGCCATTTTACTGACAGAGCATCCAATTGGGTTGGATGATCCCTGCGAGATAGGGAAAATAACTTCTCCGTCTTTCTGTTCTGTCTTGAGGCAAACAAGTCTATTTCCGGATGCCCCCATTTCAGACAGATGGTGTTGAAAACTGTCTGATTCAGGCTCCACTCTCCCTCTTTTAGCGTATTCCGGCTCAGGAAATCCGCCACCGTATTCTGAACTCCTTTTATATGAACGGCCACTAGCGACTTCACATTGGCTTCTGCCCGCCTGAAGATCCAAGATGAGATTAGAGACAAGGCTTGGCTTCTTGTTCCCCCCTGTTTGTTCAAATATGCTACTGACGTTGTGTTGTCGGACATAATTTTTGCATGCTTGTTTTTTAACAGGTGAGAAAAAGCTTTTAGGGCTTCCCAAACAGCCGCTAGCTCTCTTTTGTTTGAAGATGCTCGGGACATCTGATCTTCCCATAAGCCCTGAATCGACTGTTGATCCAGGTGAGCTCCCCAGCCTAGACTGCTTGCGTCCGTGGTTACAATTATCTGATCGTTTTGTCTCCACTCTACACCTTTGCTCAGATTTTCCGGAGATATCCACCAGATTAGGGACTTTTTCACTGATTTTGGAATTGTTAGTAGTAAGCCCAGGGAGGACTGAGTCTTGTCCCACTTGTCTAGTAGAAATGCTTGCAGAGGCCTTGAGTGAGCTTGGGCCCATTTCACGGCTGGAATGGTGGAGGTCAGGAGGCCCAGAATGGTCATTATCTCTCTGACTGAAACTTTCTTTTGATGACAAAAGTGGCGTATTTTTAATCTTAAGTCCTGCTGCTTCTGGAGGGGAAGAAAAGATATCATTAATCTTGAGTTTAATAAAATTCCCAGGAAAATCCTTTCTTGGGATGGTACTAGGCTGGACTTTTGGTAGTTTATGATCCAACCTAGGTCCGACAAAATACTGACAGACTTCTGCAGATCTGATACCAATTTGTCTTCTGACGGAGCCATTATCAGCAAATCGTCCAGGTAGGGGATAACTTGTATCTCGGCTCGGTGAAGGTAACTGGAGACCTCCGCCATGATCTTTGTAAATATTCTGGGCGCCGAGCTGAGGCCAAACGGAAGGACCTGGAATTGGTAATGCCTTAAGTCTTCCCCCATCCAGACCGCCAGTCTCAGGAAACTCTGATGTTGTGGATGAATTGGGACATGGTAATAAGCCTCCCTGAGATCTAGGGTGATCATGCAACAGTCCTTCTGCAGGAGACTTGTTGTTGACTTTGTCTCCATCTTGAATTTTTTGTACTTGATATATTTGTTGAGGTCCTTCAGGTTTATTATTGCCCTGAAAGATCCGTTGGGCTTTCTGACTAGAAATATCGGTGAATAAAATCCCTGTTGCTCTTGAGATTTGGGCACAGGAATAATAGCCGCGTTTTCCAGAAGCATCGTGATTTGTGTTTCCATAGCTTCTTGGTCCTTCATTGGTAGTCTTTTGTTGATTAAGAATCTCTGAGGGGGGGGACTCAGTAGTTCTAGAAGATATCCTTCCTTGATGACCGACGTGACCCAAGGGGATGCTTGGATATCTTCCCAGTGAGTAACAAAATTTTTCAGTCTTCCCCCTACCGGAATTTTGGCGTCATTTAGCCTGTTTTGGATTTTTATCTGGGTTGAAGATGAACCCTCTGCCTTTACCCTTTGACGACTGCCAGTTAGAGCTTTCTTTCTTCCTCTGGCCAAACTTACTACGTCCCTGGCCACGAAAATTTTTCCTCTGATGAAAATATCTGGATTCAACAGGGAACCCTTGCTTTTTGTCCGACGCTTTTTCAAGAATATCGTCGAGTGCAGACCCAAATACTCGGTCCCCCTCACAGGGAACCGAACATAGTCTATTTTTAGACGCCGTATCGCCTGACCAGGTTTTCAACCATACAGTTCTACGGGAGGCGTTTACAAGGGCCGCCGATCTCACAGATAACTTTACTATGTCTGCAGAGGCATCTGCTAGGAAACCACAAGCTTGTTTTAGAACCGGCAATGATGCTAGAATATCTTCCCTAGATGTGCCCGATTCTAGATGCTCCTGAAGCTGAGTTAGCCACAAATTTAGAGTTCTCGCCGTACAGGTGGCCGCTATGCTGGGCCTAAAAGTGGCAGAAGTCGATTCCCAAGCCTTCTTAAGATAGGACTCGCACTTCTTGTCCATCGGGTCTTTTAATAACCCTATGTCCTCAAATGGAAGGGCTGATTTTTTTGAAATCTTTGCTATGGGAGCGTCCACTTTCGGGGCTTTATCCCATAGAGCAGATTCCTCTTCTGCAAATGGATATTTCTTTTTGAACATTCTTGATACAATCTGTCTTTTTTCTAAGTCCCTCCATTCATTAGAGATGATACACTTTATATTATTGTGAATCGGGAAGACCCGTCTTTTTCTGTCTCCCAGTCCCAGGAATAATTCATCATGAACCGAGAGAGGTTCCTTAGTCTCCTCTAATTTCATAGTTGCTCTGATATTCTTTAGTAGAGACTCAGTGTCCTCTATAGAGCATAACGGTCGACCAGCCGACCCGCCATCGTCTGAAGACTGAGTCCGAGGAAGCTTCCCCCTCATCCGAATCTGAGTCTGACATGGTAATTGTTTGGGTTGTAGGCTTTGGTAAAGAAGGACCAGGCAGAGCAGCAGCAATCTTAGCGTCCACCACCGCCCCCACTTCTTCCTTAATCATAGACCGCATGCTCTCGATTAGAGAAGGGGATTCTTCTGACATCACTTTATTCGTGCAACTTGAACAAAGCAATTTTTTGAATCCTGCTGGCATAGACTTTTTGCACACAGGACATTTTTTCTTCTGAGAAGGTTGCCCACCGGTCTTAGGAGTTTCCTTGCCCTAAAAATAAGCAAGGAAGATCCTTAGCTACTTATACAGAAGGTGTATAAAAGCAGAGGGTCCTTCACCCGAAAGCACACCCAGTGCAAAAAGAAAAGAAATATTTGTCTCCCAGGAGGAGGCTTACCAGGCTAGAGGTCACTTTCCTCTGAAATCGACATACCGCCTACTGGAATTCCCTCAGGGGTCTCAGTAGCAGAAGCTGCAGTAGCTTGGTAAGTATCCGGGAAAAAAGACTGCACCAATCCACACTAGCTCCAGCCCGTGCCACTCACAACACAATTCACGCTGGCTGAGAGGCACTGGAGCAACAACCAAGGGATTCTTCCGGCTTTAGAAGCCGGCCGGTCACGTGGACGCCGCCGCGCTACGTCACTTCCGGCGCGACGTCATATCCGGCGCGGCCAGCGACTCACTTGCGTTCCAGCGGTGGAACGCAACAGGCCGCGATCCTCCACCATCACTCCCCACTGACCGGGTAGTAGCCCGGGGCCGCCAGCACACGCCGGACTTACGCCGAGGAGCGGGAGGAACACCAGGTATGCTCCTAACTCCCGCTCCCTGCACCAGCCCTCCAGCTCCCAGCTGGGATATACAAACCCACAGGCTGGGTGCAGCATCTTCTCTCTTCTGCCCTGCAGGAACAGGAAACAACTGAGGTTAGGTGCTGGAGGAGGCTATTTATCGCATTTCTCTCAGTTGTTTCCTGTTCCTGAAGGCGGAGTAAACCTCCTAGTCATGCCGTTGTGGAGGCGGAGGGAAAAAAAAGTTTTTATATTGAAATCACTTTGAAGCTGTTGATGGAATTTTGGATGTGGATTACACAGGGGAAAAATGCCCATTTTCTGCTTCTGAAGCAGTGGCAAATTTTGTCTATGTGAACACAATGGATACTTGCTCTCTGCATAGAGCACCCAGGAGAGCCTGTATGACTCCAGTACCAGAAAATCATACAGGCTCCATGCAATCGACTTGTCAAGTACATGAGGCTTTAGTGACATGTCTTAAAATATTTAATGATTTCCAATGACAACCAGCAGAACTGTGAATGCTGACAATACTGGTATTGACCCGGGATCAATACAAGATAAATAGTGCAATGCATTTACAAAGTTAGGGCTCATGTACACGACTATGTATTTCGTGGTCTGCAAAACAAGGATCTGACAAAAATACGGATGATGTCCGTGTGACATCTGTATTGCATCTGGGGTTTTTTAGGGCGATTCATTGTAACAATGCCTATGCTTGTCCTCAAAACGGACAAGAATAGGACATGTTCTATGTTTTTTGCGGAAAGACCATGCAGACCTACAGAAACAGAATGCCCACAGAGTCGGAAACGGAACAGAAACTGAAAAGAAATACATTAGTGTGCATAAGACTTTAGGGTAGGTTCACAATAACGTTTAAATGGATCCGGCAAGCTGTTCTGGTATAAAAAAAAAAAAAAAAAAACAGCCTACCAGATACTGCCGTCGTCCTCCAGACTCCTCCTTTGACTATAATGGGATCCGGCCACTTTCAGGCACAAGTGCTGGTTTGCAGATGGACAAAAACCATTGCATGCAATGATTTTGCCCCACTCGGCTGGATCTGGTGACCTTTGGCAGGCTGTTCTCTGCAGGAACAGCCTGCCTTATCAATTGAATGCAAATGTGAACCTACCGTAACTTTGTAAATACACTGCATTATTTATCTTGTATTTATCAATGCCTGTAGTGTAGTCAGCATTCGCACTTCTCCTGTATGTGAGAGGCTACCACTTTCCAAGTCAAGATCCAATGCTGTCCTTTAGTTTGAAATATATGTAAAATACGCTAATCTAGAGGACATGAAACCGAATCCATAAGGTTGCTTTTTTTGGTCTGTGTATGATCTTCTCTATAGAACAGAGTATAAACTAAGGGGGAAATTTATCATTCCTCTATACCACAGAATTGGAGTTAAAAAGCCTCAAATCCCAGTTATGCAACTTTCTTAATGCCACTGTGACTAGATATAATTGGAACTGCCATTTTTATGCTGCCTCTGGCTAGTTACAAGGGTAGGGTGTGGGCTAGTCCATCGGAATTGGCATAAATGATGGCCGACATCTATGGCAGCTACAAGCTGGAGTAGATTTTAGTCTAGTGCACGGACTGCCAGAAGAGGCCTATGCAAGGCCCATCAAGACCAGCAACAGTCTTGATAAATCAGGGCCTATGTTCTCTACAATCTGGCAGAAATCAGTTACTTCAACTGTCTGTAGTGTGTCAGCTTATCCAATGTGAATGGTCCATGACAGATACACATTCACTTGTTCAGTGTTTGATACTAGATAGATTTTCGAAAGGTGATAAAATTGGACAGATTTACTAATTGTTAGTGATCATCTTGCAGTGTAATACAGCCGCCGCTCGTTCAGCGGGCAATTGTGATTTTTAAGCAAGCATAAAAATAATTGTTTGCCGGTGGCAGATCGTGCTGTCTAATTATGATCTGCCACCGGTAAACCATTAGACAGTATAGGGACGACCAATGGCGAAACGATCGCTGTAGGTAATAGCTAGCGGAGGAGACCGCTGTTAACAGGCGCTTGCTGGGAGGGAACGCTTCCATCTCAACAATCGCTTGCCCAATTGGCCTGTGTAATACAGGTTTTAGACCACACCAGTCTAAAGTTGTGCCAAAAGTATCACAGTGGCTCACAATATGTATATGCTGGATCTTGCTAGACTTAGACACTTTTGGGGTCATTTATCAAACTGGTGTAAAGTAGAACTGGTTTAGTTGCCCACAGCATCAGGGATGAGCAAATCGACTTTGGCTGAAACATCCAAAGTTAATTCGCATAAAACTGTTTCAATATTGTACGAAGCGAGTGCTCTGTACAGTATTAGAATGTATTGGCTCTGATGAGTGGTATCTTGGAACCAGACAGAGTTCGGGAAACTTTTTTTTTTTTTTTACAGTATAAATCAATATCCGAAGTTATTATGAAAAGTCTCGCAAGACTTCGTGAAGTAATAACTTTGGCTCATCAGAGCCAATACATTGTAATGCTGTACAGAGCGCTCACTACATACAGTGTTGAAACAAAGCTTTATGCGAATCAACTTCGGATGTTTCATCCAAAGTCGATTCGCTCATCCCTACATAGCATCAATGAAAGGTGGAATCTGATTGGTTTCTATAGGCAACTAAGCCCGTTCCCGTAACACTAATTGTTTGTCCTACTTTGCAGTGAATCACAATTAATGTCTAAAACAAGGTTTTTGATACAAATGTAACTAGAATTCTGGAGCATTTAAGCTTATTAAATATCCCCCAATATAGTCTCTTTACATGTTGGACCATTAGCACTCATGACTGGTATAGCTACAGCTACAATTCTATATATTTCCATGGCATAACTTACTCTACAAAGTTGTTCAATGCCGCCTTTGGATTGCAGGAGACATAGATCAGACGTTTCACATGTTCAGCTTTTCGGATTGCAATAATTACTTTGGAATCTGTAAATGAATCGTTATACCATTAAACACATAGTTATATAAACCGTGATATATATGATGTCTCTGTGAAATGGAAGACTGGAGAAGAATATTCAATATTACGTTCAATTCACAGTATCTGATGAAGAGGCAATGTTCACTCCCAGAAAAACATTACATTTAAAGGGGCTGGCCAATCTGGGACATCAATGGCATATCACGTCTGGGATATTTTCACAACTCCCATAGTGGTGAACTGAGGGTGGCCACGCATGCGCAGCTGCTCTTTGTTTATGTCAGGGAAGCCAGGCCCAGAGGTGGGACCTGCACCTATATGAATGGGCCAGCCCCTCTAAGTCTGTATATATAATTCAAGCAGAATACAATTTGTTAGTACAATATAGTTCCTATACTGTTTTATCATATACATATAGGGGGGGTCATTTATTAATAACCCCTATTTCTGGTGGTGATCTGCCAAAGTATTAAAAGTTTGCGCACCCAGCATCAGTCTAAATGTAAGCCAGCTTACTAGTTGGCTTACATTAAAGGGGTTGTCCAAGTTATGGAAAAAAAAAATATAGCACTGTAAATCTGATGGGTAGCAATATATAACTAAGTTCAGCAAGTTTTAGGCAAAAAAAAAAATCTATATTTCCTCATTTCCCTGGTTCTCTTCTGGTCTTTGTTTACATGCAGTAATAACAATCTCTGCCCCTCCCCCTTCTCTGCAAAGGCAGTGAATATAAGTGCTGAGTACATGTCTGCCTGCTGGGATACTCAGCAGCATGTTGTTTGTGTAGGACTACAAGTCCCAGCTGTACAATGACACTGCTGATACACACAGGAAATTCTCCCTACCTGTTCTTGTACAATTCCTCTATAGCTCCTTGCCCAGCATTTGTCTCCTCTCACTGCTGCAGCTACTATTTGTTATAAACCCTTGAGCCCTCAGTGTGTTCTGGCTGAAGGGGTTAATGTTTTATCTGAAGGAATCCAGGGAGAGAGGAGATAGCAGGAGCCTGCAAAGAAAGGGGGCGTGGCCAGTGACGTCTGGTGTACAGACTGTTATCTGAACTCTGAGGCTTGTGAACTAAACATCACAGACCAGGGAGATAAGGTGACATCACAGGTCATGTGACCCTCAGTCAACTCTGAGAAACCAGCAGCTTTAGAAACACAAAGTATATGGGAAAGTTGTTATACCTGACAAGTTAGAAACATATAAAGAACAAAAAAAATAACTCGGCCAACCCCTTTAAGACCAGGCGTAGAAAATGATGAATGAGACGGACCTGTCCCCTTCCCCTCCCACTTTCTTAGACCTGGTGTAACCATTCCACTACAATCTGCACCACGAACATGGCTAATATAGGCCTATTTCTGGAAAATAAATGACCCCTATAGACATGTAAAAATACAAGTGACAAAATTAGGTAGAAAGCACTAGATCAAAAATTCTGAAGACTTGTACTTACGAAGTCCAGCCCTTGGTGGGTCAACTATGGCCACAGGATTCTGGGCAGTGTAAGAGTTTATAAGAGTAGGGAAAATATCCTCGGCTTTGCCACATCGAAATTCAATATTGTTCAGATCTGCATTAAAATGCATGTTGTATTTAGGTTTCTGTTCAAGCACTATATCAATCTTCATCCAAACAACAGAATATATGTACTTTCGGCAAATATACTGCACTTCAAACTGAGCGAAATTCATTCTTTAAATGGCTTAAATGAAGTAGAATTAAGATCCAGTGTATTTAAGGTGTAGTGGTCTTCAGCCAAGTCTAGTGAGGTCATCACAAGGATACCATGTGGTCATGAAGCAGGGATAGAGAGGAAGGTTGAACACGTGACACAGAATCATTATAAAAATATTGCCCATAGCAACCAATCTGATTCCACCTTTCATTTTTCACAGCTCCTTTGGAGAATGAAAGGTGGAAGCTGATTGGTTGCTATGTGCAACTAAACCAGTTCTACTTTACACCAGTTCAATAAATGACCCCAATAATATGGACACAATGGCTGATTATTAATAATAATGCAATTATAGATGAGGCAAGATTGACCGTTTTCCGCAATTGGTAAGAATATTGTTAGAAACCTGAAGAGTAACAAACTGTGAATAATAATTTGGAAGGTACTTACTATTGATCTTGGCATTATCTTTGGCATCTGCAATGGCTTCCTGACACAGTTCAATTCCCACAACCTTCTTCACGGTCTTTAGCAGGTGAGAGGGAAAACAAATTGTGTAAGTGCCATTTAACACTAAAACACCATCACAACATAGAAATCTGCCACACATGCCTCATAACACAGACCATACTTCTCATTTCATTAAAGAAAGGGTAATAACTGTTCAATTACCAAGAGCTTTTCCTACTTGAGATGCTGGTTTAATCATCAGAAGAAATTTCTGTCCCCCTGGTCCAATACTTTACCCGAATGAGGTAGTGGGTTGACTTCTCAGACTGTGTATGCCATCAACATATTTTTTTTGCGAAGGATTGTCTCATCAATACCAACCTTTTATAAAGAGGTTGTCTGGTTTCAGGAGTGACCACTGCAGCCAAGGGGACAGTGATTGGCTGTGGCAGTCATGTGCTGTCTACTTGACATCACTGCTACAGCCTATTAAACAAAGCCTGGCTGGAGAAGCATAGCAGCTGCTCAGATCTATCAAGTATGTAACAATGTATACTTCATTACAGGCGCATCCCTAGTGTTGCCCGTTTTCCTCCTGAAACCGGACAACCCCTTTAAGTTGAACCCAGTTTGGAGGATCCAACTTTGGAAGTCCCCTTTATCGGCTGTCATCACCAAAAGGAGCTGCGGCTGACTGGGACTATGGTCAGGCAAAGCTTTTTTTTTTTTAGAGGCGCTCTGCTCTGGCTAACACAGGATGTCCCTAGTGGTGTACCTTCCTTTATGATCTCTATAGTTCTAATAGGATGAGCACATGAAAGGGGTTACCTAACCTTTGCCAAGGAGATTCCAATAGTTCCTGTCCCACAGCAAACATCCAATACAGTGCTGTTCTGGTCCAGCTGTGCCCAGTCTGCAATGGCTGAATACAAAACCTCTGCTGCAAGTGTGTTAACCTGTGGATATAATGAATATGAAGAGAAGATCTAATGGTGACTTCTAAATTGAAACTGTGAGTAATCTTTAAAGGACGCTACATATAGAAACACAAGCCCAATGCAGCCATTACACTTGTTACAATGACTCCCCTTGAAAAAAGCCATAAGCAAAATGTGAGTCGAGGGCTTGTGAGTCTTCAGACCTGAAAGTAATATGTACATTACCATGCTGAGTATGAGATATATTCAAAACTAGTGCAAAGGAAACGTGAAGCAGTCGCCCATTGCAAACAATGATAATTCAGCTCTTAATTTTTAAGGTCTATTGGCACAATAAAACAGTAAACTTTTTGGTTGCTATGCTCCATGAAAATGCTCTGAATTTCCTCTGCACTTGTTTTGACAAATTGATGATCAGTTGCACTCCGGATTAGTATGGACATTTATATGTTGCTTTACAATAGCTAGATACCTGAAAGAAAGCATGGGGTGAAATCCGAAATGTTAGGCCTAGCAGTTCTTCATAGATGTAATGGTCTCCAGTCACATGCTCCACAGGTAAATCTTCCAGGTTTGGAGATTTTCTGCAAAAAACATTCAGAATATAAATGATTTATTGCTATACTTTCTGATGCAGCATAAGTTATAGGTCTATGAAGATAAAACAATTAGACCATTGGGGGAGGGGTTATTAACCAATGGCACAGGGTGTGGTAGTATAGCCATTTTTTACGATGTAATAAACATATTCAACTTTTTTCAGGTCAATTGAATAAGCTTAGAAAATTCACAGTGCGTCATATTTACTATCCATGGTTCCTTATTTTGGACAGAAGTAAAAACAGGTCTCAACAAGAAAAGAATTTCATTCTTCCTTATGTCACAATCTATGCACCTTTTTTGTCTATAAATATCAATTGCACAAATAGGAACATAAAATGTGCTTACTTGACTACTCAGTCTGATATCTTACAGACATTTACAAAGTTCTATGAAAACCTACATCACTATAGTGCTGACAGGCCTGAAGTGGATATTCTTACATATTTGGCAGAGTTATTTTATCCTTTCCCACGCTGGACTCTGCACAAAAAGAGGCCCTTGATGCACCGCTTTCTCTAGATGAGGTAAAACAAGCTATATCAGACTTTAACAATGGGAAATCCCCGAGTCCAGATGGCCTGCCCAAAGAAGTACATGTTAAATATATGGACATTCTTGCTCCTGTATTTTATCAAGTAACTTTATACCGATACACCCAGATGAAACTGGCTTTATGCCTGTAAATCTACCATGCATTATATAAGGCAGGTGCAGGTGGTGGCCCAGATAGGTTTTGCTATGGAGGCAGACTGGGCTCTGGCATCATTAGACGCTGTCAAGGCATTTGATTCTGTGGAGTGGACTTTTCTGACTGGTTGCCTGAAGTTCAGTTTTGGCCCTCAGTTCTTGCAATGGATCTCCCAGTTATATTCAGCCCCACTAGCAGACTTCTAATTAATGGGGAATTGTCCTCTGGCTTTATACTCCATAGAGGTACACGATAGGGATGCCCCCTGTCTCCTCTCCTCTTTGGCCACAGACACAATGGCCATTAGAATACAAGCCAGTGAATTGTATAAAGGTATTCAACTGGGAGACAGGGAAGTATGTATTGGTTTATATGCAGATGACACGATTCTCTATTTATCATCACCTGATTCAACAATTTATTTCAAAGTTTAGTGTCATTAGGAGGACTAACATAACATTGCAGATTTTTGATAAAAATGATTCAGGTCATCTTTAAAAGTTTTCAAGACCCTGTTTACTTCCAACACATTTGCTGCATGTCTGCAGCTTAAAGATCAGATTGGCGGGGGTCCGACGCCCGGCACCCCCGCCAATCAGCTGTTTGAAGAGGAGGCGCGTGCCGTACCAGCGCTGCCTCCTCTTCATTGTTTACATCCTAGCCGTAACATAGGTAGCGATGAGTAGGTGTAATTACCCCTAACCGCCCCATTCATTTCAATGGGAAGGCTCGGTCCCATACAAGTGTATGGGAGCGATCCTTCCCATCAAAATGAATGGGGCGGCTTGGGTGTAATTACACCTACTCACCACTACCCCTATTACGGCGAGCAGGTAAACAATGAAGAGGAGGCAGCGCTGGCACAGCGAGCGCCTCTTCTTCAAACAGCTGATCAATGGGGTTGCCGGGTGTCGGACCCCCGCCGATCTGATATTGATGACCTATCCTGAGGATAGGTCATCAATAAATATAACTCAGAGAACTCCTTTAAGGTGGATTTAGACGGGACGATCCTGCAGACGATAGTTCGGAAGGAATCGTTCCTTCTCGACAGTCGGCTGCTCGTTCAGTGAAAGAGACCACTGCATTTACAAGCATCTCCTTGTCCTCATACAGATTCATGGTTTCTGGGCAGCAGATCGCTGTTTAGACCACACAATCTGCTGCCCAGAAACGATGATCGGTAGTGCCTGCACGAACGACAGGATCACCGAATGAACGAGTGTTTCGCTCCTTTATCAAGTGATCGCCGGAACATTTACATGGGCAGATTGTCGGGAACAACAGTTTGCATGAACAGTTATTTCCAATAATCTGCCCAATTCTCAGGCCATCTAAATGCACCTTTACTGTGTCCTTTCTGACAGCCTTTATAATTCATGTTGCAAAGACGACAGTGAGAACCAAATGAGGCACATTTTATGAGACTAAACAGCAAAGAAACCTTAAGTTTAAACAATGTGTATACGAAAAATAACACACCTTTGACCTTCCTCCACAAAATAAAGCGAGGTGATACCGCTATCTTTTCCTGGACCATCTGTGAAAAACTTTGCCAGAGAAGACTTCAACTCTGCCAGAGTTTCCTTGCTCAGTTTCTGTGGAGAAAGCATTATTTATATATCTAAGGCTTGTTTCACACCTCCGGTATTAATTCCGACAGGCTGTCTGGCTGGTTCAACGCATTGTCTGCCAGAATGCTGTCGGATCTCCACCAGACCCTGTTATATTTGTATCCGGAAAATACCAGCAGGCTGTTCTCTGAAGGATTAGCCTGCTGAAATTCACACTGCAGGTGTGCAACTAGCCTAAAAAAAAACAAAAAAAAAAAAAAAAAAAAAAAAAAACAGACTATAGACTGTAACAGCACATAAAAGAAAGTTTCTGTACCTGCGGATGAAAATACACAATGGCCATAACATGATCCTTTCTGCTCGTCCTGACAGTGAGCTGCTTCCAGTGACCCTCATATGTCTCTGGGCTGTAGACTACATATGGTGATGCCCTAGAATAAACACACAGACAGTTAGATTGTACAAGGTCCCTTCCCATATGTGGCCCTCAATAGTTTACTATTGGAACAATTTTGTGTCTGGTGGTAGCAGTTGGGATCAGTGCTGGATAGAAAAATAATGAATTCTATGTTTTGCTATCCTGCTATGGACACCAGACAAGTGCATAACCTTATCATAAGCTGTGTCTAGCTTAAAGAAGAACTCCCGCAAAAATTTTCATTCTCTGACCTGTTAGAAAGGTGCATGATATAATCTGTAGTGAATGTCATTTTCTTATCAGAGGCTGAAATTGAGAGTTTCCACTCTCTTCTTATTGTAGCTGGGTCATGTGACCAACTCCCTGACCTCCAACTGACCCAGGACAGCAAGCCAGTCACTTCTCTATTCATTCCTATGAGACTGAAAGTGAGGCTCCCATAGTAATGCATAGAAAATGAGACTTCCTGTCCACACATAAGGTGCTGTGTGAGTTGGTGGGTCTAATTCCTGGTCACATGACACAGATAAGAAACTTCAGGATGATATAACTAAAAAATTCAGCTACTGGTAAGAAAATGACATTCACTACATGTACATTTCTAGCAGGACATGGAATACAATTTTTTGCGGGAGTTCTTCTTTAAAGTGCATTTACACAGGCTGACTGAGCAGGCAATTATCAGGAAGGCACCGTTCCTTCCAGATAACTGCCTGCTCATCAGTGGAGGTAAAAGCTGCATTTACATGCAGAAATCACCTCCACTGCATGGGGATGAGCGATCGCTACTGCAATTGTGTGTCCTCATACAGATTCATTGTTTCTGGACAGCAGATCACTGTTTATACAGCAAGATCTGCTGCCCAAAAATAATGATTTAATGTGCTTTATAAACTATGAGTTCATCCAATGACCAGATGTTAGCTCGTTCATCAGGTGATCTGCTGCACTTCTACAAGGGCCAATTATCGGAAACGGGCCTTCATAAAAACATTCTTTACCGATAATCGGCTTGTCAATAGTGCCTTGTAAATGTGCCTATAGGCATAAAACTGGCAGAATAAAACTGATCTATATGTATCCACCCTAAAATGTCATCTTTTGACTAAAATTGTGTTATAGTAGGTTTAATATTAAAAAAGGCTTAAAGGGGTTGTCCAAGTTATGAAAAAAAAAATATGGCACTGTAAATCTGATGGGCAGCAATATATAACTAAGTTCAGCAAGTTTTAGGCAAAAAAAAAAATCTATATTTCCTCATTTCCCTGGTTCTCTTCTGGCCTTTGTTTACATGCAATAACAACAATCTCAGCCCCTCCCCCTTCTCTGCAAAGGCAGTGAATACAAGTGCTGAGTGTTTCTAGCTGTGACTCCGCACCGCAAAAAAGTAGCGCATGCACTAATTTTTTGCGTTGTGGACTGTCGGATGCGGATTGTGGACCCCATTCACCTGAATGTGTCCGAGATCTGAATGCAGCAGGCCAACTGTCAGTGCACGTGCATTGTGGAACACGAATCGTGGTCCACAGCACGGGCGCTTACAGCGCACTAAAGGTGTGTGTATATATATATATATATATATATATATATATATATATATATATATATATTTAGGGATATAGAGATATATTTACTGAGAGAGAGAAATAAATATGTAAAAATATTTGTCTATATACATATATAGATGATCTATAAATATATAAAAAAATATATATATATGTGTGTACTGATCTCTCTCTCTCTATCTATATATATATATATATATATATATATAGATATAGATATAGAGAGAGAGAGAGAGAAAGTAATATATCAGTAAACATATATCTCTATATACATATATGATATATATGTATATAGAGAAATAGCTCACTATACATATATATTTTTATATATAAATATATTTATATAGAGATAGGTTTCCAGATCTATATCTCTATATACATATCTCTCTCTCTCTCTGTGTATATATATATATATATATATATTCTCTTTTTACATGTCTGTATTTACTTGGGGTGTTGGGGACGATCCGGTCACTGAGACACTGAGCCGCGGGGACACTTCACTGCACTTGTCAGCCGCTGGGACTCTGCTTGGATCCCTTACAGCATCTGGCCGGCATCAGGAGCGGGGAGAGGAGGGCGGGGAGCGGAGGGCGGCACCCAGGCTCTGACGTTTCGTGTACAGAGCCTGGCCACTCCCTCCAGCAGGGAGAAGCCTTTACACGAAACGTCACCAGTTGAGCCGGGTGGATGACGTCGGGGGTCACGTGACCCGCACCGCCCGTGTGAAAACGCAGCAAAATAAAAAGTAAGTTCATATTACAAAAGTGAACTTTATTATATTGCCAGCAATATTAGGGAAACTTGTTAGAACTCGGACAACCCCTTTAAAACTACAATGTTTAAAAGAAATTCAACATTGGTGACTACTTTGCAGAACAGTATGATTTTAAAAGGTTCCTAATACCTAATATATTCTTGAAAAGCCTTGACAACCTTCTTGGTAATACAGGGAATGTGAATGGTGTCAAATGGCTCCACAACTGCACAAGTTCCTCCTTTGTACTTTCCCAGTCGAAATCCCACAGTCTTCTCTTGATTATTGGCACCAGTACCAATCAGAAATTCACATTTGTTCCTATACTCTGTCTGAGAGAAATATAAAGCCATTTATAAAAAAGACAAAAATACTATCTATGTACGTCCACACGCATAGATGCCAGCCAACAGCTCTCTCCTGTTGACCCCCGTTCTAAACACATCAGCACAGCATGCAGGCGTCCTGAATGGGAAGACAGGAGAAAGTCGCTCTCAGACACCTCTGGCAGCAGTTTATTTTCCCAAGAACAAAAGGATCAGGCAGTCGAAATCCAACATGCCCAATACTTATCCATTTTCCATGTTAAATGTATTGCTAGTAGGGTTGTCACGATACCAGAATTTTGAGTTCGATACCGATACGTACAAAAGTATCACGATACTCGATACTGATACGATACCTCGCCAAAATAAAGAAGAACCTATTAATGCCACCCTGGCCCTTATCTGTGCGCCCCTCACCCCCCCCAGACCTTGCTTTTGACCCTGCTCTGTGCACCACCCTGGCAATTTCAATGCAGCCCCTGGCTCTTATCTGCGCCCCTTTGGCTGTGCCTACCTGGCCCCTGTCTGCACCCCTGGGATCTGACCCTTGTCTTTGTACGCCTCTTCCTGGTCTGCGCCCCTGGGCCCTTATCTGTGCCCCACTGCCTCTTTGTCTGTGCCTCTCTGGTTGTCGTCTCTGCTGCCCCCTGTGTGCGCCACCCTGGCCCTTATCTGTGCACCCCTCACCCCCCCCCCTTCCCCCCCAGGACCTTGCTTGTGACCCTGCCCCTTACCCCTTATCTGTGCGCCACTGGCCCTTTTCAGTGTAGCCCCTAGCCTTATCTTGGTCCCCCCAGGCCTTGTTTGCACAGGTGTACTGTGACATCACTGTGTTTATTATCCCTGTACAGTGACATCACTGTGTTTATTATCCCTGTACAGTGACATCACTGTGTTTATTATCCCTGTACACTGACATCACTGTGTTTATCTCTGTACTGTGACATCACTGTGCTTATTATCCCTGTACGGTGACATCACTGTGTGTATTATCTCTGTACTGTGACATCACTGTGTGTATTATCCCTGTACAGTGACATCACTGTGTTTATTATCTTTGTACAGTGACATCGCTGTGTGTATTATCCCTGTACAGTGACATCGCTGTGTGTATTATCCCTGTACTGTGACATCGCTGTGTGTATTATCCCAGTGCAGGAAGAGGTAAGTGGTCTGTGTTTGTTTTCTATTTTTCAGGGTTGTGAATGCAGAGGACTACGTCGGATTCGGTGGACTACGTCGGACCAGCTTTTTTTTTTTTTTTAATAAAATGGTCAAACAGGGGTCTGGGGGAGTGTTTATTTCAATAAAATGTTTTATACTTGTGTGTGTTTTTTTTTTTTTTACAATACTACAGTTTTAGTAATTACGGCTATCTACAGACGGCCCTGATTACTAATACTGGGCTTAGTGCTTGCCGGTATGGCAGGCCAGCACTAACCCCAACATCTATTACCTCGGCACCCACCGCCACCAGGGGTGCCGGGAAGAGCCGGGTACCCGCAGGACTGGACCTTCTAAATTGAGGGTCTGGCTCTGGGGCGGCTGCAGGCTGGTACCATTAGGCTGGGAAGGGCCAATAACCGTGTCCCTTCCCACCCTGGTAGTGCCAGGCTGCCGCTGCTGGTTGTATCTGGCTGGTGAAGGAAAAAAGGGGGGGACCCCCATGCCTTTTTTTTTTTTTTTTAAATAATGAAATTTTTGAAAAAAAAATGGCGTGGGGTCCCCCCCTTTTTTCCTTCACCAGCCAGATACAACCAGCAGCAGCAGCCTGGCACTACCAGGGTGGGAAGGGACACGGTTATTGGCCCTTCCCAGCCTAATGGTACCAGCCTGCAGCCGCCCCAGAGCCAGACCCTCAATTTAGAAGGTCCAGTCCTGCGGGTACCCGGCTCTTCCCGGCACCCCTGGTGGCGGTGGGTGCCGAGGTAATAGATATTGGGGTTAGTGCTGGCCTGCCATACCGGCAAGCACTAAGCCCAGTATTAGTAATCAGGGCCGTCTGTAGATAGCTGTGATTACTAAAACTGTAGTATTGTAAAAAAAAATACACACACACAAGTATAAAACATTTTATTGAAATAAACACTCCCCCAGACCCCTGTTTGACCATTTTATTAAAAAAAAAATAAAAATCTGGTCCGACGTAGTCCACCGAATCCGACGTAGTCCTCTGCATTCACGACCCTGAAAAATAGAAAACAAACACACAAACACAGACCACTTACCTCTTCCTGCAGTGGGATAATACACACAGCGATGTCACCGTACAGGGATAATAAACACAGCGATGTCACAGTACAGGAATAATAAATCTCAGATCAACGTCTTGTGCCCCCATCAGACCTCAGATCAACACAATGTGCCCCCATCAAAGCTCAGGTCAGCGTCTTGTGCCCCCATCAGACCTCAGGTCAGCGTC
This sequence comes from Rhinella marina, assembly GCA_900303285.1. Classification (NCBI taxonomy): domain Eukaryota; kingdom Metazoa; phylum Chordata; class Amphibia; order Anura; family Bufonidae; genus Rhinella; species Rhinella marina. Next base: position 35,406 of record ONZH01030759.1, on the reverse strand, counting down.
TTGTGCCCCCATCAGACCTCAGGTCAGCCTCTTGTGCCCCCATCAGACCTCAGGTCAGCCTCTTGTGCCCCCATCAGACCTCAGGTCAGCCTCTTGTGCCCCATCAGACCTCAGGTCAGCCTCTTGTGCCCCCATCAGGTCAGCCTCTTGTGCCCCATCAGGTCAGCCTCTTGTGCCCCCATCAGGTCAGCCTCTTGTGCCCCCATCAGGTCAGCCTCTTGTGCCCCCATCAGGTCAGCCTCTTTGTGCCCCCATCAGGTCAGCCTCTGTGCCCCCATCAGGTCAGCCTCTTGTGCCCCATCAGGTCAGCCTCTTGTGCCCCCATCAGGTCAGCCTCTTGTGCCCCATCAGGTCAGCCTCTTGTGCCCCCATCAGGTCAGCCTCTTGTGCCCCCATCAGGTCAGCCTCTTGTGCCCCCATCAGGTCAGCCTCTTGTGCCCCCATCAGGTCAGCCTCTTGTGCCCCCATCAGGTCAGCCTCTTGTGCCCCCATCAGGTCAGCCTCTTGTGCCCCCATCAGGTCAGCCTCTTGTGCCCCCATCAGGTCAGCCTCTTGTGCCCCCATCAGGTCAGCCTCTTGTGCCCCCATCAGGTCAGCCTCTTGTGCCCCCATCAGGTCAGCCTCTTGTGCCCCCATCAGGTCAGCCTCTTGTGCCCCATCAGGTCAGCCTCTTGTGCCCCCATCAGGTCAGCCTCTTGTGCCCCCATCAGGTCAGCCTCTTGTGCCCCCATCAGGTCAGCCTCTTGTGCCCCCATCAGGTCAGCCTCTTGTGCCCCCATCAGGTCAGCCTCTTGTGCCCCCATCAGGTCAGCCTCTTGTGCCCCCATCAGGTCAGCCTCTTGTGCCCCCATGTGCCCCCATCAGACCTCAGGTCAGTGTCTTGTGCCCCCCTCAGACCTCAGATCAGCCCACCCAGCCACTTTAAAAAAATCATACTTACCTGTTCTGGCTGCCGCTGTCCTCAAGTTCCCCGCTCCACTCTCTTGCCTGCCGGCGCTCACTATGACCTGACGCTGCGTCAGGTCATAGCGTCAGGTCATAGTGCACGCCAGGGAAGACGGTGGAGCGCAGAACCAGTGAGGACAGCGGCGGCCAGAACAGGTAAGTATGATTTTTTTTTTTAAGTGGCTGGGACCTGGGTGGGCTGATCTGAGGGGGGTGCGGGGGCCCTGGCAGCGCGGCAGCACGGCAGGCCGATATTAGAACATGGGGCAACGCATTAAAGTGATGCGCGCGCCATGTTCTAAGTATCGGACTGCAAGAAAACTCGGTATCGAGCTTCGGTACCGCACTAGGTACCGAAACCGTACCGAGTTCTCGATATATTGTGCAACCCTAATTGCTAGCTAAGGATTTTTATAACCAACCAGTACATTAATACAGACATGACACCTCCACAATCCATACACCACGGACTGTCACATGAATGAAGAGCTGCTCTGCAAATGTTTTATTCAGCATTGTAAAATCATCTGAGGTCATCAGAGCATACGAAAAGGGATGGGGGAAAAAAGGTACCTGAACAGGGGAAGGCCTTATTGTCTCCAAGGGGCAGCATATTTTGTTGTATTTCTGTTTTTGTACAAATAACCATGGTAAGAGTGGCTTGTTATTGCTTCCAATTTCCCTGGTGAGAAAAAAATTAAAATTAGACTTAAAAAAAAAAAAAGGAAAGAAATAAAAAGATACTATTCATCACCATGCTCCATAGACACAGATATCACAATTAATCGTGTAACAAAATGTGGGGGAAAAAAGCCTGTACCTTCCTAAATCGTTCAGCTTCCAGGATCTGATTTACTTTAAAGGGAATCTGTCACCGGCGACCTCCCTATCAAACTGCTTGCACAGACACATCGCTGTGGTTCTAATGAAAACACTGTTTTTCTTTGTTGATCTAAGGTTCCATCCCTGAATTATATTTTTTCCGAATATTCAAATTAGGTGTTTGTGCAATGAGGGCATAACACTCAAGCTCCACTCCTTTCTGTAACCAGCCCTCCCTCTACGCTTTGATTGACAGAGCCGGGCAGTGGTAAAGCCGTGAAGGAGGCACTGGCCACAGAATGTGCAGCTTAGATGTCATGAGATCGTCGGTGATGCCCTCATTGAACCAAATGCATACTTTGCGTATTAGAAAAAAAAAAGTATCATAACTCAAGAACATAGGCTGTAGTTTAATCATGCACTACAGCTATGTGTCTATGTATACAGCGGGATGGGGGGGTTGCTGGTGACTCCTCTTAAAGGAAATCTTAATAGGATACAGCTTTTTTTGCGTGTGACTACACATTAAGGTGTTCTTAAGTCTGCATAATATATATTTCCAACCTGCCCTAACGGAGATCCATATTACTTTAAGGGATAACATTGCAGATTCCAATGGCAGAGGTTTTCAGGATCTTAAAGGGGTTGACTGCTTCTTACTAATGATGACCCATCCTCAGGATAGGTCATCGATATCAGATCGTCGGAGATCCGACACCCGGCACCCTGCCGATTAGTTGTTTGAAGAGAAGGCAGCGCTTGTATGGGTGATGGCTTCTCTGTTTACCTGCTCGCCACAGCAATTGCAGCAGTGTGATTACAACTATGATTTCCCCATTCACTTCTATGGGACAGCTCCTGTCTACTCAAGTGAATAGGATACCACAAATAGAATAACAATATACGCATAAAAAAATACAAAGTTTATTATAAGTATATTAAAAATACATACAGACATAAAATACACAAATAGCGATGGAAAGGTCTTCAGCGGATACACAAGAAAGAACGCCGGGCAATCATGGTGGCAGTATTCAAAACATGATGGTACAAAGAATCATAATAATAAAAAGGACATGTCCACACCAACTAAGGTACATGTTTAAAGTGCTAGTGCCTCAAAAATACCAGTACCTATTAAATATCTCTGTACCATACATGTAACAATAAATTCATGTGAACAAATAATAAATTACCAATCCCAGGCCCTCCACTCTCGACGCGCGTTTCGCTCACTGCTTCATCAGGAGATCTCCTGATGAAGCAGTGAGCGAAACGCGCGTCGAGAGTGGAGGGCCTGGGATTGGTAATTTATTATTTGTTCACATGAATTTATTGTTACATGTATGGTACAGAGATATTTAATAGGTACTGGTATTTTTGAGGCACTAGCACTTTAAACATGTACCTTAGTTGGTGTGGACATGTCCTTTTTATTATTATGATTCTTTGTACCATCATGTTTTGAATACTGCCACCATGATTGCCCGGCGTTCTTTCTTGTGTATCCGCTGAAGACCTTTCCATCGCTATTTGTGTATTTTATGTCTGTATGTATTTTTAATATACTTATAATAAACTTTGTATTTTTTTATGCGTATATTGTTATTCTATTTGTGGTAATAAGTAGAGAGCCCTGTTTGGTGCACACCATGATGGGTGTGCACTGTGCTCCAATTGTGTGATGTGATACTGTCAAGTGAATAGGATGGAGCCGTCCCATAGAAGAGAATGGGGATGCCATAGTTGTAATTACACTGCTCGCCTCTGCAATTGCTGTGGCGAGCAGGTAAACAGAGAAGAGAAGGCAGCATCGTACGAGTTCTGCCTTCTCTTAAAACAGCTGATCGTGAGGGTTTCTAGGTGTCGGACCTCCACTGATCTCATATTGATCTATCCTGAGGATAAGACATCAATATTAAAAGTGGACAACCCCTTTAATACCCCTTATTTTTTTAGCATGAAAGAAAGAGCATTGGATTGCTAATGTTTCCTTGCAGTACTTGAATAGTAAATGTTCTCCTTCTGTTCCGTGGTGATAAACTTCTACATGTGCTATATGTAGCTGGTCATAATACAGTTTAGCTGATGTTAGAATTACTTTGTGAGTCTCTGCAGCACATGTTCGCATTCTTGCTCTTTCATTTTCAGTTGCTCTTCATATGGAACCTTCCACAGAGGAGTCACCACATCTGCAATCTGCTTGCTGAGGGGCTCCTCCAGAGCATTCTCCTGCACAGCCTTCCTCTTACTATCTGACTCTTCCTTTTCATCGTCATCTTGTTTTCTCTTCTTCATTATAGGATCAGCTTTGGGTTTTGCAAGCCGAACAGACAATGCTCTGTTTTTCCACATCACCCCATGTACGACTCTCATTGCTTTGTCCCTTTCCTCCTGACTTTTAAAAGTTACAAATGCAAACGTTTGCTTGTGCATGAGTTTAATTTTATGAGGATTTAATCCATATTTTGCAAGGAACTTCTTCACGTCATTGAAGCCAATATACTTTGGCAAGTTTTGGATTTCCACTTTGAAAATCTCTGATGTGAAAAGATCATCCTTAATATATCTATACATTCCAGCATCATGAGTTTCCTCTGAATCATCACACATCTCAGCTGCAGTTTCACTTGCTGCCGCCCCATCTTCCATACACTCTGTGCCATCTCCACTTTTTGGAGCATCTTCCTGGAGCTCAATAGCTTCACCATGTGCTTTGGTCTCATCTTTATCCAGCTTACTGGCATCTGCCATTTTGTCTTCTTCCATATTTTCAAGGTCAGCTGTATTTATCTGTGCCTGAGCATCAGGGAAGCCTTTTTGGCCTCCCACGTCTTCCATGCTGTGTTTGGTCCTGAAAAAAATAGATTAGAAATACATCAATTCTGTGAAAGAATTTTATTAAAATGTTATTTCTACTGTCAGGAACTGTCTGGAGGTACATAGTGTCCTTCTCACCAAACACTCCAGCCTATTTCACCTCCTATTTTATCATAACCAGAGACCACCACACCATAATAAAATACACTGTCATTAGATGGGTGACCGATGGCTCACTAAAAAGCAAGACCTGTTATAATATTGGGAATGTAGGCAAAAAAGGACAGAATAAAAGAATCAAAACACATGTATTCAAAACTATAGCACCACATGGGCTTAGAGCATAACTAACTTTTCAAAAACTTTTGATATGTCATAGAGACGTATGAAAAGTTTAAATCGTGTTGGTCTGAGACCCCCAAAAATCCCCAGAATGAGGGAAGAGAAGCGTATGCATATCATGTGCTTTCTCCTCACTGCAGAGGAAGAAATCGCGATGGGCCCTTAGATTGCTATGGAGCCTGTCTAGTGCAGCAAGAAGAGGGAGCACGATAAGCTTCTTTGCCCTTGTTCTAGAGATTGGTGGCTGTCTGAACACACTCATTACAGCTTTCAATATCTATGACATATCAACACTTTGTGATGCTTTAAATGAGACCACCAATGAGTATGTGATAAATGATCGCTGACACCCTTCAATGAGGCCTAGTTCATACACCAGTGTTTTTTTTTCTTCAGTGATTTCCGGCACTGTTTTCAAGTTCGGTGTACAAGGTTCGGGATATCTAAGAATTCTGTTATGGATTCCTCTACCACAGACCATAACTTGAAAACAGAAGTTTGCTCATCCCTAATTGTGAGCCAAAATCAGGTGCAGAACTTTCCATTATACCTTATCCACAGTTACTGATAGAAACTAACCTGAATTTGGCCTGAGGGTCCCTGAATAACACCTGGTGCGTGATGCAAATGCATGGCTGCCGCTCTATTTACTTCTACTGGACTACCAATACAGCACTTGGCTATCTCAATAAGGCCCCTTTCACACCTGCGGCACAGGGCTCCAGCAGGCTGTTCCAGTGGGTGAACAGACCACCGTAATGGGTGAACAGACCATCTGTAATGGGGGCGGCCCGCAGATCTGGCCGCAGCACGGCAACCCCTGCCGAGAGGCGGCCGGAACAAAAATACAACATGTGCACCTGCCCCACACGTGCACCTGTGGCAGCACAGATCCGGAGGGGTGTTCACCCACCGGAACAGCCTGCCGGAGCCCTGTGCCACAGGTGTGAAAGTAGCCTAAGTCCTAAATAAGTGCATGGAGCAGTTGTTAGACATACGCAATACCACTCCATTCACACAGGGAACCCTCGTTCTAATGTTCAGCGGGATTCCCAGCGATCATAGGTTTGTGTTGTTTATGTAAAAAATCCTTTAATAGGGTCTTCCAGGATTTTTTAACTAATGACCTATTCTCTGGATAGGTCATCAGTATCTGATTGGTGGGGGTGTGACACCCAGGACCTCCACCGATCAGCTGTTTTTCTAAAGCACCGGCCCTCCTGTGAGTGCTGCAGCCTGCTCACCAATCACAGTGCCGTACATTGTACAGCGGCTGTACTTGGTATCACGCTTAGCCCCATCACTTCTATGGGGCTGAGCTGCTTCTAGACCACGTGACCGATGAACATGTCTTCACTGGCTTAGGAAAAGCAATGAGAAGGCCATGGTGCTAACAGGAGAGCCACTGCCTTCTCAAACAGCTGATCAGCAGAGGTCCCGAGAATCTGACCCCCATGATCAAACACTGATGACGTATCCTGAGGATAGGTTATCACTATAAAAATCTCAGACAACCTCTTTAAAGGGATAATCCAGGCGGAATTACAACACAGTGACATGCCCATTGTAGGACCTAAAAGAATGATACACATATCATTTTCCTGGCGTATCTAGATATCTATAACAGATATGACCCATGACAGGGCTGGAGCATAGTTTTCAAACACTGTATAGAAGCAATGAAGTACAATTATTACCACCCCCACACAAGCAATATCATGATAGATAATACAGATCCACAATCTCTTTCTGATAGGTGTGACTTAGAAGGCAGGAAGATCAGCTGCATGTGGTGCCTGTAATATCAGTGCAAATACCACAATCACAGTGAGTTGACCACAGCAACCTTTTCCAGCTTTGTGAAAAGGCTCGGTAAGGCTTATCATGCTAGAGGACCACATATCTATCATCCGCAGTAGTTACCTCTTCTAGTTCACAATCTGCAATGCATGAGACTCATCCATGGGGGCCGCCATGTTAGTGACATCACCGGAAATAACCTATGACACCTCGTCGCGAAACCGGAAGCTGTCAACTTTTGTAAGCTACATAAATTTAAGTCAAACGCTTTCAGCCCGTACTTGTAAATACGGCGCTAAATAATTTGTATGGATCCTGATGGATGTATTTGTTTTACATTTTAACATACAGCAATTCAATAGAAAAAGTATTGGAGGCGGATGTGACGACACGTGGAAGCGTTCGAGACCGCCATATTGGTAAAGACGCCACGTGACGTTCTGCAATCTGTTAGGGTAGTGTCTACAAACTGTGTGCAAGCCAAAGAGCGGCTGACGTCACGGGGTCACGTGACTGGCTCAAGTCACGTGGCTTTGAAGCAGTCGCAAGGTTGCGGCGTGACGCACGCTTTTACGTGCTGCTGGTGGGAGGGAGGAAAAACAGCGCGAAATCGCGGAGCTAGAGAGACATCCTGCCATCCAGAACCGTGCCGCGTAATCCGCCTCCATCCTCCACCTGATGGCCGACACCAAGGTGGGTATAAGATCGCCCGGGTGTTTCCACGGTGTACTCGCCGGAAAAGTTTAGTGTTAGCACGGAGAGTGATGGAAGGGTGGGCTGGCCGGCGAGTGCGGGGCGGGGGCCTCAGAGCGCCGGTCTAACTTCTCGTCATGTGAGAAGCCGGGGATGTGTAGTTAACGGGCCGGGCGGCGGGCGTAGCTGCTGGGCGTGTGGGCACAGAGCAGGCAGTACCCGTGTGTGCCCCGTGGGCGCCTTTTAAGTGCTGTGGCAATGAGTTCTCATTTGTCGCACCCTAGTGCGCCTTATACCTACAGAGTGTGTGGGACAGGGCCGTGCCCCCTAGCTTTACTGCAGGCAGTCTATTGTCCTCTGTTATCAGCCATGATGGTCCTCTCCTGTCTCCATCACTGCACTGCTCTGACTTCCACACACTCTTCTGTCCAGGAACTTTTCTCAGGGTCCATTTCTAGCTCTGCATCTGTTCCACAATTTAGTGGAACGGGTGTGGGTGGACCCATGGATCGTGGACCGCACACAGTCTGCGGTATGCATCTGTAGTTGCGGCTTTCTGAATGGACTCTTATTCTGAAACCGCCTTCCCCTTCTGTGGTGGTCCCTGCTCTTGAAACTGGCTATTTGGTGCAGTGCCACCTACAGCCTGCGCGTAAAATGGTGGCTGCTAATTGGCTAAGAGGAGTCACCTGACCAACGCTATAGTCCTTAGTGAATGGCATTATTGGATCGGTCACAAAATCTGCCGTGCAGCCCACGGGTAGAGACTGCTGCAGTTTCTGACTTGGGTTTTCATTTTGATTGGTGCAGATCCGCGCGGTTCAGCCCCATGGAATGGAGCTAAGCTGATAGGCTGCGGCCTCCTGTGGCGTCTGCACAGTAACCGTGCTAAGGATGGCCCTACTCGTCCTTTCTTGGTGTGGTCTGGAAAACCGCACGGCAAATATTTTTGGCCGCAAGAATAGTGCCTTCCCATTGAGGGGGGGACAGAAGGTGGTTTCAACGCAGATTCAGCGTGGGTTTTCAGCACCGAATCTGTGCTAAAAGGTGTGTCAAGAAATGGTGTGTGAGTATACCATAATTATCGCCATGGCGCCAGAGAACGGAGCTCTTGTGCCAACAGGGGTTCAGATTCCCTTTAAGAGGTCTGCCACAACTTACTCCGGAATTCACGCAGCTGGAGACAGGCAAGCGGTTCACCTAGAAAGGGGCCTTTCCATTGATTCTTATGGAGGTTCCCATTCCTTGGCTGATGGCACAGTGACCTTATCTTCTACATGTGCTATTAACACTTTGAAGGATGCAGGGTGAGGATGCTCTCCTCAGTGCCCACAGTTGGCGTATCGTGATGAGCATGGTTGTCCTCAGCTGATTATTGGCCAGTCAACAGTCGTCTCCTGTAAATTTTTGGGAGTTGACCCTGGGCAAATAAGTAGAGATCCACTATATGTTTGTGCCTTAAAAATCCAAATCTCCTAATGGGATTAAAAAATATAAAAAGAGAAAAACTGCACTTTTACAAAAGTAAATTTTAGCAATTCCCAAAATATGAAATTGCTTGTATGTCCACATGTCCCTTTAAAGCTTTCATTTTTTGGGACTTCTTTATATTTGGGATTTACTAAAGTCTGTTAACATCTGAGGTTTGGTTCACTACTCTGGTTCAGCGCCATTCTGTCAGCCTTTTGTGTAACAGCTTCAATGAATTCACAATTGTACAGCACAAAAAAAAGAAAAATTACATGTGAAGAGATCTGCTCATGATAAATTCTTTCACGCTAGGACAACCTCCATGGGACCATTTCCAGTGGTGGTGTTTCTGCCCCGCTTTCACCACTTTCCGGAATGGGGCAGTTCCAGCGGGCACAGCACATTTATCATTTTACAGAAGACTGAACTCTATGGCAGCTCAGGGACCATCAGAGGGTTCGTCTAATTTATGACTTGGCCTGTGCCTTGACTCCATAAATTAAAGGGGTTCTGTAAAACTGATGATCTATCCTCTGGATAGATCATCAGCATCTGATCGGCGGTGGTCCGACACCCGGGGCCCCCGCCAATCAGCTGTTTGAGAAGGCAGCAGCGCCGCAGCCTTCTCTGTGTTTACCGCAGGCCCAGTGACGTCACGACTAGTATCACTGGCCTGGGCGGGGCTCAACTCTGTTCACTTGAATGGAGCTTAGCCCCGCCCAGGCCAGTGGTAGTAGTCGTGACGTCACTGGGCCTGCGGTAAACAGAGAAGACCGCGGCGCTCCTGCAGCGCCGCTGCCTTCTCAAACAGCTGATTGGCAGGGTCCCGGGTGTCGGACCGTGGCCGATCAGATGCTGATGAACTATCCAGAGGATAGATCATCCGTTTTACAGAACTGCAGAACCCCTTGAAGTGCATCTTCCAGCAATGCAGGGGTTATCAAAGACTGGCACAAAATGCCGGTATTTGATAAATTTTCCTAAATGTTTAAGAATCAAGAAGCGTCCAGCTCAGTGATGTTTGCTAATATAAGGAACTGTCCTTTAGTAAATGCTGGGCTCCTGTTTGTTTGGGTCATCACATTTATATCGGATTGTGAAGATGTTTCTGTTGCCCTGGTGATTAAATGGCCGTCTCTTGTGATTTCAGGACCCCCAAGAGGAGCATGACACCTCTGTTGACAACACAGAAGAAGTCAATCACGATCCTCATTTCGAACCCATTGTTTCATTGCCAGAGCAAGAGATTAAGACACTTGAAGAAGATGAAGAAGAGTTGTTTAAAATGTAAGTGTCCTCCAGATGAACACCAAAACTACAAGTTCATGGTGCTGAGGTCAGATTAAAGGGTGTATTAGACAGCCCGGTTTAACAGGCGAGTGTTCCTTCCTGGCAGTCGTCTGCTCGCTAGTGGAGGAGAGCGCTGCAATCTCCTCCTCAGTATCGTTATACCACTGCTCTTCCCTATACTGAATCATTGTTTGCCACCAGCAGATTGATTAGTCACCACGATCTGCCGCCTGCAAACAATGATTTTTAAAACTGTCGAAAGATTGGGATTTCCCCTTGAACGAATGTTGGCTTGTTCACAGGGCAGTCAGCGGCAGTATTACACTGACAGATTGCTAATGAGCTTTACTTCAGACGCTCGCTGAAAGATCGGCAGGTCTAATACACAGTTTAGACTCTGAGCGCGCAATCCACAGGAAATCTTGTAATAGATCAGAATAATTAAAACGTATTCATCACCCTGAACTCTGTTTAAGTGCACCCCCTGCAGTCCTCCCCGTCTGGCTGTGTTTTTATGACCGCAGCAGTGTCATGGCTGTATGCCGCGCATGACCACTGCAGCCAGTCACTGGCCATAGCAGTCTCGTACTGTATAGCCAGAAACTGTCATGGTTGGTGCAATGGCGCTGGAAAATGTTCCAACTCTCTAAGCCACTGTGAAGTATAAGCAGCATAACAAATGCATCTTTCCGCAGGAGAGCAAAGCTGTTTCGGTTTGCATCTGAAAATGACCCCCCAGAGTGGAAAGAACGAGGCACTGGTGACGTTAAACTGCTTAAACACAAGCAGAAGGGAACAATCCGCCTATTGATGAGGAGAGATAAGACGCTGAAAATCTGCGCTAATCATTATGGTAGGCATTGAAGGTTGCTGTCATTAAAATGCAGGAGAACAAAGTCATTTTATACTATTGGACTTTTTTGCGATATTGTTTTCTACAGATTTCCCCCTTTACGTAGCCCCAGATCCAGGATTAATTTGACAACACTTGTTGTGGCTTTAATGTAATCCTAGCAATAGAAAATGTACAAAATATGCCAGCGTTTCCTCCGTATTTTTGTTCCGTTATATTTTGGTTTGCGTTACAATTAAATTTCCAGTGGTTATCCTAGATCTATAATGCCCGCAGGCTCCTCACAGAGATTGTATTTACCTTGCTCCCTGGCACCAGCATCGCTTCTGATGCCGACACGACTGACGTTGCATCTCCTTCCATTCAACCAAATTTCCTATCGTGTGCAAGCATGGCCACCGCTGCAGGATGATCATAACCCCTGGATACGAGCTGTGTGTGCTGTGATGGGAATCCAGCCAGCAAAGGAGGCAATATGGCTAATAATACATTAGTAACTGCCTTTTGTTAACTTTCTCTACATGATAAATGCCATTTGCTGAAGTGACACAACCCCTTTAAGTGAAAAGTGGCAAACTGCTGCTAGTGCCACACCCTCAGCGGGTAACACCCATTTGTACTTTTTTGCAGTTACTAAAATAGACATGTGGAGAGGTTACAGCTCCTCTTTAAAGAAATATAATTAATTTCTCTTGTATTTTAGTGACACCATCAATGGAACTGAAACCCAATGCTGGTAGTGACAGAGCATGGGTCTGGAATACATATGCCGATTATGCAGATGAAGCACCAAAACCTGAACTACTGGCCATTCGGTTTTTAAACGCAGAGAGTGAGTATTATATACTGTATATGGATAAGACGTTACATTCACCTGGCATCACAATGGAAAACGAGTGTTTTTCCGAGAGCTTGACTGAACTGAAAACCGGTCCTAATGGAGGCATTGGATAGTAAAAACTTTGGAAATTTCTGTGTTGTAAATGGGATCCGTCGTTGTGACCAACCCTGTAAACAGCCATTTTAGGTAAGGCTATATTCACATCTCCAACAGGTAAATCCGGCAGAGGAACAGGCTAGTGGAGTTACTGTATCCAGCATAGCGGGGTGACACTGAATGCCCATTGATTACAGTGGGATCCAGGGGGTTTCCGGCACAATTGCCAGCTTTTACGCTTGAAACTTTTCAGATCCCATTATAGACAATGGGGATCCGGCAGTGACTTTACTCTGGTAATCTGTTTCTCTGCCGGAGGTGTGAACGTAGCCAGGTTGGGTTTTTCTGATGCATTCAAAACCTAATACATTTATAGCAGTTCAAATATACTGTTTAATTGCCTCGTTAGGGCTCATCCTTCTGGTCGTATTGTTTGTGTAATGTGGGTTATATCTTCCCATTGTACTTCTATATACCTTAAGGCCGAAGCTACTTTTACACTTAATGCCGAAGCCACATTTTTTAAATCTGCCACGTGAATTCAAGTGAACAGAGCTTAGCCCCGCCCAGGCCAGTGATACTAGCCGTGACGTCACTGGGCCTGCGGTAAACACAGAGAAGGCCGCGGCTCTCCTGCAGCGCCGCTGCCTTCTCAAACAGCTGATCGGCAGGGGACCCGGGTGTCGGACCGCTGCCGATCAGATACTGATGATCTATCCAGGGGATAGATCATCAGTTTTGCAGAACCCCTTTAAATTTTTTAGAAATTTTCCAAAACCATTTTTTTAAGCACCAGTTCAGTTCTGAAGTCACTTTGTGGGGCTAACATAATAGAAACCACAATAAATGACCCCGTTTTAGAAACTACACCCTTCAAGGTTTTCAAAACTAATTTTGCAAACTGTGTTAACCCTTTATGTATTCCACAAGAATTAAAGGAAAATGGAGATGACATTTCAAAATTTCACTTTTTTTTTTTGCAGATTTTACATTTTAATCCATTTTTTCCTGTAACAAATCAAGGGTTAATAGCAAAAAAAAACCTCAAAATCTATTACCCTGATTCTGCGATTTACAGAAACACCCCGCATGTGATTGTAAACTACTGTATGGCCACATGGCCAAGCGCAGAAGGAAAGGTGCGCCAGATGGTTTTTGGAGGGCGAATTTTGCTGGACTGGTTTTGAGACACCATGTCCCATTTGATGCACCCTACAGTAGAAACAACCAAAAAGTGCCCATGTTTTGGAAATTAAGGGATAAGGTGACAGTGTTATTGATACTATTTTGGGGTACATATGATTTTTGATCACTTTATATTACACTGTTAGGCAAGGTAAACAAAAATGTGTGTTCTGGCTCAGTTTTTATTTTATTTTTTTTTACTGTGTTCACCTGAGGGGTTAACTAATGTGATATTTTTGTAGAGCAGGTTGTTACGATGTTTTAGTGTCTCCATTGTCTGAGAGCTGTAGTTTTTTTATTTTTTGGGCAATTGTCTCAGGTAGGGGCTCATTTTTTGCGGGAAGAGGTGACGGTTAGATTGGTACTATTTTGAGGGGCATACGCCTTTTTGATCGCTTGCTATGATGAGGCTTAACTTACACCATGGCAACCCAGACGCTTCTGAAAGCGTCCGGTTGCCATGGTAACCATCGGGATGCTGCCACAGACTAGTCTGAACAGACTAGCCAATCACAGCGATCGCTAGCCCGGGACCGCCCCCATTGGTCCCGGGCTGGTTAGCGGAGACCCCTGGCTGTAAGTAACAGCCGGGGTCTCAGCACTGTCACCATGTCATCAGACATGGTGACAGTTTAATGCCATGACGGCTTATCCCGTCATTGGGCGGCAAGCGGCTCCTGCCCATGACGGGATAAGCCGTCATTGGGCGTTAAGGGGTTAAACCAGGTTATTACAGGCATATTTGACAATCTATTGCTAGGATATGCTGATCATTTGGTGTCTGACAGGGACTTCCACCGATCAGAAAAACAAAGGGGCCATAGCAGTGCTTCCATGTGTAGGTGCAGAGCACGTGACAGCGATCCATCCGTGCATGCAGTGTAGCAGAAAAAATTTCTGCAGCCCTTTCAGTCCATTAAATGGTGGGAATTGGACAACCTTTTTTTGGAGGTGGTGGTGGTAACATCCTGTGCTTGTAGACCTGCTTCAAAAATGCCTTTTTTTCCATACTGATGGGTTTAGCAGTTGTAAGGCTTCCTTCACTGTGGTTTTATTTCTCAATTACGATTCATTCATATTTCTCTTTAAACACAGATGCCCAGAAGTTCAAGGCAAAATTTGAAGAATGTAGAAATGAAGTAAAGGGAAAAGGAAATACAGGTACCAATTTCTATAATTGCTTTGTTGCAGACTCACTCTGTGCTCAACTGCAGACTCCAGTTTCAGCGCTTTTTCAGTCTGCTATATAAACACCATGATCAACTGAACACTTTTTTTCAATGTAGGAAAGTTGTGTTTGGTGATGGGATATTATTAAAACGTTAATGCCTGGTGTATCTGTCAGCTATGTTGGTATGTTTGTTTTTGCTACAGAAATATAGAACACCCCACATTTTGTACACTGATTATGGTTCCTGCTTTAAAGGCTATGGACACTTTTGGGACAAGTTTTTATGATTGCATTGTACTAATATTGAGCTAAAAAATAATTTTCTAAATTCTTTTTAAAAAATTATGGAGCCCTTTTTTCTGTACAGGGCTGAGATGCTCAAATAGAGGGATCTTAATTTTATCTCTGCTCTGACAAACACTCATAGGTCAATCCATATCTTACTGATAAGAATGTGGCTTAAATTGATTATGACCTCTTAGTAAATTAGAGATGAGGGTTATTAGTTGAGGCACAAAGTAAGAGTAGGGTTTATATAGCTAGACGAACAGTTAACACTTTGTGACAGAATGGCTAAATATTTTTAATAAAGACCAATCCAAAAAATGACTTGGCCCAAAATGAATAAAACGCAATAATAATAAAAAATTGCCTCTGAAGGTGTACATAGCCTTTGTTTGTCATACCCTTAAGAAAGAAGTCTTTTGAACCCACAGATTTTGATTGGATCTGCCACTTTCATATAAATGAGGGACTGGGCATGTTAGAGTTCAGCATAGAGACCTGTTACATTGAATTTCTGGTTGAATTGTGTAATTAAGCATGTCAGAATGATGTAGGAGGCCCTCAGAGGTATAGTAGGGCCCTATAGACGTTGCAGGTGTAGTCTGTATGACTGGAGTTATATGGAGCCATGTGTACATGAGAATTTAGGCATCACTTAAAAAGTTTCACATTTCTACTAAACAGATTGTGTTCCCTTGTCACTTGTGTTTTTTGCTTTTTGTTATATTCTTCGGAATTAAGGAGAAAGTAGACAACCCTTTTAACACCGTCTGGACCCTGTGGTTTTCTGTTAGCATTTTCGTTTTCCACTCCCTGCCTTCCCAGAGCAATAACTTTATTTTTCTGTTCACATTGTGATATGGGTGCTTGTTTTTTGCAGGACTTTCTAATGGCACCATTTTCTATTGGA
Organism: Rhinella marina; assembly: GCA_900303285.1. NCBI lineage: Eukaryota > Metazoa > Chordata > Amphibia > Anura > Bufonidae > Rhinella > Rhinella marina. Next base: position 19,883 of record ONZH01030759.1, on the reverse strand, counting down.
TAAAATGTAGTGGGAATGGCAAAACATTTCTGATGGGTGTGGGGGGGGTGAGCAATTCCACCACAGTTTTGTGGCTTTCGTTTTTACAGAATTCCCTATGTGGCAAATCAGACGTTCATTCTCCAGTTCAGTGCGATTACGGCAATACTACATTTTGGTTTTTTTTGCAGTTTTTTTTTTTTAACTGCATTGTTATAATTTCATCGTCATAGTCTGACCTCCCCCAACCACCACAACTTTTTTGTTATTTTTATGTTGTTGTGTGAAGACTCATTTAGTGGCATGACGTTCTGTAGTTTTATTAATACCACTTTGGAGTGAGAATAACTTTTTGATCACTTTATTAAAACATTTTGGGGGGGGAGAGGTGAAGCGACAAAGAAAAAATGGTGAATCGGCCATTGTTACACTGTTCTCCGTCTGGGATAAATATTTTTAGATTTTAATAGTACATGCATATTCGGACTTGGGTATGCCCATGATGTGTGTTTTTGTAGTGAAAAGGGGGAGATTTAGATTTTTATGTTTTTTTTTTCCTTTTTTGTAAGTTACTGTAGCATGCAGTCATTAGATTATCTTGTATCCTGTAATGGATATCTATGTATTACAGAATACTGAATTTAGTACTCTCCAGGGCTGCCACCTGCAGACTAACATTGGAATATTCTAGTAATTGGCCTGTAAGCCCAGGCCGCTTTCCCCAATCTCATCCAGGGGAAGATGGTCTGGGCTGGGAAGCACGTGGCTCCTGGTTTTAGCACTCCCAGCATCTGAATGGTTAAATGTCTGCGATCAGCTTTACCGCCAATTGCAGGCATTTTCCCCAGGCCTTTGCTGTGTAAAAATTCAGCAGAAACCCAGGGGTTAATGCACCTGTGAGCAGACGCCATCTTTAAAAACCAGACGTCCTCCTAGCAGAGTAGAGAGCAGGATAGATGTTGTGTAATGGCGGTGTACATCCACACTTATCTGCGCCATGCTGTTTGTGATGTCTGATTATTTTGCTGTCACTGTGGTGAGGTTTGACATGTTTCTGTGCATCCTGTTTTGGGTCTTCTACCATTGCTTTGCTCATGGTGTTTATGATGTGACCTTTTTTTTCCCCCTCCTAGCAGATGTGACCAAAAATGATAGTGCTGATAAAGTGGCTGAGAAATTAGAAGAACTCACTGTAAAGGAAGAAAGCAAGGTTCAAGACAAAGAGGATGCCAAGCAAGAAAAAACAGAAGAGAAGCAATAAGTCAACTAGAGCCTTGTTCTTTTATTTTTTACAAGGGACTTATAACTAAGGAAAAAGAACTGAGTTTAAACATTCAGGTTGTTTTTTTTTTTCTAAGCTTTTGTCCTTCAGTTGAATTCTTCAGAAGCAAATCCATTCCCCAGTCATGAAAATGTACTGTGTTCACTTTCTTTTTCCATAGTGGAAACACTTATTTATAGTCATCCAAAGTAACAAATAAAACCAGTTTGAAAATGTACTGGAATCCATAATGGTTATATCTTGGGCTAGGAATGTTCATGGGTGTGGTCCTTCTCAAGTGGATACATAATACAGTCCAACATCACATTTCCTTAGAGGTGTTTCATTGGGAAGGATTTGATGGGTTATTTTTTGTGTTGACCCTGCTAGGATGACTGTGTAATTGAATAAATTTGAACTGAGAATGAATACATCTGGTGAGTTTTCATAAATGTCATATTTTTTTTTTTTTTACTAGTCGGTGAATAATTCAGTCTCTTCTGCTTTTGAGGATCTTATATGTTGGTACTAGATCTACTAGACTGCCAAAGAATGCTTTGTCTCTTACCAGAAATCTATAGTCTTCCCTCTGATGGACTGAAGTGTGACTTGTACCCTAGGAACACAATCTTCTGTTACATTGCTAATAATCGATAACTGTTTTTGGAATGCTTACAAGGTTTGCATTTTGTTTCAGATGTTTTTGAAGGTCAGTTGTGGCATGGTTGCTGCTGTCATTACATGGCAGTATGGTAGCCTTGTGGTTCAGCTACATGAATGGTTGTTAGCCTCTCTCTCATAAAGCCATTGAAACATGTTTCTTGCCCGTTCATTTCTGTGCCAAAAGCCTCCCGTCCTTTATTAATTCTGACTACTAGCGCCAATAGTGCCGCACCTAGAATCTAAAACCTCTCCTTTCTTACGTCTGTCGCTGATGGACGAAGCATTTGCAGTCCAGAACACAAGCTCTGTCTTCAGGATTACCTCCATAAGTAGCTGAACTGCTTTGTATTAGAGTGCTCTGTGGTTCAGATGTTGCTTAACATGTAGAAAGCACCCAGTGATGCTCAAATATTGTTGCTCTGTATGAAGCACCATAAGCAGTAGACGTGCAGAAGTGAAATGTCTCAAACACCACGTATGGACAGTTTTTCCTTTTCATGTCAAAATGAGCTAAATGCACTTTCTATGTAACTAAAACAGCTTTGATGTAGAGAAGTTACTTCCTCAGTCCTCATAGTCTCGCTGAAATAAAAACCATATATACACACACTGTTTAATAGATGTATTTCTTGACTGTACATGTTAGATTGCTGCTGTTACATACAAGACAAATGATTGAACAATTTTCTCAATGGTTTACACTGTGTGATTAGTATTTGTTCTTCAGCATACTACTTATATAACTGTTCTAAGCTTACATGCTAAGGGAACTACAGAAGGCATATTGTATAAACTGCTCATCTCTAAAACCCACACTGTTAGGGCTTTTTGTCCCAGTATTATCTGATAATCTCATTAGTCATTTACTTATTATAAAGTTTAGGATCCTATATTTGCTGTAATGGGATTTAGCCTGTATACCTAGCAGCTGATGCACATAGGCACAAGCTTTGGAGAAGCCGACCATTTAGACAGTGTGGCTAAGCAGCAGGTCCTGATAGCTGTGTACTCGCAGGAAGGGTTGTTAAAAATGTACAAAGTCAGTCACTCCTGTTGGTGTATGGCAGGAGGGTCTTGTAGAGCTTTTCGCCATCCAAGTGCAAAAACTTTGCCCTTTGTAGACTGCACATTTCTTGTGCAATCTGATTCCTGCTCGGGGATCCTTCAGTGGCATTCTGGGTAAGATCTGCTGTAGATGGGGGCCACTCTTTCTTTCCTACTGTGCCTAAGTTCTTTCCTCTTAGGTTGCAAGACCCTGGACTCTTCACCTAATCAAGGCTGTGGTTTTTGCACCCTTTTAGGCCACATGTCTAGCGGCCGCTTTGCAGTGCCAGAGCTCTGAACTGGTAGCCTGCTGGGCCTCCTTTCTGGCAGTGGGGGCAGCCATGGCCTCATGGAATGTTTTCTGTGGTTATAAGAAGTATAATCCACCGTAGTGTGTGCAAACTATCAGACTAACCTACACCGATTTGACTTTGATGAGGCACCTGCATTGCCACCTTTATTAGGTGGAATGATTGCACTTATCTACAAGCCTGCAAAATTCTGGTTTGTTCCAGACAACTGCATTACCTCTCTCAATGGACTGAGTAATTGCGCTATCACTAGTCGCCATATTTTACAATCCTTTTTAGCAGTGCCATGCACAAGGCATCAGTGTTGCCCCTTTCAGTGGTGGAGTAATTAGGCTGTCACTAGATACTGTATCTAACAAGCCAATGCAGCCCTGACATGGACCAGACAACTGTATTACCTCTTTCAAGTTTAGTGTTCTCATTAAGAGAAACAAAAAAGGTCTGATACCTTTTAATGGCTAACAAGAATAGAAGCAATGATGTTACACGAGCTTTCAAGACATCACCAGTGCCTTTAACAGGCATACTACAAGAATGTATGAAGAAACAGCAATATATATACAATAAGAACCGAGACGTGGTGTAATGAATGGACATTTGAAAAACAGAATATCAAAGATCTTGAGAATGAGTCCGCAACCTTTAGGTTCCGGAGATTTTGTCTGTTTTCATTTTACTTCCCTATCTTCCTTTTTTTATTAATACCATTCACACTGGGTCAGTACGATAACGATGCCCCATATGTATAGGGGTTTTTATGTCTAGATAGTGTAAAAATAAATTTAAACTTTGAAAAAAAATTTTTTTACATCACCATTTTCTGACCCCCATTACTTTTTTTTTTTTATAGATCTAATGAGCTGTGTGGGGTCTCAATTTTTTGTAATACAATCTGTAGTTTTTATTGATACCATTTTGGAGTGTGTGACTTTTTGATCACAGTTTATAAAAAAAAAAAAAAAGTAAGAAGCAATGAAAAAATGGCAAACTGGTCATTTTGACCCTTTTTTTCCATTGCATCATTAGCTGTATTGAAAAAATATTTTTATATTTTAATAGCACGGGTGTTTTCAATTGCAGTGATACCTATGATTTTTTTATTTCTGTATTTTTTTATTATACGGAAAGGGGGATGATTTAAAATATATATATATATATATATATATATATATATATATATATATAATTTTTTTTTTATTTTTTTTTTTAATCCATTTAAAATATTTAAGGTTTGTTTTTTGTTTTTTACTTTTTTGATTCACTAATACGAATCCAGTCTTTTGACTAAATGGCAGAAATCATAATGTACTATACACAGATCAAATTGAAGAATCTTCTGAACAAACTTGCTACATGCAAGAAGGAATGTTTAATCCCCAAAGGACTGTGCTTAAAGGGGTTCTCTGGGATTTAAGAAAATGAAAATACATATTAATTTAGTATAAGTATATTCCCAAATACTTTTCATTAGCTATAATGGCTCATTTTTTGTCCGGTGTTTAATCATTAGGAGAAATAAAATGGCCGCCGTCCTATTAATCCACACAAAACCTGTCCTAATCACACAGGAAGACAAGTTACTTCACACTGAGGTAAAGAGCTGCCTCATCCTCCTCTCTGCTCTGCTTGTCAGGGATTATGATCTTAAATACAGCTGATAAGATCTTCCGCTGAATCTCTGTAGGAATGGAGTCCATGAGGCGACATGTACAAAGAGGACGGTCAGAACAGACTGTGGTAATGTAGACTGCATACAAGAGCTGCTGCTCATTACCCCCACCTCCTCTCTGTACTTCACGTCATGACCTGTGTTCCTACAGTGATTCAGGTGAAGATCATATTAAACTGTGTTCAGGATCATATTCCCTGACAAGTTAGAGAGGAAGAGGGTGCAGCTCTTTAACTTGTCCTCCTGTGTGATTAGGACAGGTTTTGTGTAGACTAGTAGGATGGCGGCCATTTTATTTCCCCTGATTGCTCCCTGGACTAAACGAGACTAACTAATGGAAGGTATTTGGGAAAATATTTATAATGAAGTAATATTTACGTATTTTTATTTTCTTAATTCCCGGAGAACCCCTTTAAAGAATCCTATGCTGCATGCCTACAATACTCATGCAAAATGTTTGCTACAGGACTTCTGAAAGGCTGCGGAACCACCTTGTTTTCTACAGCTCAAAAAAAAAATTTAATGGAAATACAAATGCTAAACAGCATTTGGTCCTGGAAAAAAGTATTACAGAACACTACAACTATATTTAATAGACAACAAGAAAAAGAAACTCCACAGATCGCCTTTTGACACCCCAATAGAGTATGAGCCAAAGCTGACAGGATGGATCAGAACATCCATCAAGACCCTGGTAAAGTCAGCTGTGTCATTAACCACTTTAGATCTGGGCCATTTCCCCCCCTTCCTGACCAGGCCTAATTTTGCAAATCTGACATGTGTCACTTCATGTGGTAATAACTTTGGAACGCTTTTACTTATCCAAGCGATTCTGAGATTGTTTTCTCGTGACACACTGTACTTCAAGTTAATGGTAAATTTGAGTCGATAAGTTTTAATTTTATTTATTAAAAAAATCCAAAAGTTAACAAAAATTTGAAAAAATTCAGTTTTCTAAATTTCAATCTCTGCTTTTAAGACAGATAGTGATTCCCCATAAAATCCTTTTTAATTTACATTCCCCATATGTCTACTTTATGTTGGCATCATTTTGGTAGTTTCATTTTATTTTTTTTAGGACAGTAGAAGGTTTAGAATTTTAGACGCAATTTTTGCAAATTTGCAAAATCAACTTTAAGGACCAGTTCAGTTCTGAAGTCACTTTGTGAGGCTTACATAATAGAAACCACCCATAAATGACGCCCTTTTAGAAACTACACCCCTCAAACTATTCAAAACTGGTTTTAGAAATGTTGTTAACCCTTTAAGTATTCCACAGGAACTAAAGCAAAATAGATGTGAAATTTCACTTTTTTTTGCAGATTTTCCATTTTAATCATTTTTTTTTCCTGTAACACATCAAGGGTTAACAACAAAACAAAACTCAATATTTATTACCCCGATTCTGCAGTTTGCAGAAACACCCCACATGTGGTCGTAAACTGTTATTTGGGGATACGCAAGGGCTCAGAAGGGGAGGAGCAGCATCTGCATTTTCTAACATGGAATTTTTTGTCATGGTTTGTAAGAGTGATAACTTTTTAATTTTTTTGTGGACTGAGCTGCGTGAGGTCTTATTTTTTGCGGGACAAGCTGTCCTTTTTATTGGCACCATTTTGGGGTACATCCGGCTTTCTGATCACTTTTTAATCTAATTTTTGGGAGGTTAACTTAAAAAAAAAGCAGTTTAGGGGCATTTTTCTATATATTTTTTTTTTTTTACACCGATCACTTGATGGGGTAGATCATGTGATATTTTTGTAGAGCCAGTTGTTACGGACGCAACAATACCAAATATGTCTATTTTTTATTTATCTATTTTTTTACGTTTTACACAAGAGCATTTTTAGAAAAAAAAATCATGTTTTTGTTTTGCAATTTTTTAAGAGCCTTTTTTTTTCATTTTTCGGGCTATGATCTTGTGTGGGGGCTCATTTTTTGCGGGATGAGGTGACGTTTTTATTGCTATCATTTTGGGATGGATACGACTTTTTGATTGTTTGATATTATGCTTTTTGGTAGGTGATGCGACAAAAAAAAAGCTGTTTTGGCATAATTTTTATTAGATTTTTTTTACGCAGTTCACTTGATGGGGTAGATCATTTTATATATATATATATATATATATATTTTTTTTTTATTATTATTTTTTTTATTTTACACTGTGTCCCCCATAAGGTCATACAAGACCTCAGGGGGACATTTAACTTTTACATCCCCAGAGGGGCTGTACAGCATAATACTATGCTGTACAGCCTCAGTGCAGGGCCGATCGGGTCTATGAGAGACCCGGCAGCTCCTGCACTCTCCCGGCCCCGGCGATCACGTGACCGCCGGAACAGGAAGCACAATAGCGCTTCCTGATCTGTATACACAGCGCTCTGTGGTCCCTGCCTTCTCTTTGGGGTACCCTTCTGTCAATGACAGCAGGTACCCCACTGTGCAGCTGCACGATTAGCGTGCAGCTTCTATCTCTGAATGGACGTTCAGAAACGTCCATTCAGAGATAGATAACCACTTCCCAGACGTTTATGTACTATGGGCGGACGGGAAGTGGTTAATCTGTCATCATACAAATCCAACTAAAGTGGAACTCAAGGTGCTCTACAGAGGACTCTCATTCTGTCTTACTAAAAATCTTGACAGAACAGAATCCTGTAGTGACATGGAGGACTATTTTAGGAGATTACGACTAAGAGTTCTTCCATGACAAACGGGAGAGAGAATTTTCAAACCGTGAAACACATTTGGCACTGCTGGACATAAAGAAGTCTAACTGGACCCCTCCACCTAGCCGCAGTACCATTTTGGATCAGTACATTGACTCCTTTAGAAATGTAGTACAGTTTATAATACTGGACAAGCATAAAAAAAAGAAACATTCAACATTAGTGTGCAGAAAAGGAAGGTGATTCAAATCTTAAACAACAAAGGAATCGCCATTAAACCTGCAGATAAAGGTGGCACTATAATCCTTTAGAACATGTTGGACTATGTAAAAGAAGCACACCAAAAACTCACAGACACACAATACTACATCAAAATGGAGGGAGACCAAACTCAAAAATATTTGAAAGAGTTGAAAAAAGTCAGGTCTTCCTGTAGGATCCATGCAACTTTTAGACTTGGTACCTGAGAATCCCAGGATTGGAATATTCTACATGCTTGCCAAAATACATAAACTAGGTAATCCAGGGAGGACGATCATTTCAGGTGTGGGAACCCTCACTGAAAAAATCTCTGGATCAATAGAGGGCATCATCAAACCATTAGGGGGAAACTGGACACCATTGATTTATTGAACAAACTGTCAACTATAGGTCCCCTCCCTAAAAGCACAATTTTGACCACCATGGATGTGGAATCCTTGTATTTCAATATTCCACACAATGATGCTTGCGGAGTATACCTGGAGGTAATGGGATTGTCTGAGTTTATACTGCAACTCGCCAAATTCATCCTCGTCTACAACTATTTCTCTTTTAGCAAGGATATATTTATAATGTACTGGGACTGCCATGGGCAGTAAAATGGCACTGCAATATGCAAATCTTTTCATGGCAAACTTGGAAAGTGACTTCTTGGTATCCTTCCCCCCCAAAAAAACCCTTGGCCTACTTCATTTTCATTGATGACACCCTAATAATCTGAACATGTACTAATAAAATTTCATCCCACCATAAACCTGACCCTCAACTATTCACATGCAGAAATCGTCTTTCTGACACCACCATAAAACTTCAAAATGGCTCAATTCAAACCTCCCTGTATCGAAAACCTATTGATTGACCTACATACCTCAAATGGGACAGCTTCCAAACCAAACAAAGTCTATCATCTATAGTCAGGCCATCAGATATAACTAAATTTGTTCCATCCCATCAAACAAGGATGAACACTTCTGAAAACATTTTCTTAAAAGATAATTTTTACATCAGGCCTATCATTCTGCTTCAATTTAAGATCATATAACAAGAGTCACCTGGATCCCCAGAAGTCAACTTCTCCAATACAAGGAAAAGCAAGAACCAGCATGTACCTCTGGTAGTGACCTAAAACCCACAACTAGAGGTACTGAGGAAAACTGGCAAAAAATTACACCATGTCCTACATAAGGATGACCGGCTAAAAATAATTTTCCCAGATCACCCTTTACCAGCTTACTGAAATCATCTAATCTAATATTCTGATCAGAAGTTCATGACAATGTACCGCACAAAAAGGAACCCATCCCTGTAATATAAGAAGATGCAAAACATGTTCCCATATAATGACAACAGATAAGATCTGGATCCCCAACACACAGCAGGACTATAAGGTCCCTGGGACATTCAAATGTTCTACATCTAATATTATGTATATGATTATCTGCACTAAATGTCCAGTTGGGGGCCTCTATGTTGGTGAAACAGGACAGAAACTTAAAGCAAGGATGAGGTCCCACCACCACACAATTAAAGCGAAAAAGCTACACTTTCCTGTGGCTAAGCATTTCTGTAGCCCGGGACACAGCACAAAAAGCATATCTATTACATTTTTTTTTCTCCACTGTATTCACTGAAGAAAATAAACTGCCAGATGAAATGCAGAATGTGAAAGTAAATTCCCTATTAAAAGTGCCCTGTCTGACCCAGGAAGAAGTAAAAATATTAAAATAGACAAATCGCTGGAACCAGATGGCATACACCCCCGTATCCTAAGATAATTAAGCAATGTCATATCCAAACCCTTAGGGGTTGTTCACATATCAGTTATTTGATCAGTTATTTCCATCAGTTATTGTGAGTCAAAACCAGGTGTGGGTCAAAAACAGGTGCAGATCTTTTCATTATATCTGATCTCTGTTTAGTGTCCACTCCTGGTTTTGGCTCACAATAACTGATCAAATAACTGATATGTGAACAATGCCTTATTTCTAATACTTAAAGGGAACCTGTCATCTCCAAAACACCCCCTGAACTCGAGTAAGCGTTGTATAGTATAAGTGGTGCTGAATACGAATATGTAAGTTTTCTCTTCATACTCACTTCCATTCTGACGCTGTGCTCCCACAAACCGACAGTAAAATGCACTCACTGGACTCCAGTGCTCACTCACATAATGGAGAGGACTCAAAGAAGAGTCCAGTGAGTGCATTTTACTGCAAGTTTGTGGGAGCACAGCGTTGGAATGGAAGCGAGTATCAAGACAAAACTTACATATTCGGATTCAGCATCATTTACACTATACACCGCTTACTCTAGTTCAGGGGGTGTTTCGGAGATGGCAGGTTCCCTTTAAGGACTTCATAGTTACAGGGAGTGTACCACAGGATTGGCGCATAGCAAATGGGGTGCCAATATTCAAAAAGGGTCCAAAAACAGAGCCTGAATACTATAGGCCGGTAAGTTTAACATCTGTCATGGGTAAACAGTTTGAGGACTTTCTAAGAGATGATATCTTGGAGTACCTCAATGAAAATAGGCCAATAACACCATATCAGCATGGCTTCATGAGGGATCGGTCATGTCAAACTAATTTAATCAGTTTCTATGAGGAGGTAAGTTCTAGACTTGACCGCTGCAAATCAATGGATGTCGTATATCTGGACTTCTCCAAAGCATTTGACATTGTACCACATAAGAGGTTAGTATATAAAATGAGAATGCTTGGACTGGGAGAGAATGTCTGTATGTGGGTAAGTAACTGTGGGTTGTTGATCCAGTGGGTTATTCTAATTTCCTGATTGAAGCCGGGAAGGTTCTGAAGTGAGGAAAATTGGCTTCTACCTCACAGGGGTTTTTGCCTTCATCCGCATCAACTTGCAGGATAACAGGCCGAACTGGATGGACAGATGATTTTTTCTCAGCCTTATAAACTATCTTACAATGAAAAACACATGAAAGTTCTCATATTAAAAAGTAATTTAAAATCTCCAAGAGCCAGAAGAATTTGGGAATGCAAATTTGAATACTTGATTGAATTTGTCCCCAGGATTTATTACACACTAGAAGATCTAAAGAGTCTTATCTTTAAGATAATTAAGGACTCATTCTCAAGATCTTTGTCATTGTCACGACAGGAACACAGGGAATTGTGAGCCCTGTCTGTACCCCACCTCTGACCCTACCTACTTACAGTATAGGCCCTAGGTAGCCAAACCGTAATTGGGCGACAGTTCCTATACTGTATAAGTGAAGGCAGGGAAGGGAAACACGAGACGAACAACACAGAACAATACAAACACAATAAGAGAATAGTCAACAAGCCGAGTCAAACCTGGAGGGAACATCAAAACTAGAGGAGGAGGCAAAATCGAAGTCGAGGTCAGAAAGCCGAGAGTCAGGAAAACCAGAATATCTCTCAGGGACTAAACGCAAGCATTGCACCAGAAAAACTAATAACAGGCAATGTGAAAAGGCAGTTGCCATCTTTAAATAGCCCGCCCAGGATCATGTGATGTGGCCAGCATCACATGACCTGAGGCGGAGCAAGCTGTCAAAACAATGCAAAGTAGCCATGTGGTGTGATCAGCACCACATGGCTAAAAACCCAACAGACAAATTAACTGATGAAGTGCTGGCTGACCAGAGCAGCACTTCAATTCCCTACTGCTCGTCTCTAGGGGGGCGGAGAGGTCCGGCGGCGCTGCGCGGAGGGAGTTATTCTGATGTTTTTCAAATGTCCATCCCCCCCCCCCAGTGTCTCTGTTCTTATTGTATATATATTGCTGTTTCTTCATATATTCTTGTAGTATGCCTGATGAAGGAACTGGTGATGTCTCAAAAGCTCGTTGTGTAACATCATTGCTTCTATTTTTGTAAGACATTAAAAGCTATCAAACCTGCAAGACTCTTATTTTGTTTTTCTTAAAGGGGTTCTCTGGGAATTAAGAAAATGAAAATAGGTAAATATTACTTAATAAATATATAATAAATATATTCCCAAATACCTTTCATTAGTTATAATGGCTCGTTTTGTCTAGGAAGCAATCATCAGGAGAAATAAAATGGCCACTGTCCTATTAGTACAAACAAAACCTGGCCTGATCACACAGGAGGACAAGTTACTTCACAACACTGAGGTAAGGAGCTGCCTTATCCTCCTCTCCGACTTGTCAGGGATGATGATCCTGAACATAGATGATAAGATCTTTAGCTGAATCTTTGTGGGAATGAAGTTCATGAGGAGACATGAAGTACAAAGAGGATGGACAGGACAGACTGTGGTAATGGAGACTGCATACAAGTCCTGCTGCTCATTAGCCACATCTGCTAATGAACTCCATTCCTACAGAGATTCAGCTAAAGATCTTATCAGCTGTACTCAAGATCATAATTCCTGACAAGCAGATCAGAGAGGAGGATGAGGCAGCTCTGCCTCAGTGTTGTGAAGTAACTTGTCCTCCTGTGTGATTAGGACAGGTTTTGTGTGTACTAATAGGATGGCGGCCATTTTGTTTTTCCTAATGATTGCTCCCCAGACAAAACGTGCCATTATAACTAATGAACGGTATTTGGGAATATATTTATAATGAAGTAATATTTAAGTATTTTCATTTTCTTAATTCCCGGAGAACCCCTTTAATGAGAACACTAAACTAGTTTTCTACTGGCTAACATGGTACCAGACTTTTTCTTTAGTCTCTTTCAATAAATGAAGTAATTGCGCTTCTACTAGTGGCCGTACCTTACAAGTTTATGCTGTTCTGACATCTACCAGGCAACCATATTACTCTATTTCTTAGGGCTCATGTACATAAACGTGTGTGCCCCATGCCGTGCTTGTGGTCCTCAATGCACAAGCACCGTCCGTGTGCACGCCCGTTTGCGGATGCAGACCCATTGACTTGAATGGATTCACGGTCTGCACCACAAAAAATAGGTTGTTCTATTTTTTTTGCAATGTGGAGACATGGACAAAAATCTTCCGTTCTGTTCCTCTGCACCACTCCGTATATTGAGGATTGCGAACCCATCTAAGTCAAACGGTGTGCACACAGATGGTGCCCATTCATTGTGGACCGCATGTGTACCTGAGCCCTTAGGTGGAGTAATTGTGCCGTCACCATATTTTCTACATAACACATTTGCTCTTTTCATGTTATGCACCACACAGTCCTATTATTCCCTGCATGGGCAGAATAATTCTGTTTTTAATTGACTTTGTACCTGAAGTGCCTACACAGTCCTGGTGGGCACCAATCAGCCTCATACCCACCCCAACAACAGAGTACTTGCACTTTTGCTTTCTGCAAAACCTGGCAAGTCTAAGCGGTTATGAGGTACACCGGCCTACTTCATTACTCCTTTCAAGAAATGGGGTACTTGCACTATTGCCTGCTGTGGTAATGGATAGCCTAGGCAGTTCTGGTGCACACCAGGCCGCTGCATTATGCTCTTCACAAAATGGACTAATTGCCCTATTGCTGTATAATGTATTTTACAGGCAGTACTGGCATACACTAGTTGACTCCATTACTCCTTTCAGAAGATGGAATATTTGCACCTGATTCTGTATCTGACTAGCCTACGATGTTCTGCTGTTTGTTTTTTGTTTTTTTTTTACCTTTTGTACTATTCATAGATTCTCGGTCCATTGAGGATATTTTGATTTATCAGACAGAGGTATTACTTCCTTCAACAGGTGAAGTCTAGGTGCGGTCACAGGGGCTGGCTGGCAAATTTTAGCCTGGGGGGCAAGCACATAGCACTGGCCCATGTGTAGTGGCCCACCTTACCCGGTTTAACTCCGCCTACCATATAAAAGCAGTATAGGTAACTGGGCTTTAAATCATTAAAAGGCGGCAGCTGGTTGTGTTTTCACATTGGGATCGCATGCACATGTGCAATCCCAGATACAGAACATTACTGAGTCCGTAGCAACAGCCTGATGATTATAGGGGCCAGATTTACCAACTCCTGAGCTGAAGAGACTCCATAATGGGATCTGATCAGGAAGCTGTTTCTCTACCGGACAAAAAAGTTTTGCGTGCAGGACTTTTCTGTCAGGTCTTTTTGACAGAATCTGTGACAGTGGCCCGAATTCAGATGTGAATGAATGGTATTAGACTGAAGTATAGCATCAGATGCATGTATAACACACAAATACAGAGCAAGAACCAAGATCACCACATAAATACAGCACCAGAACCAAACCTATAAGTCAAACACAGCACCAGAACCAAATTCACTACATGAATAAAGCACCAGAACCAAACCAATGAGTCAAAAACAGTACCAGAACCAAACCAATGAGTCAAATACAGTACAGAACCAAGTTCACTACATATATATATATATATCACCAGAACCAAACCCATAAGTCAAATACAGTACCAGAACCAAACCAATGAGTCAAATACAGTACAGAACCAAGTTCACTACATATATATATCACCAGAACCAAACCCATAAGTCAAATACAGTACCAGAACCAAGTTCTCTACATAAATACAGCACCAGATTTTAAAAGTTCAGCACAGAAACCATCTGAGTAGTCAGGTCAGCCCTCACCATATGAAACTACAGCTCCCAGCATGGCCTGAACAGCAGTAAAGGGATGCTGGGAGTTGTTGTTTCACAAAACAGCATGCTACCACCTATGATCAGCTGTAGATCATCCAGGTGACTACAGCTCGCATCATACACAGTCAGTAGCAGAATAATCACTTCCATTCAGTGACTTACAGGTGACGTCTCCTCCTGAGTTCCTCTCCATCTGGTTCAGACCACCATGATGACTTTTCCCATCCACAATTCAGTACTGCAGATTTTGCCGAGAAGATCTCTTCAGCTTCTCTCTTTACCAACACATTGGCATCCTGCATACTGACACAAACTCATCTTAGTGCCACATGCTGTGTCCTGAATATAACAGCAGCATTAGTGCCACACACAGGGCTCCCAATAGTAGTGCCACCTACTCTGTGCCCTCTGTATACAGTGCCACATACTCTGTGCCCTCTGTATGTAGTGCCATATACTCTGTGCCCTCTGTACATAGTGCCACATACTCTGTGCCCTCTGTATGCAGTGCCATATGCTCTGTGCCCTCTGTACATAGTGCCACATACTCTGTGCCCTCTGTATGCAGTGCCATATGCTCTGTGCCCTCTGTACATAGTGCCACATACTCTGTGCCCTCTGTATACAGTGACATATGCTCTGTGCCCGCTATACATAGTGCCACATACTCTGTGCCCTCTGTATACAGTGCCATATGCCCTGTGCCCTCTGTATACTGCCATATGCTCTGTGCTCTCTATATAAAGTGCCATATGCTCTGTGCCCTCTGTACAGTGCCAACACGCTCTGTGCCCCTTATAAATAGTGCCTCTTATGTGTGCCCCCTTTACGTATAATGACTCTTCGATGTGCCCCCTTTACGTATAGTGACTCTTCTATGTGCCCCTTTTATGTAAAATGCCTGTTCTATGTGCCCCTTTTATGTATAGTGCCTCTTCTATGTGCCCCTTTTATGTAAAATGCCTCTTCTATGTACCCCTTTTATGTATAGTGCCTCTTCTATGTGCCCCCTTTTATGTATAATGCCTCTTCTATGTGCTCCCTTTATGTATAGTGCCTCTTCTATGTGCTCCCTTTATGTATAATGCCTCTTCTATGTGCTCCCTTTATGTATAGTACCTCTTCTATGTGCTCCCTTTATGTATAGTACCTCTTCGATGTGCCCCCTTTATGTATAGTACCTCTTCTATGTGCCCCTTTATGTATAGTGCCTCTTCTATGTGCCCCTTTTATGTATAGTGCCTCTTCTATGTGCCCATTTATGTATAGTGCCTCTTCTATGTGCCCCTTTTATGTATAGTGCCTCTTCTATGTGCCCCTTTTATGTTTAGTGCCTCTTCTATGTGCCCCTTTTATGTATAATGCTTTTTCTATGTGCCCCTTTTATGTATAGTGCCTCTTCTATGTGCCCCTTTTATGTATAATGCCTCTTCTATGTGCCCCTTTATGTATAGCGCCTCTTCTATGTGCCCCTTTTATGTATAGTGCCTCTTCTATGTGCCCCTTTTATGTATAGCGCCTCTTCTATGTGCTCCCTTTATGTATAGCGCCTCTTCTATGTGCCCCTTTTATGTATAATGCCTCTTCTATGTGCCCCTTTATGTATAGTACCTCTTCTATGTGCTCCCTTTATGTATAGCGCCTCTTCTATGTACTCCCTTTATATATTTTGTCTCTTCTATGTGCTCCTTTTAGTTTCAAAAGGTATTTATTGGTATTTTATACATAAATGCATAGTGAATCATTATGAGAGGAAAATATCAACAATAAATCACGTCTATGTTACATTGTGTGAAGTAACAATATTGTAGCATAACAATCAATAAAACTGTGACAATAAAATAACAGTGTGGCCTCGTGATTTTGTCTGGAGCAACTAGAACAAAGAATATCACATGAAAGGGACTTAGTCCTCGGGGCCTCTCCCGGTCAGGGGTAAGGAGAGGAAAGGGTAAGAATTCGTCAGAGGTCCTCTGCTCGTTTTTCAGTTAATCAAAGAGACAAAAAGTATTGCAAGTTAGGTGATTTAGAACAATTCAACCAAGGGTCCCATATTTGGTGATATCGTTCCCTAGTGTCAGATAGTGTAGCATTTAGTTTCTCATATAATGCTATACTGTTGATCCTATGTAGAACAGTGGATACAGAAAGAGAGGGAGTTCTCCATCTAGAAGCTATGTGTTTCCTGGCAGCCATTAATATGTATTGGAGGAGTTTATGCTTAGCATAGGTAAACGCTTGTGGTTTTAGACCCAGGAGAAATATTGGTGCCGATAATGCTAAATCTGTTTTAAATACTTCATATAAACCTCTGCCTATATTAGACCAGAATCTACGCACTACTGGGCAAGTCCACCACACATGAAGGGTCGTACCTATGTCCTGACATCCTCTAAAACATAAGGGTGATACATTAGGGTATATTTGATGTAATCGAGATGGTACAAAGTATACCCTGTGTAGGACCTTTAGTGAGGTTTCCATAAGTGTTACCTGCCAGCTGCCTTTACTAATGGTTGTGCAACATTCATACCACTGTTCTAGTGTGAGAGATTCTCCCAAATCCACCTCCCATCCATACATATATACTAATTTGGCGTCCGGTGGTGGTGAGTTTAAAATAGAATATATAAAAGAAAGGTTACCTCTCTCTGAGGCTCTATATTTGCAAAGTCTCTCGAATGCTGTATAATCTATAGTTCTATGAGCAGGGACCTGGGCAGTTAAGAAATGAAAAATTTGAGTAGTTCTAAAAAGTTCAGAAGACGGAGGAGAGAAAGCTGAAGTAAAATATGCCCTGGACATAAGCTTAGATTGGAGCAAAAAATCGCCTAAATATCGAAGCCTAGAGTGTTTCCACCAAGTAAAAGCTGTAGGTGGTAGGACTGGCGGAAATAAGGGATTCCCAAATAACGGTAGTAAAGGGGTAATGGGATTTTGTAGCTTATATTTAAACCGCACCTTCTTCCAAAGTTGTAACATGAGGTATGGTATTTTCGCTGCCGGTTGTACCGATCCTAAAGGAGAATCTGGGGACCAGATGAGCGCCAATGGGGAAGTAGGGTGCAATAAATCCGACTCCAAAGTTACCCATTGTGGCGTGGATGAATCCACGTGAAAGGACACCAGTTGCGTCAATCTGGTGGCTACATAATATTTATATAAATGGGGGACAGACAGCCCTCCCACCCGTTTATGAAGGTGCATAGTATGTCTTGCTATACGAGGTTTTTTATATGCCCATATAAATCGAAATATTTCTGCCTGTAACGACTTAAGTGCCATACCGTATACCCGGGGTGGGAAGTGATCTAAAGAGGTATAAAATCTGAGGTAGGGTGACCATCTTAACTGTATGCACTCTTCCTATCCAAGATAGAGTTGGGGAATTCCACTTAAGTAATTCTTGATGAAGCTTCGGAATGAGTCAAGTATAGTTCCATTTAAACATAGTGTCCATAGTTTTCGGCAGGTTAATACCCAGGTAGGGTAAATAGTTATCTCTATTTTTAAAACCAAAATTAAGAATGATAAGGTCTCGAGTGTTTTGTGGTATATTACAATGCATTATCTCTGATTTTTTGGCATTAATCCGAAGGTTCAAGTAGAGTCCAAATGTGTCCAGACATTTCAGTAGATTTGGTAACGTGGTTAGAGGGCGCGTGATTGTAAGAAGCATGTCATCCGCAAACAGACTAACTTCATATTCTCGGGTTCCAATAGTAACCTCTGCTATATTTGGATCACTTCGGATCATAATGGCCAAAGGCTCAATAGCTAAAGCAAATAGGGCTAGGGAGAGAGGGCAACCCTGACGAGTACCTCGGAGAATCGATATGGGCATGGGATCATCTGTCGGTAATTTAAGAAATGCAGCCGGAGACGTATATAGAGCTCTGATGGAACTCAAAAAAGGCCCCATTGCCTGCAATACCTGATAAAGATAGGTCCATGAGATGCTGTCAAAAGCCTTTTCAATATCTAAGGCAAGAAGGGAAATAGGTTTGGATTTAGTATTTGCCCATTGGAGTATATTGCATACCTTCCTCACATTATCTGGCGCCTGTCTACCAGGTATAAACCCCACTTGATCATAGTGTATTAAATTGGGAAGGTAGTTGTTAAGTCTTGTGGCCAGGATTGAGGTAAAAATTTTTAAATCTACATTAAGCAAGGAAATGGGACGATAGTTTGCTGGAAACAGAGGATCTTTATCAGGTTTAGGTATCACTGTGATCAGTGCATTGAGCATTTCAGGTGGTAATTTGCCTCCCTGGAGGATATAGTTACCTAGAGTTTTAAGATGGGGGGTCAAGAGTTCCTTGAATTTTTTAAAGTAAGAAGCCGAAAAACCATCTGGGCCTGGGGACTTACCCAGTTTAAGAGATGCTATTGCCTTGTCAACTTCCTCATCAGTAATTGCTCGATTAAGGGAGTCTCTGGCCGAGGTGGTCAATGTCGGGATCTGTAATTGTGCTAAGAAGGAGGATAAGTCTCCTGTGGGAGGATCGGAGGGTGAAGAATACAGTTGTCTGTAAAAGTATGGAATTGCCGGTATATGACGTTTAGGTTGGAGGTGGTGTTTCTTGTATCATCCTGAATTTGATATATCGTGTTCAGACGCTGCCTAGCCCTCAACTTTGCTGCTAACATTCTATCTGGTTTGTTAGCTAATTTATAAAATTTGGCTTGGGTCCATCTTAAGGCCTTTTCTGTTCGATGAAGTAAAGTGGCATCCAGCTGAAGCTTAGTATCTCTAATGGCTTTAATAAGAAATAGAGAAGGCTGTCTCTGGTTGGCTATTTCTAATCGAAGTAGTTTAGATTCCAAATCAGATTGAACCCTAGTACGTTCTTTTTTCAACCTAGATGCTTTGGCTATAATAATACCTCTTATAACAGATTTATGAGCAGCCCAGTTGATTGCAGGTGTGGTGTCAGAGGGCTTATTAATAGCGAAGAAGTCCCTAAGAGCCGAAGTTATGCGTTCTACTATGGAGGGGTCAGTAAGAAGAGACTCATTCAGTCTCCAGGTAAAGGGACAACGGGATAAGGCATCTAAGTTGAGTTCCATCAGGACCATGTCATGATCCGACCAGGCACAAGGTACGTGTCTGGCATATAAAAGGTCGGGGGAGTAGGTGAGTGGAGACCAGAATCCAATCAATTCTCGTGTAGTGATGATGCACAGGAGAAAAGTAAGTATATCCACGCTGAGACCCAGCGTATTCCCTCCAACTGTCAGCCATGCCCATTTCCAGCATCGTCTGTCTCACCCAGCTTTTAGATTTAGAAGATAGTTTGTCAGCCACTGGAGATGATCTGTCCAGATGTGCGTTAATTGTCATATTGAAGTCTCCACACCAAATAATGGAGGAGGGGAGATATTGGTCCAGTAGTCGACCAACAGATCGAAAGAAAGAGGCAGGCTGACTATTGGGGGCATAGGAG